>VYXF01008897.1:767-10837 GCA_013397295.1 Polioptila caerulea
AAACTCATCTCATTCCACCCCCTGCCATGTGCAGGGACACTTTTCACTATCCCAGGTGGCTCCAAGACTCGTCCAGCCTGGTCTTGGGTGTCTCCAGGGATCCAGGGGCAACCACAGCTTCTCTGGGCACCCTGTGAGCCTCCCCACCATCACAGGGAAGGAATTTCCCCCTAATATCCCATCTAACCTCACTCTGTCAGTGTAAACCATGTCCTGTATCCTGTCATTCCATCCCCTGTAAATTCTCTCTCTCCACATTTCTTGCAGGCTCCCTCCAGGCACTGGAAGGCCACGACTGGGTGATCCCAAAGCTTCTCTTCTGCGGGCTGTAGGATCCCAAATCTCCCAGGGCAGGATGCAGCCCTCCAGGAGGGGAGGGGATGGACACTCCCCGGCCAGAACCACCCACAAGGATCAAGTAGGATCTCTCCAGCTTCACCATTCCCTGGATTTGGGCACTGCTAACCCTCCACAGCCTCTGCATCCCTGAGTTCCTGTCTAGCTGAGAGAGGAAAAAAAAATAAAATAAAAAAGACAAGAAAGCAAGAGGGAGATGGCCTGGATGTGACAGGCTGGCGGGTGTGACAGAGGAGCCTTGTTAGCAGCATTTTCTCCCTGCAGTTGGAGCAGGGGCAAAGCCAAGGAGTATTTCCCAGCTGCCTGCACAGAACTTTTCCTGCCAGGGGCAGAGCTGGGCTGGGCAGCAGCACCCCAGGGGTTTGGCAGGACAGACAGAGCAGAGCTGATGGCTCCTGCCACATTCCCAGAACGGGAAACTCTTGTCATCCCTCCAGCCACCCTTCCTGCAGCACAGGGAGCCCCTGACTCCGAGCTGTGCCTGCCAGGGGCTGAGTCTGGGGGGGTTCCCATCCCAAAGAGAGCTCACGGTGCTTTGTGCCACTGGATATGGGCACAACAGGCCCGGGCCAGCCTGGGGACAAGATGGGACCCGGGGATGTGGGGATCAGCAGTGGCCACAGCAGACTCCACCAGCTCTGCAGGGGATCCAGAGGAAGGATCTGGCAGATCTCTCAGCTGACTGAGAGCCCTTTGTGCCCAGTGGCTGTGCTGTACCAAGAGAAGCCAAAGCAATTCGCATTTCTTGGAGACACTCTGGAAAACCTTCCCTGAGTGATGGGGAGAGCTGCCACAAGCACAGCACAGGGCCTGGAGCCACCTCTCAGGTCTGGGAGACGCTGTGCTGGCAGTGCCACACGGCACAGGGGGACCGTGCCCCTGCAGGACCCTCCTGCCAACAGCTCTGGGAACGGGCTCCAGCCAGGAGTGCCCATGGGGAACAGCTGCATTCCAGCTGTTCCACCCCCCCAGGGATGCACCCAGCCCCCCGACTCCAGAGGTGCTGGGCACAGGACTTGGCACGACCAAAATCCCTGCTCCAGGCTTCCAGTGTGCCCTGAGTCCCACCCCAGCCCTACCACCCCAGATCTCAACCCTGGGCATTACAAACTGCCGGGCACCACAAAGCCAGGGCACCACAAAGCCAGGGCACCACAAAGCCAGGGCAGGGGCAGCTCCTGGCACCTTTCCCACAGCACAGCCCAGGTGGGAAAGGCCACCGGAGGGAAATCCAGGAGCGACCTCATCCCTCAGCGCAGCCGGGAGGCAGGGAAGGGGCAGGGAGGAGCTGTCTGGGATTCAGGCAGGAGCAGCAGCTGCAGCTGGCAGAGTCAGGGATTATTTTTAACAGCGACTTGTAGAATGCAGTGAGTGCCCGCGGGAGACACTGCTGCTCACCCCAGCCCTGTCCCCAGCACGTGTGAGGCACAGAGCTCCCAGGCAGGCTTTTTATAGGGTTTCCTGCTCCCGCTGGGCTCGGTATGGCCACACCACCCCCTCCCTCTGCAACCACTCACATGCCGTTCACCAAAGTCTTTCCATTCCCTCTCGAGCTGTTTCCTCTCCTCTCCTTATTAGGGATCCACCTACCTATCCATCTTCTCATTCTCTCCCCCTCTGTGGCTATTTTTAAGATGCCATAAAAGCTTTCAACGGGGAGCATCCTCAGGGAGGCAAGGGATTTTATATGTAGCCCATCAGAAGGAGTCATCACCACATAACTCACCACACAGGCAGTGACTTTCCTTTTTTTTTTTCTTTTTTTCAAAAGCAGGGGAAAGGAGAACATCCACACTCAATCCCTCAGCTCTCCCTGGCCAGCTCATCCAGGCTCATCCTCCTTTTCCAGAGGGGAAGGAGCAGATCCAGCCCACTCCTCTCCTGGTGGGGCAGCTGGGCCAGATGGTGGGACACCAGTTCTGCCAAGTTGTATCTGGGGGTGGATGAAGGGATGGTTTTGCTCCCTGATCAAAGGCTCCAAGCTGGGATCATCCAGCTTCATGCCTCAGCAGCTGCCACCAGATGAAGGAAGGCCTCCTTGCTGACAGGAGGGCCTTGGTTCTCCTGTGTGCCCACACACCTGGAAGCTGCTCTGCTTCTTGGTTCGTGGTCAAAAGGTGGGGGAAATTCCAGCCAAACTGCCTCCAAAGGCACAGCCTGGACAGACAGACAGGACTAAGGTCTTCCTGATACCCACAGGCACTGCATCAACCCCACAAGCCCCTCTTTTCCCTCCTAAATCTGGTTATGCCCTGTGGAATAGCTGCCATCCCCTTCCATCCCAAAGGCTGCCCACAAACCTGGCCCACACCCCAGAGACACCCCACCTGCACCCTGGCACACCCTGGAAGGGCCAAAAGCAGGTTGGCACATCTGTGCCACAGGGGAAGGACTCTTGCACCTCACTGGCCATGGTGCCAGCTGCCAGTGCCAGCCAGGGGTGGGCACACCGACCCCGGGGCCGGCGGGGCTGAGGCTGGGCAGGACCCGAGTGGTGTCCCCATGTCACCAGCAGCGCCACTTGCACAGCCTGGATGTGCTTTGGACAGACAGAGCCGGTGCCCTGCAGCCTGGGTCGGTGCCCTGGAGCCCGGGCTGGTGCCCTGCAGCCCGGGCCGGTGCTGGCTGTGTCCAAGGCTAGGCTGGGGGAGCTGAGAACGAGCTCACCTTACCTTGCTCCACCTCCTCCATCCTCCGAGCTGGCGCGGGAGGCATCAGGGGGGGATGGAGAGAGGGACACCCCGGCTCCCCGAAGGGAAGGAGGGTCCACGGGGAAGCCTCTACTCCATCACACCCAGGGCTGCTGCCCGAGGAGCAGAGAGAGGGAAAATGCGGGGCAGAGCTGCACAACCCACCCCTGGCTGCCCCACACGGGCTGTGTTTGGGTTGGTGCTGACAGACACAGGATCTGCACCACCCTGGAGGGGCTCTGGCACCTCTGCCCAGCCCCAGCCCTCATTTCTTTGGGTTTGGCTTCAGGGAGAAGCTTCCCATTGCTGGGCTCAGCACCTGAGCACCCTGTGCTTCACCCACAGGGACCTGCTGCAGGTCTGCCCTGCCTGGCTGGTCCTGTGGTCACCATGGGCACCCTGGCTGGCACAGAGAGAGCCCCAGCCCCAGCCAGAGGGGATTTTACTCCTCCTTGTAGGCAGAGCCCTCAAGGATTGAGTGCAGAGGATTCAGAGCAGCCCTGAGCCAGCCCTGAGATGTGGCCAGGGTGAGGAACCCCCTTCTGCTGGAGGGGGGCAGCTCTGGGCCGTGGAGGGGCTGCAGCTCCTGCTGTGCCTCAGGAATGGGTTTCACACACAGCTTTGTTCCCCTCTCCTCCTCTCAAGCTTTAAGGTCTTTGGGGTGAAGCAAAGCCACCCTGGGCCATCCACTCTGCTGGGACCCTCTGTGCCAGCACTGGGAGCAGCTGGGACTGGGAGATTCCCACCACATGTTCCAACAAGTGCCTCTGAGCCAGGCAAAGACCCACCCAGTCCCCAAGAGGATTTAAAAATAGCTCCCATTCTCCAGCAAGAGCAATCCCTGGAAGTGTCCAAGGCTAGGCTGGGCAGGGCTTGGAGCACCCTGGTCTGTGGAAGGTGTCTCTGCCCATGGCAGGGGGTGGTATGAGATCTTTAAGGTCCCTTCCAGCCCTGGCCATGCTGTAATTCCACGGCAATTCCATGATTCCCCAGGGCTGGGATGTTGGGAAGGACAGGCAGGGCCTTGCAAGGTGCTTTCACAAGCGAGGTGTTTCTGAGGGGGGCTGTTCCACAGGGCCTGGCACGTGGATTTGGGAGCTCACACCGAGCCCTGCTCTACTTTGGCTCCTCTGATCCTGCAGCCTGGCTGCATTTCTGGGAAACAGTCACGTAACTCCCTGCTCTGAGGACAGGTCAAACCCTGGAACTCAGGCTCAGGCTGCAGCAAGCTCAGGCTGGGTTGGGGAAGGGTTTTTGAGGCTGGCATTGGCACCAGCAAAGCTTTCCCTGCCCCACAGCTCTCCAAAATGTGCCACTTGTTGCCAAGAAAAACCAGAAGCCAAGGGGATGGCTTCAAGCCTCAAGCACCTGCTCCCCTCTTCCTCTGCTGTGCTCCTCAGAGAAACCTCCCCACCAGGAGCCTTTTCCTAGAGACAGAAAGAAGCTGATTCAAAATGGAAGTGGAGTAAAATGTCCATGACCAGAAAAACAAATCATCCTTGGGGCTCTGCAGACCTTGCCAGGCCAGCAAGGGTAAGAAGAAAGGAAGGTCAGACAGGCTGGCTAAGGAAACCACAGCAGCAGCTCCTTTTTCTTCCTGCTCTCCGCCCCAGGCAGTGCAGAAAGCTCATCAATTCCCAGGCCAGGGCTTATTGCTGATACTGATAAAGCATTCAGAAAACTCCACCTGAGCTGAAAAAGGCACCGAGAAACTGGGGCCTATCAAATACCTGAGCCACCAGCAAATAAATGGGACCTGTGCAGCCGAGTTTGCTCCTGGGAGAGATCACTTTGGGCCTGCTAAACCTCAGTCAGCCCTGTCCTGAAAGCCAGGAGTGCCCATGGGGGCTGTGGGCGAGTGCATTCCAGCTGTTCTGTGCCCCCAGGGATGCACTGAGCCCCCAGACTCCAGAGGTGCAGGGCACAGGAGGACTTGGCACAACCAAAATCCCTGCTGCTGGTTTCCAGTCCCCCTGCCAGCTTTGCCCACAGCCAAAATCCCCGAGCCTGAGGTGCCTGGGCCTTCCCTCCACATTCCCTTCCATCCTGCAAAACCCTCCATCATTCCTCACGCCAGTTTTTGCCGTGACCACTCCACCCCCAGATGCTTTCTGGAGGTGCTGCAGCGCTCACAGCTCAGGCACTGATGTCTTTAACAACTAAAAATATCCAATGAGGTGTTCCAACCACTTCGTGATGGCCCCATCACGACGGGACTGCGGGGTCTGGCAGGAACTGGGTGGGTTTTTCTTCCCTCCTTCCCAGCAAAGGCAGCAGCACATGGACTCCTGTCATCAGCCCAGCCTGCTGGCATCCCAAATGCCATTATCCTGCTAAACCAGTCGTCAGTTGACGATTAGAAAATGTGCTCTTTATTTCAGAAGAGCACGCTAGGCCCTTGAAAGAATTCAATTGCTCTGATTGACCTTACAGCCACGGGCCTGCAGGGCCACTTTCTGTGGCTCCCTCTCTGCCAAGGGCCAGCTGCCAGGAAAGAGGGTTTGAAAGAGCTTGGATGAAGCCTGGAGGGAGGACAGAGCCCATCCACCAGCCCAGGGACAGAGCTGCAGCCTGGCATCGGAATTCTCTGGCAGCAAAGCAAATGCAATGGGTGATTGTCCCTCTGCTAGGCTGCCCAGCAGAGCAGGGGATGATTTGTATCTGGTTGTTTGTCAGAGTCAGGGTATTGAGAGGACTAAAATGCAGGCAGGGAGTCTGGGAGTTCCCCTTGGTGCCCACATTCTGGAAAACACCCTGCTCATCACAACAACAGGCTGATCCCTCCGGGTTCCCTGCATTTCTGAACGCAGGGAAAAAAAACTCCCTGCAGGACCCTCCCAGCTCCTGCCTGTCCCCCACAGGGTGGGGACACCTGGTGAACCACCTGCCTGAGGAGCAGAGCTGGAGCTCCCAGTGATGTGCAGCACCACGGGATTCCTCTTTAATTACACAGGGCCTTAATGGAGTTTGCTGGTAAACACCTTGTAACCACATGTGCCTGGAGATTACGGGGTAATTACGCTTAGAGGATCACGATCTAAGGAGCAAGCATGATTTAGGCAAGACAAAAATAACCAGGCAAACATGCTGCATTCATCAGGATCTGTCAGCAAGCCTCCCTTCCCAAATGCTTCGCTGTCCAGCTTTCCCTCACAGCTCCTTCTCAGAGTAGGGGTGCCTCTCAGCAGGAATTTCAGAGGTGGCAGGGATAGGGATGAAACTTTCCACTTGGCATACCAAACCTTCTTCGGGAGCTCTCCGTGCTCCAACAGGCTCCCAGCTGCTCCAAGGATGGGGATAAATGGCTCAGCCCACCCTGAGTTGCCTTGCCAACAGATTCTGGCCCCCTTTTTCCCAGATGCACGTTGGGGACCGAAAGGAATCTGGAAGATCTCAGGTTTGTGCACCAACCCCAAACACCAACCCAGATCCTGCCAAACCCAGGAGCTTGCCAGGGTTTCACCTGCCCAGGAGCTGGGATGTCCTTGGTGAGACCCAGAAGGAGCAGGGGCACCTTGCTCCTGACAAAAGCAGTGCCCAGGCTGGCAGCAGCCCCTCTGGCAGCCCAAAGGAGCAGGGCCAAAAGGGATGATGTGCAAATCCCACGGGGTGACTCAGACAGCACTCCACGGACCTGCAGCACCCCGAGCTGCTGGCTCCCTCCAAAGCACCAGAAGGGATTCTTCCCACTCATTTCAGAGGCTGAAATCCTCGGGGCAGTGACAGCTTTAACCCTTTCAGCACAAACACAGCGCTGGTCACATCAAACTCCCCGCCCAGATTCCGAGGGAGATGCTGGCTGCAGGCAGAGGAGATTCCAGGGGGTGATTTTAAGGGATGTTCTCCTGGCCAAGGGGTTGCCCTACAGGCTCCAGCTCCCATGGAAACACCAGGCAGCACCACAGACCTGTTTGCTAAGGTAGGGATCCATTTGTAACCAATTAGTGAGAGGCAGTGATAGCCTAATGAATGTAAACACCAACACTGTGCCCTCCAAATCCTCACTGCACACCTGGAATCTCAGGGACAGAGGGATTCCTTCCCACCCTTCCACCCTCAGGGCCACCTGAGCTGCTCTGCAGCCTCAGGATATGAGTTTATGCCTGAGATCAATCTCTTCACCTCAAATACAAAATTTTCATCTGGCTTTGCCTTCACTATGGGATAGAGGATGACAGGAGGGGGTCTTCAAATTCGGGGTGAAAAGCAACCCCCTGTCCCCTCAGCGAGGGCTGGGGAGGCTCCTGGGTGCTGTGCATGGAGCACCTCCAGAGATAAACCCAGCAAATCCTGCCCAGAGCTCCTGGAGGCCTCGCAGATTTGCTCACCAGCATGGCTTGGGGCCAGCCGTGGCCCACAGCCACAGGTTTCCTGCCTCACATCAGCTTCAGGCAGGAGAGAAGCGTTAACAAAATGCACCCAGCGAAATGGGAAGCAGTGGTGGGAATTCACAGATCAGATGGTGGCATTTTATCCTCAGCTGTGCATCTCCATGGCTTGCCAGCCCCAAAATTTTAGCCCTGCAGGCACAGGCACACCTGGGCATCATAAATTTGTGTGCAATCTGGCTTCTTCAGGACTTATCCTGAAGGGAAAAACAGCCAAAAAAATCAAAGCAGCAGAGTTGCCCATGCTGGGAGGGCTGGAAGCCTGTGACAAGTGGCACCAAACTCCACGGAGCCACTGGCCACCAGCAGAGGGGTAAAAAAGCCATGGTGGGTCAGTGCCACGTGGCATCAGTGGGGGTGACACAGAGATGGCACTGCCACAAGGCTCCCAGGATGTGGCTTTTTATGCCTCATGGGCAGATAGATTTGAGGGCTACAAGCTGGGGAGGGATGGCCAGAGCTGGGCAATGCTCACCCAGCCCCAGAATGTGCTGAGGGCAGAGCTGGCCCCACAGCCAGCCTGGCTCACAGAGACATTGCTGGGAACAGAAGTGAAGCAGCCTTGGGGCATCCAAGCCCTGCTCGGAGCACTTGAGATGCTGGGAGCCCAGCAGGGCAGAGGCAGAGCCCAGCAGGGTTTGCACAGCCCTGGCGTGGTCCCAAAGGGACCTGGAGTGACCCATAAGTCACCAACCCCCAGCACTGTGAGCGAGCAGGAGATGTCACAGAGTTGCCAAGCCTTGACTAAAACACGTGGCTACTAAAACCGGGGCAATGGCAATTTAGGCAAAGACTGCAAAGCCCTCCAAAAAGGGCTTGGCAAGAGCCCTGGCAGCTGCTGGCACTGCTGAGTGATGTGCCCAGGGCCACAGAGCCAGGCGGTGGCAGAAGGAGGAGCAGCTCCCAAGGGACTCCCGGCTCTGCCCAGTGGCCTCCCCCGTGAGGCAGGGCAGGGCAGGGCACAGATCGGCTCGCTGAGAGTGGGAGGCCGTGGCTGAAGGAGTTTTACAGCACAATCAGATAGCTGGAACACGCCAGTGCCATAAACAGCCCTTATCTCCAGCAGCAGCCAAGCCAGCTATTAAGAGCTGGGAAAGAATCCCAAAAGGAACCAACAGGCATTTGTCAAAATTGGCTTAGAGGAAGCTTAGCCAGTCCCACCTGACCATGGTGGCCACTGATCGCACCAGTGCTCTGCATCAGACCTGAGCTGCTCGCCCAGAGGAGCAGAGGGAGGACCCTTTGTTATCAGGCATCCTGCAGGCTCGGAAAGAATCAGTCCCTATTGTTTCCTACCTAGGCAGCGGCAGCCCCGCTCCCCCGACAGAGGGGGGCTTGCCCCTGTCCCAGGTGTGGCTCGGGCAGAGGGCACCGGCAAAGTTTCCTCGCCTCTGACACAGCCCGAAAGAGCTGGAATCACCTGTTCTGTTGCCTCGCAGCGTGCCAAGGCATTTTTCACGGTGTTTTGCTCGGGAACCACCCCAAGCCCTCGGATTGAGAAACCTCAGGACGCCAGTGCAATGGAGAAGTTGCTGCTCTGCTGTTTGGTGCCTGGGGGAGGGCTCTGCTCCTCACACAGCTCCAGGACGCACGGGAGGGGCAGGGGGGCTTCTCCCTGGAGAGGTTATCCCAGGAGGAAGCCCCTCAGGTGGCCACCAGCATCAACTCCTTTACCAGGGACTTGCTGCTTTTAAAGCAAGGGACCAAAGCCGTGCCAGCAAGGTGGGCACAGCCGTCACACAGCACGCCAGATAGGAAAAAGAAATTGATTGTGACTTGCTCAACCCTGATCAACCTTCCCAGACTTTCCAACAAGGGCACAGAATCCAAAGTGAGCAGCCTGGTGCCAGTTCTCATCTTATGCAGCACATTGCCGAGCTCTGCTTCTTTAGAAATTCATCCACGGCGCATGAGTGCCTCTGTCCCTGTCTCACACGCACAATAGGAACACCCACATCCCCAGCTGCAGAAGGTTTGGGGTTTGTTGGGTTTTTTTTTCAGGATTGCACCTGTGCTTTGCTCAGGTTTCTGGGTCTGTCCTCACCCTTCTCCTCCTCCCCTCACGTCCATTTCTCCCCAGGCAGAGGCAGCAGCAAGTGAGGCTGTGCCTGTCAGAGCGCTCCCGGCTGCCTCTCACCATGTTGCGTATCGACATTTCAGTCGATGCTCTGCCCTCCAAAACCCCAGAAACCCAAGCCAAGAAAAGTACTCCGTGGAGATAAGCACCACGGCTCAGCCCACATCACACACAGCCGAGCCAGAGCCTGTCAGAAAGCAGGCAAGCAAAAGACAGGCAGGAAAATAACCCAAAATTCCATCCCACTAGGCTTGTCAGCGCTGTTATGACATTTTCTTTCCAATTCCTCCCAGCCAGCTCGGTGCGGTATCAGCCCCATTCCCCCAGCCAAGGCGAGAGGACGCCGTACTCACTGCTAGTGCTCATCCTGCCGCTCCTTCCCCGTCCTTCTCATCCAACAAAGGGGCAAAGATGCTCTTTAAATCCGCTTCTCCTGCCGCTCCCCGGCTGCGAGAGGAGGCTGCCGCTCCCCTTCTCCCAGGAGAAATATTCCCGTGCGATCCGCCCTAACGCATCCCACGGCGGCTGTCCCCAGGGCTGTCCCCGCCGCTGGCGGAT
>VYXF01008897.1:26945-39664 GCA_013397295.1 Polioptila caerulea
GGGCCCCATCTCCAGGGAATGGCCCCACGCCCCCATCCCCAGGGAATGGCATCAGGGACCCATCCCCAGGGAATGGCACCAGGGACCCATCCCCAGGCCCTGCCAGAATCTGCTGGGGCACAGAGAGGGGCGGAGTGGAGCAGTGGCAGGACCTGGCTCAGATTTAGTTCTGCCTCTGCCTCCTTTCACTTCCCCTTCTCCATTTCCCCTGTGTGCGTGGGACGGAGCTGCCACATGAAATGTTAAGGCTTTGTTAAATGTAGACCCTTTTCTTTCAAAGCAAAACTTATTAACGACCTGTCCAGCCTTGGGCTGTTCTCTTCTACTTGATGGCTCTACATAAGAATTCTATTTCTCTAAATATTTCTATTTCTGCATGCAAATATCAGTTTATTTGAGTCCCTTAGCAAACACCAATTTATTTGAGTGACTAACAAAGCTGGCTGAATAAAAAGAACTGTAGAGAAAAATTCTTGTCAAAGAAGTGACTTTCAAAAGCTGCTGCACATTCCTGCTCCACATCTCCAGGTACAGGTTTATCTTACAAATTCAAGCTGATTACTGACAAAAATTGGGGTTTAATTTGGTTATCCCTCCACCTCCAATGCAGCTGTGGAAGAGCAGGGCTGGAGTTTTGTGTGCCTCAGCTTTCATTAACATAATTAGCAGCTCAAGTTGCAGGCCCTGAATCCTTTATGGCAATAGTTGGTGATGTGTGGAGCAGGGAGAATGCTGCTTGGGTTTTGGATACCCAGCAGAGCAGGCAGGGGAGAAAATCTCATTTTGATTTTCAGATGTTTGAACAAAGAGTTTTGCAAGGCCTTGGATCTCCTGTGCTGGGAGTTGAGACTTCCTCAAAAAAAAAAAAAAAATCTCTGTTGGGGATTATTCCCCCTTTTAACAGAACTGCTCATCTGAGGGTCTGGTGGGGAGAAAGGAGGAAAAATCCCCTCACTCCACTGGAAATAAAAACCCAAACCAACATCAAGGGAATGACAGAGTTAGACCCCATCCCTCCCATGGATCTCTCCAACCTGGAGCATGACTCTAGGGTGCTTCCAGATTCACACAGTCCCCAGCCAGAGCTCAGGAGCTGTGCACTGAGGCAGGACACCCAAGGGCTCTTGCACAACACTTCCCAGCAGCTCTGCTGTGTCCCCTCCTGTCCAGGGAAGGCTGGGGTGACGGAGCAGAGCCCCTCTCCCGAGGCAGGACACGGCTCCCCGGACCCCTCTGCGCTGCTGCTGCCTCTCAGGGACAGCTTCCCTCCAGGTAAGCTGCTGCCTGTGGGTCTCACACATCTCCTGTGCCTCCCTGTGCTGCTGTAATAAACAGATGGGACTCAGCTTCTTCGTGCAGAAAAGCCAATTTTTTAGTCACAGAACTCATTTTTATACAGTTTTTACAGACCTCGTGTTGGACTTCAGTTGGTTAGGGGTTTTTTTTTTTGCTATTTAATTCATTGATTAGTAATTGGTATTTGGCCTTTCCATTAAACCTCTCTGTTCTTGGATTGTTTGCATATTTTCTTCACTGATTTCCATGGGCAGATTGATTGTTTATGCAGGTGTAAACTTATTTTTCTCTCTAAGAATAGGCTGTTGTGTTAACTACCTTCATTCATACGATTTTTTTCTTATGGGAACTTCCAAGCTACTTCTAGCTTAGCTAGAGGAGCAGGGCCTAAACCATATTTTAAAAGGCCTTTCTTTTGTAATATCTCTACTTTTCTGCAACGTCTGCAGTGCCTTGGGTCTCATCTTGGTGGCTGAAGGACAAGGATGGTTTGGGATTGTGTTTTTGAGCTTCACAGCCAGGCTGGGGGCTCTGGTGGGCCTGGCAGGGCTGTGGTTTGAAGGACAGGTATCTGCTAAAGAAGGCAGGAGCCTCCCTTGGAATGGGGAATGGAAACTCCCTCCCACCCAATTACTATTATTTTGAAATTAAGGAGTTCTCAGGCAAAGATATGGGGATAGGAATGAGAGTTCTTTATTGGGAGAGCTAAAATAAAAATGCAGTGANAGGGGGAGTTTCCCTGGGAAGGGGCCCTGGGGATGGCTGGGCCTGGGCTCCCTCTGGGAATGCCGTGCCAAGGCTGCTGGCTGTGCCAAAGGCCAGCTGGGATCCAGGGAGGAATGCTGGGCTCTGGGCTGGCTGCAGCAGCTCCCAGGGAATGCTGGAATGTTCTCAGGGACACGCAGTGGGCCATGAGCAGAAGATCTGTGCCTGGAGGGAGGCTGGGTCCTGGCAGGGATAAAGAAACTGCCCCAGGTGATGGGCAGAGGGTGACCCCAGCCCAGTTCCAGCAGCTGGGATAGAATGAACACTGCTGGGGACAGCCTGCACTGCGAGCCAAGACAGTGGCAGAGGTGGCTCTGGGTTACAGGGGTGGCTCTGAGTGCCAGAGATCTCCTCTTCCCCTGCAATCCTTCTCCTCTTTTCCTTTCCAAGAGATCTCGCTCTCCTTCTCTGTCGAGAGCCGCTCCGGCCGGTGCCGCAATTCCCAGCTCCAGGAAGCTGTCAGGAAGAAGCTGTGGGCTCTGGAGAGTGATGACAGAGGTGTCTGTGCCTTGTTCAAGGTGTGTTCAAGGTAGAAACCCTGCCCCAGCATTTTGGGATGCTCCAGGAATGGTGGGAGGTGTGCTGGGGTACCAAACCCAGCTGAGGAGTTCCTCCAAGGCCACTGCCGGGGACTCTGGAGGGGACTGGGGTGATGGGAAAGATGAACTGATGGCAAGTGAGAGGCACAGCTGAGCCTTGAGTTGTTTTGGGGAATCTGAGCCTAAATATCCAGGAATTCATAGGGCTGGGATCACCAAGTCCATGTCCCTGCTGGAGGTGACAGCTCTGGACAGACACAGAGCTCTGAGGATGGGTTTTACACAAACAAATCCCAGCTGCAGAGAGCAGGCCTGCACCAAACGCTCCTTCCTTGCTGGATTTCAAGGCTCCAGGACTGTCCCTTGATGCTGCTTTGTCTCCCGTGTGCAGGAGCTGTCAGCCAGGCTGGTCTGTATGCGGGCACACGAGGATCGCTTCCTCCTCACCTTCAAAACCCTGGAGGAAGTCTGGAAGTTTTCCACCTATCTGACTTTAGGTAATGTTCCCAAGGTCCAAACAGACAATGTGAGAAGGGGTTTTGGAGAAGGCACTGCCAGTCACTACAGAACTGTAATGTTCAGGGTTGAATATGAATTAGAGAACTTTGCAATCCGTTGTTTATGAAATCTCTGTTTGGATCAGTGAGAATCAGCAGGATTCCTTTTGGGAAATTTTGGGGACAAAATTAGAAGATTTTGCCTGACATTTGAATATTCCCAAGACCCTTCCTGCTGCCCAGGGAAGGAGGTGCTGATCCTGATCCCCCTCTTGGCTTCTCAGGGTACGTGGGGACCTGCCTGGAGCAGCTGCTCTTTGCCCAGGAGTTCTGGCTGGACTGTGCCCTGGTGGAGGACACCGAGCTCAGGGTCACCATGGATGAAGAGCACTTGGCCACCATCTACATGGACCTGCTGCTCCAGGAAGGTGTGATGGGGATGCACATGTGGGGAATTCCTGAAAACCCTGCAGCAGGGCTGTGGCAGAAGCCACTGATGCCCTGATCCAATCTCTGACTCTCTCTCTCTGCAGGGAACTTTTTCTCCAGGGCAGTGCCTGGCATCTGGAAGTCAGAGAAGGAGGGAGAGGAGGGTCTGCAGCTCTGCAGGAATGAGCTGATCCATGTGAAGAGTGTTGGACAGGATTCCCAATGGGAAGGGATGTCCCTGCTGACGGGGCAGAGAGGTGTGGGGCCCGTGACAGCTCTGGAGCCAATACCTCACCCCTTTTACCAGTAAGTGGTGAATTCAAGGGCTCAAACCAGGATTCTTTCCTGATCCTGGAGCATGACTGGCACCAGGGCTGGCTGGGAAACTCCTCTTGCCTCTGGTAAAGGGCAAGAGCCTCACAATTCCATGAGGATAATTCCAGGAGGATCCACATTAGGCATAAAGACTGGAATCAGTGCAGGTGCTGTCAGTGGGACACAGCAAGGACAGGCTCCTACTTCAGATGTGGTTTTTGTAGGATATTGATTTAGGTCATATCTGAGGTTATCTCTGATTAACAGATGAAGAAGTGGCTAAAAAAAATTAGGCAATGCCAGATAAAGTGGGGCTTCACATTGGTCACCTGGCTGAGCCTTTTACTTGGAGAAATCTTCCTTAAAGATGGCAAATTCATCCTGCTCTTGCCCTGTGGTGTGACACCATCCCTGGGGCTGGCCTGAGGTCAGGAGTGCTCACAGAGAACCAGTGAGGGACCCTTTTGCCTTGCAGGTGGTTCCTGAAGAATTATGCTGTGAGTTTTGGCCTTTCCCAGGAGATCAGTGGGACGAGCTCTCAGGCCATTGGTGAGTGACACCTGTGCAAGGCACTGTCCCAGGGGTGGGCACAGCTCCAACACCTGGGTTTGGCCACAAATGGCCACAAATGGCCACAAATGGCCACAAATCCATTGTTGTTCTGGGCCTGAGCCCACTCCAGGGGCTCTAAGGGCATGCTGTGTGTCTGGCCTCTCTGGAATGCAGATCAGAACTTGCAAACCATGTTCTGAGGAGCACAGAGAGCAGAGAGCTGCTGGTGACACCCTTTTGCCACTGGGTTTTCCCTTTCTTGCTTCAATTTTGTGTTTCTTGTAATTCTTTCAGGAGGGAGGTCTCAAATCATGAGGTTCCCACCTTGTGTTCACATGAAACCTGTGCCACACACGCAGCCCCTAACCCCAGTCCAGCCCAGTTCAGAGCAAGCTGGACACAGGAGCTCCCTGCAGGTGTGACTTTGTCACTAGGGATGGACATTTGCACTGTCCAAGATGTCACTCCTGGCAGAGCTGAGATAGGGCAGTGTCCATGAATATCCATATTTCCTGTCACCTTCCAGGCTGCAGCTCACAGAGCTGTGGAGTTCATCCCTCCCTCTTTTATTTTGGATTATAATCCACTTCTCAAGGAGAAATGGCAGAGAGCTGGATCCCACAATAAATCTCAGGGGAGAGAGTGGCAGCCCTCTCCAGCTGGAATTGTGGCCTCTCCTTGCCCAAGTGTTTTGCAGTGAGGAGGTTTTAGCAGGGATCCCACTGAAATTCCATTTCTGGCCTTGGTTTCCCAGTCAAAGGCAGGTGCATCGCCACCAAGGACCACAGAGGAGCAGCGTGGGATGAGCTGAGCTTCTGCAAAGGAGAATCCATAGAAATCATTGGCTTCTTCATCCCTGGGCTGCCCTGGTTTGTGGGCAAATCCCTCAGCACCGGGAGCATTGGCTTCGTTCCCACCCGACACGTAAATCCTGAGGCTTGCGAACCTCTGTGAGTTTATTTCAATTAAATTCTGCAGAAAAGGGAGGGGAGGCTCCAAATCCCACCTCGAGGCTGTGGCAGAGCCTAGGGCAGGTGATTTCCTTTGCAGGACCTTCACAGAGAGTGGGTTTGAGGCGTGAGCAGAAGCCTTGGCCAGGCTCTGCTGCAGCCCAGACAGAGAAATTGTATTTCAGCTGCCTCAGGTGATTCTTGGAGAGGAACAGATCCAACCCTGGGCTAATCTGGCTTCCCAGTTTGTCCTAGAAATGTCTTCAGTTTGTAGCTCTGAGGGGCTGGGAGCCTGGCAAGGGTGGGGAGAGCATTCCCTGCCAAGGAAACCAAATCCTGCTCTCCTTCCTCCCGCCCCTGGTTGTGGGGGCAGAACGGCCACTGGCACAGAGCAGAATCCCACACCCTCCCACGGACCCAGCAGGGAGGGAGGGGGATAAATCCCACCCCAACTCAGGCAGTTGTCTCTGTTGGTGTTTTCCATTCCATGCCCATCCCAAAAGGCTTCTCCAAGAGTGTAGGAGGATGAGGTTTTAACCAAGGTCTGCTGGGCTTTCCTCTCTCAGAGGCACTCAAGGTGAGTTGTAGCCCTTTTCTCTGACACTCCAGAAGGGACAGAGTGAATCAAGTGGTATCCTGCAGCTTCTGGATTCCAAAAAAGACCAAGAAGTCCTTTTCTCTGGTACCTTTCTGTTCCTTTGTGGAGAACCTGGATGGGGAAGGTGTCCAAAATCCTGTGCTCATCTGCAAGAGAACTTCTGTGGTGGGAGGAAGAGAAGGGATAGGAAAACATCCCATCCAATTATTCTATCCCATCCCATTATCCCATCCCACCCCAGAGGCCAGCTGCAGTGTCAGGGGCTGGGGACACACTGACTCTTGTCTCCTGCCCCACCCCAGGGGAAAGGGCTTTGTGTTTCTGAGCGAAGAGGAGAAGTCTCCAGTCCTGCACATCCCCTGCAGTGGTGACGAGCAGCACTTTGCCACCCTCCTGGGGGACCTGGCACACACTGACATCACCTCTGTGTACAGGCTGGGTGAGTGTCCCCTCTCCTTGGATCCCAGTCCCTGCATCCCTATGGAGAGCTGGGCAGTGCCTGCAGAGCCCCAGGACCATGGGAGTGCAGTGGAGGCAACTCCTGGGGTGCAGGCAGCCCCAAACCCTGCTCAGCCTCGAGGTGTCCTCAGGAAGTGCCACTCTGGGGTTTGCTGGGACCTTCTCTGCTCCCAAGGCAGCTCCTGAGCTGGGATTCACCCTGGCAGATGCTGCTCTCCACTGAGCCTGCCCTGCACCAGGGTCAGGGTTTCTGGGGGCTCTCAGTGTCTCTGTTCTGGCTGGGTGGCTTTGGGACTTCACCTGATCTCTGCACACTGACACTGACCGAGGATTTGGGGTTTTGTTTTCTGTTTGTCTCTTTGCACAGCTGGTTTTGAACCCACAGCCGTGTCCCCACCCATGCCACCAGGTGAGTCTGAGGAGGGGACAGAGGGGGAGGCCTTGCTGATGACTTCTGAAAGTGAATTTGGACTTGAGGGAACATCAGAGAATGGTTTGGGTTGGAAGGAACCTTAAAGGGTATCCAGCCCCACGCCCTGCCATGGTCAGGGACACTTTCCACTAGCCGAGGTTTCTCCAGCCTGCCCTTGGACACTTCCAGGGATGGGGCAGCCACAGGGAAGAATTTCTTCCTGATCCCACTTTGGTTTCCCTGTCCCTTCCAGAGGCTGCTCTCCATGGCAGTAAAGAAATCCAAGTGCTCCAGTCTTGGGAGGAAATCAATGACTGGGCTACCAACAGCACCTCGGAGCTGTCCAGCCCAGGCAGTGAAACAGCTCCTGCCACGCTGGAAGATGTTCTCCTGGAGAAGCTGGATGACTTGGATTATCCCAAATTCTTCATCGACCTCAACGCTGGCCACGTGGAGGATGCTGATGTCTTTGACCCCATATTGACCTTCCTCAACCAAGACAGTTTTGTGCCCAGTTTTCAAAGCTTTTATGATCTCAGCTTTTCCTTTCTCCACTCCACTTTTTATGGTTTCTCTGACGAGGATGAACTGGTGCTGTACCTCGAGACTTCCCGGAACTGGGCCAAGAGGACTCGTTCAGTTTGGGCTCACGTCAGGCTCTGTTTCCTCTTGGGTAAGCTCTGCATCAAAAAGGTCAAGTTCTCCCAGGCTCGGGTGTACTTGGAGGAAGCCATGAGTGTCCTGGACGGGGGCTTTGGGGACCTGCCCCTGCTGGCAGCGCTGCACGTGAGCCTCGCCTCCATCTACCTGAAGCAGAACATGAAGCACAAATTCTCCTCCCTGCTGGGGAAGACGCTGACCTTGCTCGTGTGCCTGCCTGGCCGCTCCTTCAGCTCGGAGAGCGAGCTGGAGCTCCTGACCTACGTCCTGAGGGAATCCATCGCTGCAGGCAACGCTCCGCTGGAGGCCCGGACCTGCTTCCTCATCGCCAAGCTCTTCCTGCAGCTGGGCAGAACCGAGGAGGTGCTGCCCTTTTTGGAGCATCTCCAGTGCCTCAGCATCACCTGGCTCAGCCCAGGTGCCCGTGCTGGGCCGCTGGATGCCAGCGCCACCTTGGGCTACCTCTACGACAAGAAGTGCCTGCCAAACATCGCGCTGGCCTCTGTCAGGTCCTTTGCTCCCAGCGGCGCCAAGGGGACACCCACCCCCATCTGGAGAGCTGGCTTCATCCTCCAAAATGCTTCCAGACTGCTGGGGAAGCAGCTGGGCAGGAGCAGCATCCCGGCACTGGCTTGTTTGTACCTCAAGCAAGCGCTGCAGTTCTGCTGCGAGAGCAGGGCCGTGCCCATGCAGAGGACGCTGTGTGCCCTGCTGTCCAGGGCCTACCTGCAGCACGGGGTGCTGGATGGGGCCGTTCATTACGCGGCCAGGGCTGCAGCCCTGGGCAGGCTGCTGGGGGAGGAGGAGGCTTTTGAGTCCTCGCTGTCCCTGGGGTGGGTGCACCTCCTGCAGCAGCAGCCGGGCCCAGCCGGGGCCATCCTGCGGCAGCTGCGGCGCTCCCTGCGCAGCGCGGCCAGCGAGACCCAGGGAGGGGCCGTGCACAACCTGCTGGCCATGGCCCTCAGGGGCCAGGGGCACATCCAGGAGGCTGCAGAGAACTTCCTGAGGGCCCTGCACAAGGCCAAGGAGGCGGGGAGCAGGAGGAACCAGGCCGTGTCCCTGGCTAACCTGGGCCAGCTGAGCCTCTCGTGTGGGGCCGCCCAGCTGGCCGAGCTGTACCTGCTGTGGGCAGTGCGGCTCTACGCCGAGCTCCAGGGACACCAGGAGCTGGACATGGAGCTGGCACAGGTGCTGCTGTGGCTGGCACAGGCCATGGTGGACAGGCAGAGGATGGAAGATGCCAAACTCTGCTATGAGCTGGCGCTGGGGTTCGCCCTGAAGTGGCAGAACCTGAGGAGTGAGTACAGAGGGGAGCAGGGCAGTGTTCCACCCTGCCAGGTCCCCAGCGCTGTGCCCTGACCTGTCCTTCTCCCTCTCCCTGTGTCACACAGGTCAGCTGCACATCACGGAGTGCCTGTGCCATTTCTACAGCAGAGTGAGCCCCGACCTGCGGGCCTGCATCACCTACCACGAGCACTGGGTGTCCCTGGCATGGCAGCTGCAGGACAGGGAGCTGGAGGGCAGTGCCAGGCAGGCCCTCAGCCAGCTCTACCAGGCTCTGGGCACACCTGAGTGAGTGCCTGGGGCTGTTGGATGCTGCCAGAGGGCAGTGGCTTTCCTGGGGTGTCCCTTGAGCAGGGTGGGCAGGGGTGTGCTGGCTCCATCTGCCCCACAGGCTCTGAGATTTATGAGCTGTCACTGCGCTCTGAGAGGGAGCAGCTCAATGTCAAGCAGAGCTGGGCAAACGTTGTCCCAGACAGAACTGGAGTCTGGCCAAACACAGTTTTCCAGAACACATCCAGCCTTCAGCAGAGTGACAGGGAATTCATTGCTTCCTTTGGAAGCTTATCCCAATGATTAATCACCACTCCCCAGTAAGAACAGGCCCCTTATCTGCTCTTTGAGTAAGTCTGGTTTCAGCCTCCAGCTGCCAAGGCTGCCCTTCCTGTATCTGCTGTCATACTGTCCCCAGGGGGGGACTTAAGACCCACAGGAGGTGCTTAAAACCCGGTACCAGCTCACCTTTAATCTCCTGCCTGACACCTGAATGGGACTGCTTAGATTGGGCAGGAGAGGAGAGCAGGAGGCTGGGACAGGCCACAGACCCTGAAGGCAATCAGATCAAAGAATGGAGGGAGAGTTCCCATGAGCCAGAAGGACAAATGGGCAGGGCTGTCCCCATCTGGGGTGTTCACCTCCCCAGCCAGGTCACCTGAGTGCAGGGGGAAGGTATTTAGGGAGCAGATGCCTGTGGTGTGCACGGTGCTATTTAGGATCACAAAGCACCCATTCCCTGGGCTCCCAGGACAACTGGGACAGACACCAAGCAAACAAACTCTTCTGGACACTGCTGGCTGTCCCTTCCACACAGCTGACTCCGTGTCCAGCCCTCTGGCTGGCCCTGTGTCCTCCAGTGACCAGGGGCTGGAAAAGGGGCTTGGACATGTAGCCAGAGGTCTCTCCACAAGGGAAAAACACCGGGCAAAGGTGTGGGTTTGGGTGCCAGGTGCTGTCTGGGAGGTGTAAGCACAGACATTCCCTGCCTGTGCTCCCTTGTGGAGCTGGGAGTGACTTTGGGACTTGGTTTAAGGAGGCAAATTTGGTTTGTAGGTGACCTGGATGAGCCCCTCTTTATCACACAGGGGTGAGGAGCAGCCTGAGTGGGACCACTGGTGTCCTGAATTGTCCTAAGGTGGCCAAATGACCTTCAAAGCCTGAGCATTAAAGCATGGAGGCTTCCATGGTCCTGCCAGGACACATTGCTCAGAGCTGAGAATGTCCTTTTGTCCCCAACCTTTGGTAACTATGGGAGGAGAGGGCAGGGGGTCAATGCCATGGGGAGGTGTCGTGGGGACAGCTGAGAGTGTCCTCTCAAGTGTCTTTTTGCCATCTCAGGGCTTTGAGACAATCCCTGGACTGCACCAAGCAGAGCCTGAGGATCTTCATTGACCTCGAGGAGGCCGTGAAGGCAGCAGAGGCCTGGCTGCAGGCAGGAAAACTCTATTACCTTCTGCAGGAGGATGAGCTGGTGGAAATGTACTTCCAGGTATGGAGGAGGTGGCTGGAGCTGTCCCATGCATTCCCATCACGGCCTTTTGGGGCTGGAAAACCTGGAAGGGAAAGTTCTGAGCCCTGTAAACCTCCTGCTGGAAGGAGGAGCTCTTGCCTTACCCTCAGGCACTGAAATTCCTCTCTTTCCATCCACTGAGTTGAGAGGATTTGGGGGTGAAAATAAGTGAATTCATTGAGTCAAAAAGTGATGTAGGAGTGCCAAAGGAAGCTGGAGGTGTCAAGTGACCAGTTCCCATTGAAAGATCCCTAAAAAAGGGATAAGTGCCAGGGCAGTCCTTGGAGTTGAAGACTTCTGGCATCTCTCCATCTCCAGCATTATTTTATCAGCTGAGCTGCAAAGTAGAAGAGCAGCTCCTAAAATCTGGAGTTTATTTAATCACACCAACGTCTCTGCCTTTCCAAATGTCACTCCAGCCCCTTTTTCCTTCCAGGCAGCCATCCAGACTGCTCTGAGAGGGGACAACTTCTCCTTGGCCATGGATCTTTACGAGAGAGCAGGTGACACCTTCTTTAATGGCAGCAGGAACAGGGCCCGAGCAGTGGAGTTTTACAGGGTATGGAGCCCTCGGAGCATTCCTGCCCCTGTGTCCCCACAGGGTGGTGGCTGGGGGGGCTTTGCCCCAGGGCAGACCAAAAGGATGGAGGGTGGACAGGGATGGGGTGATCCTGAGGGTGCCAGAGTGGGAGGCCTGGAGCACAGGTTTGCAAAAAACCCCAGAGATTATTTAGGACTGGGAATGGGCTCCTTCCATTTCAAATCCTGGTGGTGTTAAGCATGAGTTGGTCACTCCTGGGTACACCCAGTCAGAATTCCAGGCACCCAAGGAAGGGCAGAGACATGAGGCTCAGGCTTTGAGAGCCGTGCTCTGGGATTTAAAACTCATTTTGAAGGGAAAGGAGGGACTAAAACCTAAACCTGCAGTGCCCATCCCCTGCCTTGGTCCTTGTCCTGCTGCTCTGTCACCCCTCTCAGGCAGTGCTGACCCTCCAGGAACATCCTGAGCTCACCATTCTCTCTCCTTAGGGAGGTGCTGTGCCCTTGGCCAGGAAACTCAAGGCCACCCAGACAGAGCTGCGGCTGTTCAATAAACTGGCAGAGCTGCAGATCAGCCTGCAGGGCTACGAGAAGGCTCTGGAGTTTGCCACGCTGGCAGCCAGGCTCAGCCTCAGGGTTGGTAAGTGATTCACACCCAAAAGTTACTGGGAGTTACTGGTCAGGGCGTGATTTTCACCCACAGGGCATTGGGAGCCACTGAGTCTTGTGGATGAGAACAACACCCGTGTGGAAAGGGGATCTCCTGCTTTCCTAACTCTGCTGGACTTGTTCTTACCCAAAGTCATGACATCTTTTTGAGGCCACTTCCCTTTTTTTTTCAGCTGTGTGACAGCAGAGGGTTTTTGTTACCCCAGAGCACAGGAAATCTGGTGAGAGCACAGGACTGAGCACTTCCTCTCTGCCCTGGTTCTGCTAAAAAAACCCCTCACCCCTTCCCATCACAGAAATAATTTGGATGGGCAAAATGCCAGCTTAAATATCTGGCATGGGACCAGTCTTGTAACAGCCCCTTCCAGCACCCAAAAAACCCCCTGGCTGAGTGATACTGCTGGGACAATCTGTCCAGCTGTGGCATCAACAACTCTACCCATGGCTGCTGAGAAAATGAACCCAAAGTGGCTCAGCAGGGCTGGGCATGGATTGAGCTGGATCAATAACTTTTCCAGGAGCTGGTTGATTCCACCCTGAGGAGAACTCCTTGCTTTACTGGTTCTTTTTCTCAGGGTCAGGATTAAAAGTGCAAAAGACAGAATTCTTGTTGGGATTGGATGTTTTGGTATTTCTTGTCTCAGTTACGGCCTCACTGACCGTGAGTGCTGCTCCATGCTGAGTTAACAGAGCAGAAATGGAGCCCAGAGTAAAGTCTTTAAGCTTAAACTACCTAATTATGAGATGCTAACTAATTTATTTAAACTTCTAACCCAGTAACTCATCACCCATGTTCTGCACTGTGGATTTTTCCAACCAATCACCCAAAATCACACAAACTTGTAAAGAAGAAGGAGAAGACTATGCCCTAAACCCTCCATGTTGTTACATGTATATTACTATACCCCAAAACCCCAAACTCTCAATCTTTCACCCTATGAGATAACACATTTCTATCCAACTCCACACTC
>VYXF01008897.1:39931-51443 GCA_013397295.1 Polioptila caerulea
ACTCCCAAGAGAAGGAATTTCCAGCGACCTTGTCTTAGCATAGACAAGCTTCTAATAATAGCATCAATTCATGAGAAAGTGAACTAGGAACTACCAAACATTGAGTTAGAAAGTGCACTAGAAAACCTGAAAGAATCAGGGCGACACTGCTCCATCAGCAGATTGGAGTTCATTGTCCAATTACAGCTCCAGGTTATGAAGCTCCATCCTCCTGGTTTTTCTCTCTTCAATTCACCGTTGTCTTTGTTCTTGGGCCTGAAATGTCTTTCAATTGTCCTTGGTCCCAAGCTGGAGAAGGAATTGTTTTGTCTCTACTCTGTGAAGAGAGCTCACCAACACCCAACATGAAGCCCACAACCACACAGCAAAACAGCACAGAGTCCAAAAAACATAAAAGCTAAAACTTAAGGCACCAGGTGGAGGCCACATCTTCTGGTTTTGAAGGAGGGAAAGTAATTTGGAAAGAAGTGCTGGCACTTAGCACCATGCCAGTGACTTCAGGTGTCTCTGGGTCCTGCCTGGAACCCCCAGGCTCTGCTCCAGCTCCCTCCTGCCCCGTGAGCTCTGATGGAACCCTTCCCTAACACCTGCCCCTGTTTTCTGCTCAGGATGATCAGGATGCAGCCTCCTACTTCCTGCTGGCCCTCGCCGCAGCTGCCGAGCTGGGAGACCAGGAGCTGCAAGCCCTGCTCCGTGCCAAGCTGGGTGCCATCCCTGGAGCCCCGGGGGCACCTGAGGGCACGCCAGGCTGTGCCACGGGCCAGGCCCGCTGGCTGAGTGAAGGTGGCCATGTGGTGTGACCCGCCTGCCACGCTGGGGACACCAGTGGGAGCCATCCAGCAGCACCGTGCAAGGTCCGTGTGCTCTCCAGGAGAGGTCCTGTGCCACGTCCTGAGCAGCTGGAAGGGTTTGGGCTCCTCGCCCCAAGCACTTGGGAGCCTCCCTTCGTTTTTCAGGAGCAGGGCTGTGCCCCATAGCGGGGGTGGCACAGCCAGGGTGGGGTGCTGGAGTTGGTGGTGCAGCAGGGCTGAGCTCCTGGGGGGGTTCAGAACCAGCATGGGGACTGGGGAGTGCTGCCATGAGTCCCCACACCTTGGAGCAGCTCAGCCCGACCCAAAGGTGTTTGAAACGGCAGCTCCTTTATTTATCCTGGTTTTTATCCTCGCCTGCTGCACGGTGACATCTCTGCCAAACCCCTCTCCTGTAAAAAGCACCACCGAAGCTTGTGGCGGTGGGAGACAGAAAAAGGAAGGAGGAGGAATAAAGGGAGGCAGGAAAAAACTGCTCAGAGCCCACCCTCACCCCAGCCCTGCCATCCAACCTCCGGGTCTAGGAAAGGAGGAAAGGAGTCCTGGAACGGGGAGGTGCTGGAGTCCCCATCCCTGGAGGTGCGCAAACGTAGATGTGGCATTTGGGGACACGGTTTAGTGGGGGGACAACGGTGGGGCTCGATGATTTTAGAGGGATTTTCCAACGTGAGCGGCACACGGCCGGAGTGTGCAGCGCTGCTGCTCAGCCCGTGCCGCCACCAGAGAGCAATAAATGCTCATTTTTTTGCGGCGAGAGCGGCTCCCCTGCAAACCCCGAGCTCGGCTCTGGCTCCGAGCTGGAGCTCAGGGAACAAGGAGCGCTTTTCCCAGCTGATCTCTTTGCTTTGACAACCAGTGGCCATCTGGGGCTCGGCAGCCAGACCCTGCTCCCGGTTCCGCCGCCTCCCTGCCCGTGCTGCCCTGGCTGCCATGGTTCAATGCAGAATGTTTATTTACTCCCTGCTCTCCGCAAACGCCGAGTTCAGCTTCCCTTTCCAATCCCTTCGAGGCGTTTGTCACCGGGGCAATGATTATTTACCTCTTGTTTACCGAGCGTTCCTGCCGTGCTGCCGGGCAGCCTCACACCCCAGCCCCGAGGAGGGAAATCTCCATCCTGGGTGAAATCCAGCGAGCTCAGGGCTCCCCCAAACCTTCCTGCCCCACCCCACCGAGCTGCCTGATCTCAGTGCAGGTGTTTGGTGCTCGCCATGCCAGGGCATGATGTTTTCTGCGGTTTTTCCATCAGTTCCCCTTTTCCTTTTGGTCTAGATGGTCTTTAAGGACCGTTCCAACCCCTTGGCATCTTCTGGGTCTTTTCACACACGGGGGAAAGCGCGGGCTCACAGGTTTGTGCCAGGAGGAAGATGGACAATGGGAAATCAGGCTGTGGAGAGGAGCTTGGATGGCTCTGGAAATCCTGAGGGCTTTGTTTAAACACACAACCTCAGTGTCTGAGCTGGCCTAACTCAGCCAAGCTCCAGGAGTCAAACAGAGACGTTTTGATTTGCAGGGACTCTGGGGCTGCTTTGAAATGAAATACATCCTCCTTAAATCACAGCAAAACAAATTTGTGGTGCCTTCCTCCTTGGGAGCATCCTATAAAATATCATTTTCCCTCTCCCTCATCTGCCTGCCCGCTCCCACATGCTGTGATGCAGTGGGATGAGAACTCAGGGTGGCCAGGGCTAATTAAAATTCATAATACAGTGAAATTTAAAGCTGTTGCTTGTGTGTACTAATCCTGGGTCAGTGCCCAAGGAAAGATGAGGATATTCCATCCCTCCAGCTGCCCGTTCTGTGGGCAGGGAAATTTGGGGACTTTGTGCTAGAGGAGGTCACCAGGTGGTGGCTCAGCTCCTGGAGCTCCCGTCACCCTCCACCCTGTGCAGGATGGAGAGGTTGTCCCTCATTCCTGGGACATTCTTTGGGACACAGCAGCAGGGATGCACCCTCGGGGTGCTGAGGGGTGCTGCTGCTCCAGAAGAAGCCTCCAGGAAGAGGAGGAATGTGGGACCACAGGAATTATCCTGCAGAAGGCATCGGCCACCAGCGTCCTCCTTCACCACAGCCCGAGGCAGAAATAGGGGAAAGGGAAGGGATGGATCAAATCTCCTCCGACACCAGGTGTGCCCTGGCTTGTGACTCCTTCCCGAGCCACATGTGACTGCCTGTTCCGTGCCCAGGCCAGGAGTTTTCCTTCCTCCCCGCAGCCAGACAGGCTGGAAATAGTCCTGGTGGGAGCCACGTGCAGCAGCACGTGCTGCCCAGAGCAGCACCTTCCTCCCCAGCGCTTCCAGAGGCTGCCAGGAGCTGCAGGAACATCCCAGCTTTGGCTTTGGGACTCCACTCCTTCCCCAGTTTGACCTTCCAGGCACCAGCACTCCCAGTCCTGATGTCACACCAGCGCTGGCACCGTGATCCTGTGTTTGTTTAGTGCCTCAGGGGGCCATGTAAGGCCTGGAATAACGAGGGGCTGGGTTTCACTCACATATGTTCATTCTTGGACAGTGGAAATACCAGGACAGGAATAATTCTTGCATCATCTGAGCTCTGGCGTGAGCCTCCCGTGGAATCGGGAGAAAGGAAATGCTGATAAATGGAAATGCTGATAAATGGAAATACAGATATGGACAGAGAGCTGGGTTTGTTTGGATTTTCATGGAAATGGCTCTTTCCTGCAGAAATACAGCACCCAACAATAACAGTTGTTATCAGCAGACTTTTTTTTTCTCTTCATTCCTTCGTGGCACAGCGGTGCAAACTGGGCTGGATGAGAGACCTGATGTGGAGGAGCAGCGAGGCTGAGGCAGAGATAAACCTGGAGCTCAGCCTATCTCAGAGGTGGCTGCTCCTGCCTGGGCAGCATCTCCTGGTGTTGCCTGGATCGGTAATGAGGAGTTGGTAAACACCAGCTGTTCTGCTAGGCAGAGCTGGGGGGAGTGTGTAAACTGGGTAATTTAGATTAAAAATCATTTATTTGCACAGCAACCTGCTTGTTCAGTGATAATTGGATTCATAAATATGTATGGAGGAGGAGGAGCAGGGGCTGAGGCTGAGCCAGAGCCAAGAGTCACCAACTGTGGCTGCAGGGGCTTAAATAAATTCTCCATCTGCACTGAGATGAGTTGGGATGAAAACACCTGGAAGAGTCCTGGAATTCCTGCAGGGCTGCTGGCCCTGCTCTGAGAGCTCCCCTTGTTCCTGGGGGAAGGCAGAAGGGGCAGAGGAGCAGCAGGGAAGTGACTCTGGATGGGGAATAGTAAGGCCAGACGTAAAAATAATTCCCAGTAGGGATTTGAAACTTCTTGTGCTGAGGTGGCATCAGGCAGGGGGCAGCCCTGGAGCTGTCACCTCTGCTGGCACTGCCCACAGTCACCTGAGTGTCCCTGGCACTCAGCACCTGGGATGGGAGCCCAGGGCATGGAGAGGGCAGGGAGAGTGAACTGGTAAAGGTGGGGCAGAAAACTCAACCCCTTCCAAGCATCCAGCTGGTGAAACCCCCTCTGCCAGTGCCAGGGACACGTGGAAGGGCGGCTGGGTGCCAGGGGATGGGTGGCAGCTCCCTGTTCCTGTCTTGGCCTGGCTTGGAAGGTGCCAGGGTGGATGGGAAGTCTCAGTGAAGCTGCTCAGAGCACCCCAGCTCCCCTGGGCTGTGCCAGCAGTGACAGCTCTCACAGAGGGAAACAGGCAGGAAAGAGGCAGGAAAGAGGCAGAAAGATTTTCCTTTGTTTTGGAAAAACTGGCAGAGAGAGTTGGGAAACAGGCAGGAAAATTGGCAGGAAACTGGCAGGAAAACTAGGAGAAAACATGCAGGAAACTGGTGGGAAACAGACTGGAAAACTGGGAGGAAATAGGCAGGAAACTGGTAGGAAAACTGTCAGGAAACTGTCAGGAAATTGGTAGGAAAACTGTCAGGANGGAGGAAATAGGCAGGAAACTGGTAGGAAAACTGTCAGGAGACTGTCAGGAAATTGGTAGGAAAGCTGTCAGGAAAACTAGGAGAAAACATGCAGGAAACTGGTGGGAAACAGGATGGAAAACTGGGAGGAAATAGGCAGGAAAGAGGGAGGAAAACTGGCAGGAAAATTGGCATCATCTCTCCACAGCACTGGGGACAAGTGCAGGAAGCAGCAGAAGTGCCAGCAATTCCTGTCACACTGCAGGAGAGGGGAGGGAAATGAAAAAAACTCCACATTTGGCCATGGAGACTGTTGGAATGCAGTCCAGGAATCAAGATGAATACACAGAAATGAGCTCCTGAGCAGCAGATGGGTTTTGAGGAAGGAAGAATAAATCCTTACATAACCAAACTCCCTCTGTGCTCTGGTTATGGGGTGGTTGTTTTCTTTTGCTGTTTTGTTTGGGTTTTTTTTCCTTTGTTTTGCACCTGCTCTGACTGTGGCACTGAGCATAAACCCACGTTGGTTATGAATACTCCATCTGCAGGATTTATTGGCTGGTGATGGGGTTTAATCCTCCCTGGGACACCCTCAGCTCCTTGCAGCTGATTGTTTAATGGCAGCACGATTTTTTCTTATCTGCCTGGGATTTAAGCCAGACTTGATCCCAAAGTATTCCTATAATATTAATCAGGAAAAAAAAACTCCTTCCTCCCGTGCTTTGGGAAGGATTTCATTAATTCCTAAGTGACTCCAGAGTATCAGAATTCTCTCCCAGATTTCCCAGAGCCATCAGCTGGGTTTTGCCATTTTTATCCCGTGATGTGGCTGAAGGATGAGCTGCCTGCTCTGGTGGTGGCTGTGCTGGGGCAGAGCACCTGAGGGGCAGGGATGCACCCAAGGGAAGCCAACCCTGGCACCTTCAGAGCCACCTCTGTCTGCCGTGCCTGTGCCAGGCCTATTTTGGGAATTATTTGGTGCCCCAGAATATTTGGGGATTACAGGACCTGCTTTGTCCCTCTCCTGCCTTCTCTCAGTCCTGCATCAGCTGAACTCCTCCTTAAAGATCCTTTGCTGGGCTTGTCAGATTTTCTTCTGAAATCTTCTTGCTGCTGTTTTGATAAACTCCCAGGCATGAGCTGCTTTGTTCTCAAATTCTTTCCAAACCTGCGCTAAAACTGGCACAAACTACTTTTGTGATGTGTCCCTCTTCTCTCTCTGAATTCTTCTCCAACTGGAAATTCCTCAATCTTGTTGCATTTCCACCTGGAAAGATACAACAGCCTACGGGACACGTAGGAAAATCTCTGTTGGACATTCTGCAAATCCTGCTGGACCACTGGTGATTTATTTTTTGGCAGGAAGGCTCTTGCCTGTGAAATTTAGCAGGTGATGCCACAGCAGCTACAAATTCCACCAAATTCACACTTGTTTTGGGTGGCTGAGATGCTGCCAAAACCTGGGCGAGTGCAGGGTGTGGGTGTGAGAGAAACTCGGGGCTAATTAACAGCTCGTTAATGATTTCCTGCTCTCCAGGCTAAAGGCTCGAGCAGTCACCGCTGGGCTCTCGCTGCCATTCCCAGCCCATCCCTGCCAAACCGCAGCTGCCATTCCTGTGGGATTTAGGGAAACGAGCCCTTTCCTTTTCCTTGCCCTCAAACAAGGGCGAGAGGCTTGGCTGGCAGAAAAAATAAACACCAGCCACGAGCGGGACAAAGGGGTGTCCCCGGGCCAGCTGTGATTATGTGAGTGCCTGTCCTCCCCTCACCAGAATCTCCTGGAAATCCTCCCCAGCCCTGGCAGAGCGAGATTTCTCCCAACATCTGGATTTCTGCCTTGTTTTTGGGTTCAATTCCCAAAATCTGGCATGAAGAGCAGCGCTGAGGGGGAGAAAGGAGAGAGCAGCAGAAAAGGGGGATGGAGCTCCTGGGAGCTGTGGGGATGTGAAATTATTTTGGCACCCACCCAAAATCCAGCCCTTCCTGGGCATCCCAGAGCAAAGCCCAGGTGCAATCCGGGCTGCTCAGCCCGTTCCCCTCCTGGTTCTGTGTGGGAATTTTTAAAAGTAAAGGATTTTAGAGAAGCTGTAAAAGCCCTCAGAAACCGAAAAGACAATTTAAAATGGAGCGAAAGCTGCAAGGCTCGCCAGGAGGAAAGGTAACTTTAGATATAGAAAGCAAGGACAGAAAACAATAATTAATGTTTGGAGCTTGGCTAGCTAAGAACTTGGGGACTGCAGCAAAATTTATCTTGCAAGATATTTAATTATATCAGCTTAATGAAGTATTGTACTCAGAGGTACAATAAAAACTAAAAAAAAAACCCTAAAAACATAAAAAATAAACTAAAAAATAATAATAAATAAACTAAAAAAAACTAAAAAATAAAAACTGTTTACAAGCAGTTACTGTTCTAAGCATACGTGCAATTTTAATGGTTGGTTAAAAGAACTGTCTGTAAGCTTCTGCTTTATGCTATTGGCTTAAAAGTTTTTAAAATGTAATGTAACAAGGAAGTCTGGTCGTGGTGGGAAATTTGAGCTTCCTTTGGGCTTAAAAACAGCTCGAGACGCAATTTCCCTGCAGCCCCATCTCGTTAGTGTGCTGTACAGAGAAAAAATTATTATTAATAATTATTTTTTTGCTGCTCTTCCCATCTCGCCCTGAAGCAGCACAAAAGGAGGAGGGGATGGCACCCGGAATCAAGCACAGCAGGATGGAAAATCCCTTGGAAAGCCACTGCCCAGTGGGGACAAGGTGCAGCTGGGAGCTGCCCTGGGTGTCCCCCTGTGCCCGCTGTTGGTGGCTCTCTGTGCCAGGGCAGAGCTGGGGCTGAGCACTCATCCCCTGGAGATTCCAGAGGGAGGTGAGGCTGATCTCAGCCCCCAGTGGATGCAGAGCTGAGCCAAGACTCAGCTCCCTTGCGAGTGGGCTCCAAGGAGCATTAATTCAGAATTACAGAATTACAGAATTTCTAGGTTGGAAGAGACCTTTAAGATCGTCGAGTCCAACCCGTATTCTAACACCTCAACTAGATCGTGGCACCAAGTGTCACATCCAGCCTTTTTTTTCAGTTCAGCTGGAATTCACTCAGCTGGTGTGGGAACCCAGAGCTTGTCCTTGACTGCTCTGGGGGCTCAGGGACCTGTGCAGAAGGCCCAGAGGGCTCAGAGGTCCTGGCACCAAGCCCAAAACACCTGTGGGTTGGATTTTAGCCCATGGAAGAGATTACCAGCTTTAAAAGAAAAAATACAAGTCTCACAACTTTAAATAGATTAATAATAAGATTGTCACAGGGTGGAAAAGTAGATTTTAAGTTTAGTACATGGGGGTAGCTGAAGCCAAGATGGAGGAACCACATGGCTTTTAGGTTTCTTCCTTCTTCTTCATCCCGTCCATGATTCTGCTGTGATGGTGGCACTGGTGATTGGTTTAGGTAGAATACACATTGTCTAACGTAGGTGATAGGTATTGGAAAATAATTGTAAATAAAGTATACGTAGTTCTTAGTATAAAAGATAAACCCTGCCCTTAGGGCAGGGATTTTGCCTCAGACTGTCGTGCTGTGAACACCTCGGCAGGGACAGAGAGAACGATGTTCTAGATAAGTTATTATAAACAATAATAAGAAACCCGAAGACCGAAGATTGCACGTTTTTCTTCACCTTGGGCAAGGAAAAGGACTTTTAACACCTTGGGGACATCTCTGTAAAAGCAGAGAGATCCCCACAGGCTGGAGCCCAAACCTGCGCTGGGTGACTGCAGTGCTGTCACAATCAGATTCCAGTGAGTGGTACCGTGATCAGGCGTGGCTGTCTTGAAGCTTTGTGATTCCATTTTGGTCTCATCGAACAAAATCCAGGAGCTTCGGCCACCTCCAAACGGCCAACCAGCATTTCCTGGTTACAGTGCATCTTAAAAAGTTTTCAGCCAATTCCAGTTTGCAAAAGTTTTGCAGACAAATGCTCGAGCCAATTGTTAAAATCTCACACGCACTTTATTCTAACAGCGCTGTCTTGTACTGCTCTTAAACCATGGGGAATGGTTCCATATATAGGGTACATATTTCTGCTGTGAAAAACGAGTGGAAACTTTTTAAACTTTCACTTTTTTGGCAGAATTTAAAAGGTTTAATAAAGGACAATAAGGACAAGGCAATAAAGCGAAATACACGGCTGGGTTTTCTTTGACTGAGAGCCAAGAGTCCATATTAACTTAAAACACACTCCTTTAAATGTTGCCTATTCAGAGACCCCTTATGCATAATTTAAAAACATTTCTTTGAGTTCCCCAACCTGTCTCTCTTCATTTCTTTTAGTTTTAGTCTGTTGTAGATCTCCTGGTAACAGATGATCAATAAATTTCTTCTCTGGGGGAGTCTGGTGTCTTCTTCATCTAAATAGGGTAATCCAGGAATGTGGAGAATTTCTTGACCATCCCTTCACCACTCTCTGAGACAGCCACAAAAACCCCTCACATCACACCACTATTTTTAAGTTTTGCCAATGGCAGAAATAAAATAAACCACACTAATATAGTGAAGTTTCTCCACACTACACACAAATCATTCCCTTCAATATTTATGAAAAGCCAACTTTATAATATGTTGGAGGACACGAGGAAATGTGAATTTGCTCTGCCCAAAACAGCTGGAACAGTGGAAGATTTTGCTGTGAAATTTCCAGCAGCACTTTCATCCTGCAGCCCCCAACAAGGGCAGTAAAGAAAAGCAGGAGCGACTCCTCCTGCTCCAAATGCACTCAGGCCTTCCCAGAATTTGCTTTCCCACGTTGATTTTTCAAACCCCTCTGCTGGTTATTTACTGCTGAGCTCTACATTTTAGGGAGTATATTGTACCTGACTCATTTTATGGCCTGCCTTGCCTTTTATCTTGCCCTGCTATTAATTTAACCCAGCAAATCTCTGTGTTTGTCAGCTCTGATTCCTGGGGCACCGCAGGACTTCGTTTGGAAATTGATTTGTGCTTCCTGATGCTTCAATAAAGCCTTTTGGAATAAACACAGCTCTTCATTTCCCTGGCAGTACGTGGGGAACAGGCAGGAGCTGAGCACAAAAATAGACATTTATTTCACAAGAGGAGCAACAGGGACGGGGTTGCCTCTAAATAAGGTGAAGATTGCTGGGCAAATGAACCTGGTTTTATCCAGCAGGACCTGCTGGATGCAATATTCTGATTTTTTGGTGTCTGCTGTGCCCAGGGAAGGAATTCTGGGCTCTGCTGAGCTCCCCCAGCCTCGTTATGCTGGTGTTTCCCAGCCCTGGGAGTGCAACACCCTGGGGAGGGGGAGAGGGAGGGTTGATCAGGAATCCAGGGAAAACAAGGCAAAACTGGGAATGGGGTTGGTCCCTCACCTTTGGAGAGGTCACAGACTCCCTGCTGCTTCTCCCCATCACATGAATCCCAATTTTCCGTGCCTGTTCTCTTCATTCCCTTCTCACACCTGATTTCTCACCAGTCAGGAGCCCTCAGTGTGGCAGGAGAACACAGGAGGGGTTCATTTTAATTCCCTTTTTTTTTTTTTTTTTTCCAGCAGCTTTTCCGCTGTGTTATCCTGCAGGATGCCAAGGCTGCAGCTTGGAGAGCTCCTCATTCCCACCCTGCCCACGTTTTCCAGGGAGATGGGCAGCAGGATGAGGTTTGGCCAGGTTGGAAGGGGCCTGAAGCATCCTTAACTTCCACCACCCTTCAAATGAGGAAATTTTATCGTGAAGCCAAAGAGAAGCTGAACAGAGCAAGGAGCTCAAGTGGCTGCTTTACCAAAATGCTCCATTTTCCTCTGAAATTAATTAGCTGATCCCTGACAAAGCCCATTAATAAGAGAGCACCCTTGTCTTTTTAATCATCTGAGTTGTTTAGAAAGCGCTCCCGGAGGCTGGAAATCAAACCCTCTCCTCCGGCTCTTTTGTTCATCTCTCTCTGGGGGAAATTCATTAAAAAATCCCTGGCACCCCTGAGCCAACGGCAATAGGCAGCTCAAAAAGTGCTGTAATGAACAACCACTGTCAAATGGCCAAATAAAAGGAAAAATAGGGCAGCAAACAACTTGGGCAGTTGGCTGCCAAGCGGGGGCTGCAATTAGGAGCTGTGATTCACACCCCAGCACTCGCCCACCGCTGCTCTTTGCAGGATGATTCAAGGATTGCATCACTCCAATTCCCTGGGACTTTTCCTTTTGGAGGTGGAAAAAAAGGATGAAGGCAATCGGGTTGCTCTGGGTTGCCAATGCAATTGGAAATGGAAAAGTGAAGTTGTGTTGTTGGTTGCACAGTCCCAGGACAGGTCAGGGTCTGCCTGGAGTTCTCTCCCTGCCACTGTGGGGTGGGCAGAGGGTGCAGGTGAAGGTGCTGAGAGCCTGGCCCTGGAAAAACTTTATCTTTAGGAATGGAGAGTGCAGAGGGATGGGGAGAGCATCCTTTGGTCCTGGATGAGGAGGCACCAGGGGATCGGAGGGATGGAGCAGCTCTGCTGGGAGAGCTGGGATTGTCCAGCCAGGACAGGAGAAGCTTTGGGGTGACACAATTGTGGCATTGCAGGGCCTGAAGGAGCTGCAGGAAAGATGGAGAGTGAGGATTTCCAAGTGAGAGCGGTGAGGGATTTGTCTTTCCAAACAAGCTGGGGGTCTGCTGGTGGATAAAACTGGCACTGAGAAATAAAGGAAATCATGGGAAGGATTCCACTGATTGATGAATGGAAAGAAAAATATTTTTACCTTCACCAGCAAACTGTAGGTTTGCTGAGAAATGAAATTGGATATTGAAAGGTGAAAGAAACAATGGGGAGAAA
>VYXF01008897.1:70746-84808 GCA_013397295.1 Polioptila caerulea
TGGCTGCAGCCCTGCTGCACTGGATGCATCTAGCCCTGCTGCACTGGATGCATGCCGCCCTGCTGCACTTGATGGCTGCAGCCCTGCTGCACTGGATGCATGCCGCCCTGCTGCACTTGATGGCTGCAGCCCTGCTGCACTGGATGCATGCAGCCCTGCTGCACTGGATGGATGCAGCCCTGCCTCCGTGCCCCTGGCAGCAGCGCTGCTGCAGCTTGGGGTTGCCCTATCCACCCATTCCAGGGCAAATCCCAGTTCCACACCACTACAGCAAGCCCAGCCTGTCCTCCTGCCTGCCAGAGATGGGGCTGGGAATGAGGCAGACATGCCTTGCAGAAGGAGAAGTCCAGGAATGTGCTGAAATGGAGGGGCAGGATGCTAAGGGGACACAAGGTTTTCATTCTGGTCACTTATTTTCTGTACTTTCCATCCTGTTTAGGAAGATTGAGAAGCCCAGCTGGGACCTGAAGCCTCATTTGAAAATGGGAGGTCCCAAGACTTGTGCAGGAACGAGAGGAGTGTCCAAGGAACTCATCTACAGCACTCTGAGGGTCTGATATGGAAGATTTTCAGGTGTATTTTATTTTAAATCAGCATCATAGTTCTGACAGCACTGAAATCTGAAGGAGCCCAGCTTTTTACAGAGCATTGTCTGGTTCCTCCACACCTGTCCCTGTGATTCCAGGGCTCCCTGCAAAGGCAGGAGGACAGAGCAGGGCTCAGGCTCAGGTAAAGTGGCCAATAAAAACCCGTGCTGTGCAACGAGGGAGAGGTTTCTGTGCACAGAAATCCCTAAGAGGGGTGTGGGAATGATAACGGAGCTTTCCATTAATGACTGAAAGCCAAACTTTAACGAATTCCATGTAAGGAAGATGAAAGGAGGAGCGGGTGGGGTTTGTTCAGCTCCACACATTTATTCAGCTCCATTATTCTCACCTCCAAAACCAGTTCGGCAGCCCTTTAATCCCTCAGCAGCTCATCTCCAAATTGTCTCTATTATTAACAACAATTCCCCATCCTTTGAAGGAGCCGTGGATGGGGGTGAGGATTCCTGTGGAGAGAAGCAGGGCAGGGGCAGGAGACACAGATTTAGGAGGTGATGTCCCTCTGGCTTGTCCCAGACTCTTTAATCCAGGGAAGAAGTGGACAACCCTTCCTTCTGCAAAGACACAGCCTGCAAAACTTCCAGGCAACTCCTGAGCAGGATAAACCACCCCTGAGTCTGCACTAGAGCAGAGGAATCCTTCAGAAAGCCACAAGTTTCTCCTATTAATTGCAACAAAAAGGAATTGGGATTCCTGGTTAAACCCACAGGGGATTTCCTCGTGCAAAGCCCCAGCACAGCCCTGGTTTGGCTGTTCCTATAATTAGTATTTGGATGGAAATTGCCATCATTAGCCCCATTTGCATTGATGCAATTGCCTCTCACTTCTCCACTTGCCCGAGAAATGATGAATCCCTGAGAAATGAGGAAACCTCGAGAAACGAGGAATCCTCAAGAAATGAGGAATCCTCATCTCAGGGGAGGGAAGGGGGAAGGAAGAGATTTGGCTGCAAACACCAACCTGTCTCATCAGCTGGGGGAAGAGAATTTAGCAGGTACCTAAAGGTTAATGGAACAAGCTTGCAGGGGCTGCAGTCACTTACAGGTTAGGATTACTCAAGGTTAAAAAAAAGCAACATAAATGGCTTTCCACTAGCACCAGGCAAGGGTTGCATGTTTGGAATGAAGGATTGTATCCTATCCTTTGGGGATCCAGCTCTGAGTCTCATCTCCTCTGTGATCTGAAGGATCTCATGGACACCCTCAAAAGTGGCAAAGAAAGGGAAGGTTCCACCCTTGGGTGCATCCCCACCGGGCTGGGGCTCAGACTGCTGCTGAGGAAGCCAAGGATGGGCCGTGGGTGTGAACTGGGGAGCATCTTCTCCCCAGCTGCTGGGCAGGGTGAGCAGGGACAGTGCCTGTGCAGGCAGCAGGGTCCTGGCAGGCGGTGCTGGCAGGTCCTGGCAGGTGGCGGTGGCAGGTGGCACCAGCTTGGGCTGTGAGTCACCAGGGCACAGACTCGTTTCTAATCTGGGCCCTGCTGTTTGTCACCACAGAGCAGGGTGACACCCCCACGCTGTGTTTCTGCCCTCCTGCCACTCGACAGGCCCCTCAGACCAAAGCCTCAGGCAGGGCTGAGGTTTTGAGGAATTGCACACAAAGCCTGGAGGAACATTTTGGCCTTTCCAAGCCCTGTGTGTGTCAGTAAGAGCACAATCTCTGCCCGGGGACTGCATAGCCCAGGCAGCTGCTTTTCAGGGGTGGATATGGACACTGGACAGACAGCTCCATGCTCCAAGGGCTCCTTGCACAGCAGGACAGCTCCTGCCCACGTTTGCACCATTATTACACCTCCAATACAGCCACGGTCCTGCCCAGGTCCCCATGCCATGGGCTGCCACCTTCCCATGGGAAATCTGGAATTCTCAGGGCACAGTGAGCTGTGGGTCCCTCCACTCATCCTCTGGGGGTGCCCACGGATCAAAGACCTCAGCAGAGTGGCAATGACAGTGGTGCTCGTGTTCCCAGGGACACTGGAAATAGTTTTCCATGGGGAAAACTGCATGATGGACACACCAGCAGAGGTGACAACGCTGACCTGTCCCTACCAAACAAGCCACAGCTCCATTGTGAAGACCTCATGATGACAAATAAAGAGCAAATTAAGCAAACTTAGACCACCAAAACTCCTGGGAGCAGCGCTGATGCCGAAGCCCTGCAGCATCCCAGGTACCCAACCCCTTCCCACAGCCCTTCAACTGGGAAAATCTCATTTCCCCTTCAACTCTTCTGCCTGGCAAAGTGCTCAAAGGTTGAGCTGGGTTATCTGACAGGTCTTTCCCAAGCTCAGTGGTGCTGTGATTCCCCATTCCCACCTCCTCCTCACCGAGGCCATCCCAGGCAGGGGACAGGACGGCTGTCCTGGTTTGTCTCCATACCTGTCACACACTCACTCCAAAGGCATCCTCGGCCCCAGAATGACAGGCTCGCCTGCTCCACCCCCTCCCAGCCATGCCTTGGCAGGCAGCAGAGCAGCTCCGAGAAGGAAGCAAAGCTCCTGCTCATTCCAGAGGCAACCACGGGCTCCACAAACCTCCGGGAGCAGGCAGGGCCATGGGCAACGTGGGAGGGCAGAGGCACCAGCCAGGCTGCCTGCACTGAAATGTAAATCCTGCCCAGAAATGCAGGTCCTGCACTGAAACACAGACCCTGCTCTGAAACACAGACCCTGCTCTGAAACACAGACCCTGCACTGAAATGTAAATCCTGCACAGAAATGCAGGTCCTGCACTGAAACACAGACCCTGCACTGAAACACAAATCCTGCACTGAAATGCAGGCCCTGCACAGAAATGCAGATCCTGCCCAGAAATGCAGGTCCTGCACTGAAATGTAAATCCTGCACAGAAATGCAGGTCTTGCACTGAAATGCAGATTCTGCAGTGAAATGCAAATCCTGCACTGAAATACAGACCCTGCACTGAAATGTAAATCCTGCACTAAAACACAAATCCTGCACAGAAATGCAGATCCTGCACTGAAATGTAAATCCTGCCCAGAAATGCAGGTCCTGCTCTTCCCAGCCTGGCTTCCTCTTCTGCAATCCATTCCTTCCTTCTCCCTCCCTTTCCAGGGGATCCAGCCTCTTGAATTTCCTGCTGGTGCTTGAATAATTTTCCCTCCTAGGACTGATTTCTCATCTTTAATTTTTTTCTCCATCTTTTCACATTCTCCTTGGGCTATATTTTTCTTTGCCTCTCTTTGGTCGCCTCCATCTTTCCATTTAACAATTCTCCACAGATTCCTTCTCTTCCCATCACCAGTCTGTGCTGGATTTTTTGACTTTCATGGCAGAGCTGATGGGAGCCTCCTCAGACATCTGCAATTGTCCAAACCTGTCCTAAAAGGGTTGTCCAGTTTTATCACTATCTTTCCCCTCCCAAGTTTTGAGTGCTAAAGGGAATTCTTGGGCAGTGAAAAGAAACATCCCCGAATCCACTCTGAGCTTATTGATTTATCACAGAAAAGGGAAATTTATTGAAAAATCACAGAGAAAGGAGAATTCCCTAAGCTGGGCCACGTAACTGTGGCAAACTGAAATCCCACCCTGCAGCTTTGGAAACCAGAGGGTTGGACCAGCCCAGCCTGAGACCAAACCTGAGCAGCTGCAATGCCAGCACCCCATCCTGGGTCCCCCCGGGGTCCAGGGGGGCATTCCAGGCTGGTAGGAATTGTTCATCCTGCACTCCTGCAGAGCCCCACGCTTCCCTTCAGACCAACAATCATCCTCAATTAATTCTGTCCCTCCTGGCCACCATTTCTGTCCCTCCTGGCCAACACCCCCAAGTCCTGCCTCGAAATCACCGTCCCAGCCCTGCTGGCTCTGCCCTGGAGGCTGCTCATCCCCAGTGACCCAGTGTGCTCATCTGCACAGTGAAACAGAGGAGTGGGAACAGCATGCTCCCCTTGCTTCCCACCGTGGAAGGGGCTGGAGCAGCCTGTCCCTGTCCCCTCCTGGCCCTTCCAGGCTGTGTCACCACCTCCTGTGTCACCACCTGTGGCACCAGGGAGACGCCACTGTCCATTCCAGCCTGGCAAATGTCAGCAGGAAGGGCTGGAGCTGCAGAGGAGCAGGCTGCCCATCCATCCTCCTGCTCCCAGGGATGTTCATTCAGAGCTGGGTGACTCTCCTGGAGCTCTTTCCCTGCTAGAAACAGGAATTCCTGAGGATCCCCTTTAGAGAAGGGGCTTTCTCTGCAGCAGGGAGCTCCGGAGGGACAGGGAGGCACAGAGCCAGCTCTAAATGAGCTGTGCAAGTCGTGTCACTGAGGGATGGCCGCCTTGTTGTGAGCCACAAACCTCCTCTCTGTGGTTGTTCTTTCCTGTTCCCCTGCCCTCTGCAGCTCCCCTTTGCCTCGGGGCTGTGCCAAAGGGATGTTTTGCCTGCAAAGCTGCTGGTGCATCTCTGAACGCCAGCCCATGAGCCTGGCTCGGCTCTCTACAGGAGGTCACGAGCCTCTCTCGTGTCAGGGCAGAGCCTCAGAGCAGGATTTGGGTTCTGCTGAGGCCTCACCCCCAGGCCAGGCTGATTCTGCTTTATCTCAGCATCGTTCTCCCTCACAAGGCCGACCAGGGTGCTGACACTTTTCCTCTCAAAAACCACCAGCAGCAACAACTTCTGGTGCTCATGAGACAGAGCTGGGCTGGAACAGAGGAGTGGCAGCCTCATCCCAGCCTTTCCCAAGCAGGTGAGGGGAGTGGAGAAGGAGGAAACCTCTGAGCACTGAGAACAGATTCCCCAGTGAACTGACCCAGTTCCCCCACCCTGCTCCCCTACAGATATTTTGGGGCTGCACCAGCTCTGCTGTGTGCAAACACATTTCCTCTCACCACCAGCTCTCGGAAAATACACACAGCTCCCACTGAGACATTTGATTTCAAGGCCAGACAGCAAGAAACTTATTTAGGCCTGCAGTTTTTCTCAGAAAAAAACACCACACATTTCCACTCACGTGTCCACCTCAACAGGGTGGGACTCTCAGGCTCTGGGGTCCTGTAACCCCAGGGATATTTTGCACTGCTTCTGGAGTCTTCTTCAAGGCTGCCTCACAATTTGCTGTCCCATCCAACAATTTGGGACCTCCATCCAACAGCCACCAAGGAGGTCATGCCCTGACAGGCTCCATTTAATCTGATTCCAGTATGGCTTTGGGGGTGATAAGAAATGTTTTCAGCAGCGTGGCTCTTGCTTCAGCTGCAAGATATCAAGATGAAGCTGCTCCCACCCAGGCATGAACAAGCATTTCCTTCAGCCAGGGAGAAAAATAAAAAGATTAAGGAGAGGTTTTTCACACTCGCATACACTTAAGAGGAAAAAATATTTACATGAGGGAAAAAGGACTTGGCAGGGCCTGCCCAGAGGCCATTTGCTGTTTATGCATTTCTCAGGCCTGGCCTGAGGCTGCAGAGCCTGGATCCCCCTGAGCCATTCAGGGACTGGTTTTAGGGCCAGCAGATCCCCTCGCTGTGGCTTCTGTGCCTGTGGAATTGTGTCAGTGGCCACTGTGGCTCCCTGAGGCCTTTCCTTGGGCATTCCTGGAGGATCAGAGCCAGGAGGGGCTGCTGGGATCCTCAGGGGGAATCAGGACTGGCTCTGAGCACCTCTTAAAGCCAAGCACCACCTTGCCAGGTGAAATATTCCCTGGTAGGAATGTCCTGCTCTAACAGGGACAGGGAAAGCTGGGTGGCAGCTGCTGCTCCCCCACAGGTGCTGAGGGTCTGATGGATTTTTTCCTTCCTGCAGTCAGCTGGGGCTCTCTATCCCTTGAAAGCACAAACTATTATAATTTGGCAGGAAGTGCCTGCTGCAATCTCTCCCTGTCCCAGCTACACAGCAATTCCCTGCTGTTGTTTCTGAGAAGGAGAAGCCTCAAAATGTGCTGGGCATGGTGTCCTCTGCTGCCAAGGTTTCCTCGTGGGCTGAAGTGGCACAAAGGACACAAAATCCTCATTGCAACATGCTGGGCTGGCATCCTGCTTTGCATCACTCGTGCTCTTTCCTCACCTGAAGCAAGAGGGACATCAGGACATCAGCTAACAGGGGATAGGCCTGTTGGGTACCTCTCCAAAAAACACCTCCACGAGCTTTTCCACGAGAAAACAACCTGGGGCAGACAGGAGTCACCCACACTGTGCTGCTGCCACCCCGTTCCTGCAGGACAAACCACCTCAGCAGCTTCTTCCAGCCCAAATTCCAAACCACCCCCAAGCTGGGGAAGCTGCAGCTCCCTCCCAGCCCTGGAGGGTGACCAGCAGCAGGGGATTAAACCCTCCCAGCTGCTGGAAGTGCTGCCACAGGAGCTCAGGAGCCACTGTTGCCAGTCCAAACACAGAAGCAGGTGGGATTTGAAACCCCTGGGTGCAGATCCTGATGGGAGAGGGGAGTGCTGAGCACCCACAATCCCCTCCCCATTGCCAGGGCTCAAAGCACTGCATAAATTCAGGATATTTTTGTCCACGTTGTGTTTCCTCCCTGCTCCTTGAGGTGTTGGTTTTCTTTAATAAGCCCAGAAGGATTCACTGGGGAAATGTTGGGAAATATGGGAAAGATGGCTTTAAGCAAGGACACTTGACTACAGCATAAATACCATAAATCCTCTTTATTTAAACATGTCAGTCAATAGGACCTGCAGTAAATACTCAGAGTTTTGAACATGCAGATCTTCATCTCTGTATTTATCTGGCAAAGCAAACCCTTTACATTTCCTTGTTTATGTACAGCTCTACATATTGCTATGTATACATCATGGGTATAAACACAGAGGTATCTATATATGCACTTGTGCAAAAACGACCTTACCAAGGACAGGAAATAAATGAATATTTCCCAATCCACTCTCCCTGGCAATATTGCACAGAAATTCAGCTGGATGCTCCTGCTGTGGGGAAAATGGGAAAACTGAAATTGCATGCATGGAGAAGCAGCAAATCCACTTCTTTTCATGATGGAGAAAGTTTAAAAAAAAAACTCTCAGTGCCCCCTTAAATACTGTGCTTGACTCAGCACCTTTACACACAGCAATTCCCACTGCCAGATCCAGGGGCATGGGGGTTGTGTGCTGCTCTTGCGACACTCCAGGGGAGAAAATCTCCTTCCAAGCTGTGGAAACTCCAGTTCTGTCTAGAGCTGGGCTGTGTCCCTAAAACCCCAAAAGAGCTGGCTGGGCTTTGTTGGTGCCAGGCAAACTCGAGGGTACGACGGGCAGAGGTGCTTTCACAGGGTCTGCTGTAGGAACAGGAGCCAGTGCTGGTGGAATATTCCTGCCCTGCTCTGGAATAGGGCAAAAATCACCTCCAGGTTGCTGTGGGTGCAGCTGGTGCCTCACAGAAATGTGTTGAAGAGAGGGTGCAGCCAAGTGCCAGCACCCTCACAGCCCGGGCTGTGTGCTCATTGCAAAATGCTCTCCGTGCCCCCAGCAGGAGAGGTTCGTGCTCGTGTTTGCTTTCAGAAGAGCTCCAATAAAAGTGTAACAAGGGGCAGAAGTGCTGGGGCTGCTGGCTTGAAGTGTCAGAGAGAGCCAAGCTTTCACACTGGGAGAGATTTCTGTGCAGGGAGGAGATGCCAGGGTGGCCGTGGAGCTGAGAAACCAAGCAAAGTGTGAAAACAGCGAGGAGAGGAACCCTCATCTTGCAAAACACCGACCTCAGGAAGGCTGGAGTGGCACTGGCTGCCTGCTGAGAACAGCCAGGCCAGCTTTTCCCAGGAGCTTGTGCCGCCCTGAACCTGCAGAACCACTCTGGGTCCTGTTCCCATTGCAGAGCCCAGGAGTGACCAAACAACGGGGTCAGCCAAGGGGCTGGGAGCTCTGCACAGGAGGGGAACACGGGGGGAACACTGTGACAGGAGCAACAACACCTTCCCCAAGTCCCCCTTCCATCCCCACAGCCTGGGGACACTGCCTGGTCAGGAAACCTCAGCTCCCCTGCTGCTTTTTAGGGTGGCACTTTGACAGAGAGCAGAGAAGGAGCAGGCGAGGCAGAGCATCCTCCCTCCTGCCAGAGGAATGAACGTGCACATAAACCCATCTCCTTGGGAAATGGATTCATCACCCAGGGAAAATAAACACCAGGAGGCAGAGGGCTGGCAAAAAGGGAGGGACAAAGCCCTTGCCTCAGTCTGTGGTGTTTGAGACTCCTGGCAGAAGGAGATGGAATTAGAGGTGCAGGAGCAGCCTGTGCCCGTGTGTTGGATGAGCCAGCAGGGCAGAAAATAAGGCTGGCAGCACAGAGAGTTTTGTCTGGAATTAAGGGGGAAAAGGAGAGGCAAGGACCTTTGGAAAATGGGCAGGAAATTTGGGACAAGAAGAATGCAGGGAGAAAAGTCAGAGGGACCAAAGCTCAGCTAGAATTTAGTCAGGTTGCTGCCAGAAAAGACAATTCAAAATACTCCTAGAAATACATCAGCAAGTGAAGGATGGCTAAGGAGAATCTCCATCCTTTACTGGGGAAACACAAAGGGTGAGGGAGAGGCTGAGGTGCTCAATGCCTTCTTGGTCTCAGTCTTTAATAGTAAGACCAGCTGCCCTCCAGGTACCCCCTGAGCTGGAAATCAGGGACCTGATCTCCTGTGACAGGATGAGCACTCCTTGCATGAGGAAAAGGCTGTGGATACCTGCCTGGACTTTAATTAAGCTTTGACACCATTTCCCACAGCATTCTCCTGGAGAAACTGAATTCCTTTAACTTGGATGAGTGCCTTCTTCACTGGGATAAACCTGACTGGGTTAAAAACCCAGAGAGAGGGGAATGGAATAAATCCAGCTGGTGGTCAGTCACCAGTGGTGTCCCCAGGGCTTGGTTTTGGGGCCAGTCTCATTTAATATCTTTATCAATGATCTGGATGAGGAGATTGAGTCCATCCTCATTAAATTCATAGATGACACTAAACTGGAGGGGAATGTTGAGTTGCTGGAGGGTAGGACAGCCCTGCAGAGGGATCTGGATCAATGGCAATGCTGGGTTAACGCTGGACTCGACCTTCAGGGCCTTTTCCAGCCTAGGAGGGTCTGGGATTCTACACCAGAAGGGCAAGAGGTGCTGGGAGGTTAAGTGGAGGCTGCCTGGCAGTGCCCTCCTGGGCTGGCACAAACACGGCCCTTGTAGTAAATAAACCCTGAACTAAGCTCTGCAAAGCCCAGCAGCTGTGAGGAGGGCACACCCCTCCCTCTGCAGGCTCTCCTTTCCACACTCCTAATCCCTGGCCCGTTTTCAAACATTTGGGGGCATTTGGGAACCGAAATCTCTGCCCTCCCTCCCTGCTGGGCTGGGGTCTCACCTCCACCTGAACCCCGGGGTGGGCTCCAGTCCCACAGGTAAGGCTGGGGCAGGCACAGCCCTGACACACCTGGACAGTGCAAGGTGCACCTGTGGGCAACGCTGGACTGTGGGAATTGCTGAACAATTTGGGATATGAGGCACTTAGGAAACAGCCAGTCCTCAAAAAGCGCTCGAGCCACATTTCCAGGTGGGATCTGCACCCAGACCCTTTTCCCTCTGGTCACTTCCACATCTGCCAGTGTCACAGCACGCAGCAATTCCAGCCCTGACTGCCCAGGAATGCTCCCAAGAGGGGAAGGGTTGGTGAGACCCAGCAGCTTTGTGAGCAAAGACAGCCTTGATGTGGAAAGTGCAGCTGCCCCAACCCCGGGCAGGAGCCACAGCGAGGGCAGTATTTTGTAACAACACCCAAGCTGTGTTTGTGACGTTCGCTCCAGCAAAACAAAAGCGATCTGTTTGGCCAGAGTGGATAAAAGCAGTGAGTGTAGGGCCAGCTGGCTGCACACCAACACCTGGGGGTTGTGTCCCCACCTCTGTGGCAGTGGCACGAGGCACAGGCCAGGAGCATTTGCCTCACCCTGCTCTGTTTGCAGGAAGAATTTCGTATTTGTCACTGATTTCCCTCAAATGAAGTCAGCACCGTGTGTTTGATCAGATATGTTTCACCTGAGCCAACTCTGCCAATATAAAATCCTAAAATCCAATTTAAACAGCGACTCCTGACTTCAATGCTCCATTTTTTTCATGTGTCCATAAAACTATATTTTTAATATAAAATATTTAACAAGACAAAGCTTTTTCTTTCCAGCCACAGAAAGGTTTGGCTTTGGTGGTGCCATAATATTTTTTCCTCCAATATTTCTCCCTTTTGATTCCAGCTGCCCCCAGAACTGCACGGTTTATATTTCACCAGTTTTACTTATGTTGCCTTAGAGGAAAAAAAATCAGTTTTTCAACACCCAGACTCCATTGCAAGCTTGAGATTTCCTGACAGTGCAGCCGAGCTTTGCAGTACCAAGGTCATTTGTCCAGTGCAAAGAGCCCAAAATTCTCTGTCCCTTCCACATCCACGTGCTCTGGATGCTGGAGTGGTTCTGCAAATAATCACTCGCTCATCTCTCAGCTTTGGCTGCCCACAACCACAATATTTGAAGTAAGAAGAGAAAGCCAAAAAAAGAGAACAATTATTTGGACAACAAATCCTGCACCACAAGTGCTACCGAAATGCAAACAATTAATCATAGTGAAAATGCAAAGCACAACAGAGATTTGTTGTGGATTGGACATGGGAATTCTCTGTGCCAGAGGGTCCTGCCTCAAACTGGTGAGAATTTGAGCCTGCTGGGGGCTGGCCTGACCCCCCCATCAGTGTGGGACACCTCGTCCCTCTGTGCCCTCCTGCCCTCAGACCCGCAGTGCCCGGGGCAGTGCAGAAGGGAGGCGACTGCCAAGAGCCAGCACGCAGAGATGGAAAACGTGGAGATATCGATCTCTGCAATCGAGAGGTTAATTCTCATTTCCCCTGAACGCCCTTTAATGATCACAGCCTGCACTGAGCGAAATTGTATCGGCAGCCCCAGAGCGAGTACCTACACTTGTGTTCCTACACGGAGTGTGTTCCTACACAGAGTGTGTTCCTACAGTGGGTGTGCACCAACACTGTGTGTGTTCCTACAATGAGTGTGTTCCTACACTGAGTGTGTTCCTACACTGAGTGTGTTCCTACACTGAGTGTGCACCAACACTGAGTGTGTTCCTTCAGTGACTGTGCACCAACACTGAGTGCGTTCCTACACCGAGTGTGTTCCTACACAGAGTGTGTTCCTACAGTGGGTGTGTTCCTACACAGTGTGTTCCTACAGTAAGTGTGCACCTACACTGAGTGTGTTCCTACACAGAGTGTGTTGCTACAGTGGGTGTGCACCAACACTGAGTGTGTTCNGCACCGAGTGTGCACCAACACCGAGTGTGTTCCTACAGTGGGTGTGCTCCTACACAGTGAGGTTCTATACTGAGTGTGCTCCTACACCGAGTGTGCACCTACACTGAGTGTGCACCTACACAGTGAGGTTCTACACTGAGTATGTTCCTATACCGAGTGTGTTCATACACAGAGTGTGATCCTACACCGACTGTGCACCTACACTGTGTGTTCCTACACCGAGTGCGCTCCTGCAATGAGTGTGCTCCTACAAGCATGCCCCTACACTGTGTTCCTACACTGAGTGTGCACCTACTCCGAGTGTGTTCCTACACCGAGTGTGCACCTACACAGAGTGTGTTCTTACACCGAGTGTGCAGCTACACCCAGTATGTTCCTACACAAAGTGTTGGTACACCAAGTGTGCTCCTGCACTGAACGTGCTCCTGCACTGAGTGCGTTCATACACAGTCGGTGATCCTACACTGACTGTGCACCTACACTGAGTGTGTTCTCACACCGACTGTGCACCTACACAGAGTATGTTCCTATACTGAGTGTGCACCTACACGGAGCATGTTCCTATACTGAGTGTGCACCTATGCTGAGTAAGTTCCTGCACCTAGTGAGCACCTACACCGAGTGTGCCCCTACACCGAGTGTGCCCCTACACCGAGTGTGCCCCTACACCAGCCCCACACCTTCCACAGCCTCTCGCCTCCCGGTGCTGGTGCAACACGGAGCAAAGAGCGCCCGAGTGCGGGCCCCGCCGCTGCCCGGTGCGTGCCCTGCTCAGCAGCCCCATAGTTAATGTTTGGCCGAGGGGCTGCCCTGAGTGTCACCGTGTCACCGCACCCTTCCTTTGCCGCACACCCCGAGGACCTGGGGCCCTGCTGGCAGCGCTGCCAGGGCAGCAGGTGAGGGCACAGGCAGACGGAGGGTGAGGGCAGGGCTCTCAGCACATCCCGCTGCAGCGCTGAGCTGCCAAGGGGACAAGAGGAGCCTGGGCAGCCACAGGGAGAGGGCTCTTAGAGCTGCTCCTCCTTCCACAGCCCTCTCAGGCAGGATCAGGACCACTTTGGGAACGAAAAAAGAAGGAGCAGTAGATTCCCAGAGCCCTGGGTTTTACCCGGAGGGCTCCAGGGGTTTGTCCCCCCACGCCTTGCAGCAGCAGTGACACCCTCGGTGCTCCCTGCCCATCCCATCCGGGGGGATTCCCCTCCAGCCCTGCCGGCACCAGCGCTCGGGGCGAGTCCTGAGAGCAGCCCAGGCCACACGGGCACTGCCAGGGGGTGTCGGTAACCAGAAACCCCGCTCCACCCCGGTCCCAGCCCCGGCTCCTCCGGGACGGGGCACGGCGCTGTCCTAAATCCCTTCTGCCTCCTCCTGCACCGGGACTCAGCCCCGGGCTGGTCACTCGCCACCCACCCAGGTCTCCTGGGCACCCAGCGACCCCCAAACCCCCAAAGTGACCACGGCGGGACCCGATAACCCCACCAACACCCCGCGGGGTGCAGGGGCGAGAGCGTGGAAATGTGGGGGCTCCGCAAGCCCGAGCACCCCCGAGCACCCCCCGAGCATCCCCCGGGACACCACGGCCCCTGGAGCGCCGAGAGGTCCCGGGAGCTTTTCCTGCACCTTTCCCGAGTATTCCTGAAATAACCCCGCACTTGCACACCCTCCATGGGACCGGCGTGTCACACCGGGGAGAGCCCCCAACCCAAATCGCTGCTCCCCTCCAGCCAGGGACTGTCCTGTCCTGNCCTGTCCTGTCCTGTCCTGTCCTGTCCTGTCCCGTCCCGTCCTGTCCCGTCCCGCAGCCCACTCTGCCCGGGGACACCTGGCAGAGCCTGGCACAGGGGGCAAAACCCCCTCCACATCCATCCCAAGCGACCTGCAGCCGTCCCGCGGCCGGAGCGGCCCTTCCGAGGTGCCACGGAAAATCCAAAGCCTCCTCCCCTCCCACCTCCCCGGGCTCGCTGTCATCTGAGCCTTGTAGTTAAACAAACCCAGCGCTTTACGAGCTTTTGCTTGGACGCAAAACGCTGGGCTGTGATTGTCACCCGACTTCCCAGCGCCACATTCCTGAGTCCCACAGTCACGGGCTCACATTCTAGGCAAACCCTCCGTTTATTTCTGTTATTATTATTTCTTTTTCCCCTGCAGAAAGTCCTGCAGCGCTTGGCAAAACAAAACCCCACAGAGCATTCGCAGTTTCTGGGCGGTGATCAAACTGTCCCAGCGCCGGCAGCGCCGATCCT
>VYXF01008897.1:96574-110648 GCA_013397295.1 Polioptila caerulea
CCTTCTCCTTCTCCTTCTCCTTCTCCTTCTCCTTTACAAGTTTGGGTGATTTTGGGTGATTGGTTGGAAAAATCCGCAGTGCAGAGCATGGGTGATGAGTTGCTGGGTTAGAAGTTTAAATAAATGAGTTAGCATCTCATAATTAGGTAGTTTAAGCTTAAAGACTTTACTCTGCCCTCCATTTCTGCTCTGTTAACTCAGCATGGAGCAGCACTCACGGTCAGTGAGGCTGTAACTGAGATAAGAAATAATAAAACATCCAATCCCAACAAGAATTCTGTCTCTCATGCTTTAATCCTGACCCTGAGAAGAAGAACCTGGAAAAGCCAAGGGGTTCACCACACCTGGGTATCCCTTTCACAGGAAATGTTCTTTTAATCCCCGGATTGCTGCTCCTGAGCCACCAGCAGTGACCTCAGAGAGGTTCTGGGTGCCCAGCCAGGAGCTGGGAGAGCCACAGGGCAGGGAAAGGCCTGGAAGGCACCACTGCCATCCTGTCTGCAGCAGAGGAACAGGGAAAATCCTGGGGGATTCCCTGAATCAGGGAATTCCCTGGATGCTCTGCACTTTCCTGGTTCATTCATCCACTTTTGCCCATTTTAATTCCTGAGTGTCAGCAAATCTCTGCCTGCCTGCCCCCCAAATTCTCAAACCACACCTTTGCACGGGGTCCCTGCAGCTCTCCTTGCTCCAGGCTCAGAATAGTTGGGAGACATCGATTAAAACCCCTTTTGTTCCTGTAGTTCAGGAGAGCAGAGGACTAAAAAGGGCAGCCTGAAGGGCCTTTCCTGGAAGAAGACACGAGATTTAAGAAAATCAGGAATCCACCTAAGGGTGAACATTTGTTTTATTATTGTAGAGCTGCAGGGATTGGATCTGAGGGGACAAAAGGGATGATTTGAGGGTGTTGAGCAGCACAGGCTGGAGGAGCTGCTGTGGGTGTTAATGAAGCTCCTCTGCTCCCCAGGGAAAAACTCTTTGCTTGGACATGACTCAGAACTGCTGGTGGGAAGGAAAATTTGAGTTTTTAAAATCCCTGCAGTGCTTGAGGAGAGAAGGGAAAATCTGCCTTAGAATGGACCAGAGATTGCAATGAGTCCCTGTTAGAGCTTTGCTGACAACAGGCTCTGGAATATTGTAATTAACTTTAAAACATGTTAATGGTTTAAAAACCATTAAACCATGTTAATGAGGTAAAAAAATAAATAAATAAAGGGGAAAGGAATGAAAGGACTGCTGCAAAAATGTTGTCACCTGCTTCCAAGAGAGGAGCAGCTCTATCCTTGTTGTTTTGGAAGGAATTTCTCCCTCTCAGATTAAAGGTTCATTTTCCAGCACGCTGTGATGGGATGTGTGAGCTCACAGACAGAGAATTGTGAGGATAAACGTTCCCATGGATGCAGGCAGAGGAAGAGGTGGAACGGGAGGGAAGGATCAATGTGAAATTAGAGGGAATTTTTGCAATATCGACGAGCCAGCGCTGTCTAATAATTAATTAATCAGTGCCCAGGCAGCACCTAGAATTACAGGACATTCAAATTTCTGCTTGCCTGCTCCAGAGCTCCTATTCCTGGTATTCCATGGGGATGAACCTTGTGTTCCCCAGCCTGGGAAAGGTGATTCCTCTCAGCTCCTGTTACAGCTTCCTGCCAGGCAGCCTCCAAGGGATCCCTAAAATCCCCCATCCCACAGGGGCTGGGCTTGGCTCTGCTCTGCCCGTGGGGTAGAAATCCAGCTCATCCCCTTGGATTTCCATGCTGCACTCCATCCTCAAGGCGTGGAATCCCTGAGGAGTGATTGGGCCATCAGCTGGCAGTGCTCCGAGCAGGGAATTTTCTTCATATCTGACCATGTAGGGAATGAAGGTCGAGAGTCCCAAAGTGTTTTCGTAGGAAAACAACACAAAATCCATATCCTGCATCCAGGGAAGGGAAATCCTCATCCTGCATCCAGGGAAAGTTTGCATTTGTGAGCACTGGGAAGAGCTCAGGGCTGCTCAGTGCACTGAGAAATTGCTCCTTGGATTTTAAATGCTACAAAGTTTTGGATTTACAGATCAGAGAACTCCTGGGAATCCTAACTGGGATCTGACTTAGAGGTAATGAGGAAAATTGTGCATTAAAAAATGTGTGGAAAGGTGTCTCTGCTTTTCCTAAGGAGACAAAGCACTGAATGGAAAAGAAAAACAAAACTCAGTTATGATAGGGGTGATAGCTCTTCCTGTTTGCCACAAGAAAAGAAAAATCGATGGGTTTTTAAGGGCCAGGAATAATTTTTCATAATCCAGAAGTTAAATCCATGAAAAGTGGGGATTTCTGACTTTAAATATGAAATTTAAAATGTAACACTAAGATAAATCTATATAGAAAAAATAATTTTACTTTCTATATAAAGTCAAGATTTAGAAGGGATTTACTGACTCCTGGTTATGATAAGGCTGACAAATACATAAAGATTTTTAGTGCTGACCTCCTCTGTCCAAAACGGAATCTAAAGGAGATGGAAACAACTCTGTGGAAAAACAAACAAACACAGAAAAAAAAAAATTTCCTCCCATTCCAGGTGTGCTGAATCCCTGGAGAAAGTTTCCACACTGTCCACAAAGGTAAAAGTTTGGTCAGCTGTAGAAAAACCTCCCTGACTTCTTTCTTTATGTCCCTTCTTTCTGCTGGGAGATGTTTTCTGGAATTCTCCTTTTTCTCTCCGACTGAAAGCTGATCAGAAGAAGAGAAGATGAGACTTGGTAACGTTTCAGATGATAAAAAAATCAATTAAAATTTAAAAACAAATTAAAAATATCAAGGATCTTTACACATCATATTCCTGCTTTTCCAGACTAAGGAAGGTGGGAATGGGGATCAGGATTATTAAAGCTGGAATCAGAAGGAGCTTCTGGAAGTTTTCTCCTCTCTCATTTGGTGGTGCCAGCTGGGAATATGAATGGAATTGGGAGCTCCTCGTGCAGGATGGGCGTTCCACTGATGTTACAGGACATCATCCATGGTTTATTCCCCTTTTTCCACGTCTCCTCCATCCTGAACATCTTAAACTCATCTGGAGACGCTTGGAACGTGCGGACGACTCCGGGATTTGTACAGCAAGTTTGGCCAAGACCCTGGACAGCATCAGCCCCATCCCAGGATTTTTGTGAGCTTCCCAGCCTGGTGCAGAAAGGCTGAAGATTCTTTCTGACGTAAACAGAGCCTCTCGCCACGGAAAGAAAACCAAAGGGAATTTCTGGCACAATCCAGAGTGAGACATAATTTTGTGATGACCTCTCCCAGCTCCATCCCTTTGCTTGGCACCAGGTTCAGTGTCTGACACAAGAATTTAAATTTCTATCCATCTACAGGACTTACAAGACCAAAACACTCTCGAGGTCCTGGTCCTCGCTGCTCCCTGCAGAAGCAGAGGAACAGAATGAATCCAGTTTTTTTAACCCAAGAGAAGAGGAAATATGGGAAGGTCATGCCCAGGGACACGCAGGAAATCAGTAGCAGAGCAATTCCCATTTCCCACATTCTCCCTGTGTGCTCTGACAGGTTTTCTCCCACTACCACAGGAGCTGGAGCAGTGAGGAAATCCCATCCCACTCCAACCTCTTCCAGCTGCAGCTCTGCCCTGTTGGTTCACTTGATTTCCCAGGAAATAAAACTGTGGAATTCAGCAGCAGCCTGGCAGCAGTTGCCCTTTAATGACAAGCAGAACTCCTTCAGCTTTGCTGGGGTTCCCATTTATTTTCTCCAGCATCATCCAGGGTGAAGCCAACTGGGATGGGACAGGAAGGACGTCCTGGCTCCTTGCAGTCCTCTGGAAGGAAGCAGCAGCAGGAGAGTCATTAGGAGCTGTTGCTGCAAACAGCTTCGGGGATTTTGTCTCCCCTAAAGAGCTCTGGTGTCAGAGGGAGGATTGGGAAAGCCTCGGCAAAGAGGGCTTTGTTTGTCTTGGAAGAACCTCAGGGAACCACAGGGGAAGCTGGAAGTGAGTGGTGGAAATGACCCCATCCAGCTTTTTGCATGATCCCTGTGGAAGTTCTCACTCCTCCAGCTTCCCTGGATCTCTCTGCACAAACCCTGAAATGCAAAGGCCTGGCTCCATCCCTGTTACATTCATCAGAGCATCCAGAGTGTATCTTGGTGAAAAAATGATGGAATTCCACCAGAACCAGAGCACAGCCAGGCTCAGGGGTGCAAGGCTGATGTTTATCCATGTGTTTTGTACACTCACTTTGACTTGTTCAGATTGGGACACTAAATTGTCTTGAAAAGTCCTTTAAGTGCTACCAAACCTTCAGAGGGTGAGAAACGTGCATCAGACCTGGTCTGCAAGCAGGAAACATCACAGAGGGACTTGGGAAAGTTTGCAAAATTTTGGGATATGGGGTTGGGAATGTCCTGACCCTCATCCACGGTGTGAAATCTGTTCTTCAAGGGGTTCCTGCTGGCTTGACCTTTTCTAGGGAGCTTTTCTTGCCAGGAGCCATCACAGCTTGTACCCAGGAGAGCCCAAATCCAGCCCTGGAATGTCCCTGGAGGACTCTGCAGCTCCAGGCAGGCACAGAGAGGCTCTGACACCTCCCTGAGCCCCGGCCCAGCCTTATCAGCCTCTTCACCCAGATGACTCAAAGGAAATACCAGCAGCCTTTGAAGCTCTGAACCAGGCAGGGGAGCTGTGCCAGCTCGGCACGGCTCCAATCCCGGCAGGAAAGGAGCAGGAGCACAGCTCAGTACCCTGGGTAAAGCTTTTCCAGGCATTATCCTGGGAATTTGTGTTCCTTTGCTGTTCTTGATGCCTTCTGGGGGCTGAGCTGGAGCAGAGCCCAGCCAGAGCCAAAGGAGAAATTGGGAATTTATTCCAAGGCCTCACTGGGCACACCTGGGCAGTGCCAGAGCCCGGCTGGGCACACCCAAGGTGAGCCCAAAATGGGCACAGAATGGACAAATGGTCACGGGGGCTCACACTTTGATAAGTTCTGCTCCATCAGCAGATTGGAGTTCATTGTCCAATTACAGCTCCAGGTTATGAAGCTCCATCCTCCTGGTTTTTCCTTCTCCCTTCACCGTTGGTTTTGTTCTTGGGCTGAAAGTTGTCCTTGGTCCCAAGCTGGAGCAGGAATTGTTTTGTCTCCCTGCTCTATGAGAGAACTCAGCAGCACTGAATGTGAAACCTAAAACTCCCTACCAAAACAGCCCAGAATCTAAAAAATATAAAAGCTCAAACTTAAGGCATCGCTCTCAGAGCAGGCCAGCAGGATCTGGCCGCGTTTTCTGGGATTCCAGGTTTTTCCACTGCCTGCTGACGTCAGGAATCTGTCATGGCACGGTCTGATCCCACAGGGAAACCTCCACCAATTCATCATCTCGGCCTCCTGCCTTATCAACACCCTGTCCAGGTGGGGAAACTGGATCAGGGAATGGTTGGGGTGGATTGTTTGAGAGTGGGGTCACTGCTGGAGCAGCAGCAGAACACTCCACTGCCACGTTCCCACTTGAGCCTGTGGATGAAGTGCTTTGGAAAAGTCAGGAAGAAATTCCTTCACATCCTTAAAGCAGAAACCTCTGTAGATCCTGGAGACCAAGTAATGCAGTGATGAATCTGGATTTTTTTAATTTTTTTTTTTTAATTTCAGATAGGTTTGGGCAATATCCAGTGGGTTTTGGCATTAAAAAGAGAATAAACAGAAAATCCATGCAAATAAAATTCATCCTGGCAGAGTTTTTTGGATTAGATCTGAATTAGAACTCGTTCATTAGAATTAGAACATGACATTTGTGTGTGTTGGCCATAAATGATGCCAAGGCCACGTCACCATGTGTGTGCTGTCAGCTGTGGGTGACACACTGATATTCATGTCCAGGACACCCACACCACAAACACCCGGATTCACGGCCCAAACCCCCAAATTCCCAGCATTTCCTGCGGGTTTTCCCACCATCCCCAGGCTCAGCATCACCAGCACCCCAACCCTTCTGGAGCTGGAGGCCTGGAGTGGCCCCACTGCTCCCTTCCCCCTCTCCTGAGCCTCTCTGTCCATCACCAACTCCAGCCACATTTCCTGCAGCTCCTTCAAAAGCTGGAAGGGCACCCCCAAAGCTTCTCCTCTCCAGGCTGGACAATCCCAGCTCTCCCAGCCTTTCCTCCCAACATCCCTCTGAGCATCCTGAACTTGCTCCAATCCAGGAAGCCATGGCAGAGGATTTCATCAGACCAGGAGCAGCTCACAAGTGATGTTTTCACCGTCAGCCGTGATGTTCTGGACAGATAATGTTTGCCTAACTAGACCTCTCTCCGCCCAGAGAATGAAATGAAATGAAATAAAGTCAAATTAAAAAAAAAAAAAGGCATTGCCAGCACTGAACCAAGTTAGAAATTGCAGACATTTTATGATTGCAGTGCCCTGAGTGTCAGTGCAGGCAACAAATCCACATTTCCTCACTATTCCCTGGCATCCTGCCCCTGCTGTGTGTTCCATGAGGTATTTACCGAGTCCATCAGCACCAAAGTTCATCTCCAAGCAAAACCTCCATCCCCAAAAGATCAGGAACCTCCTGAAGTGCTGGAGCTGCAGTGTGAAGGGCATGAACAATGTCAGCACCTCCTTGTTTGCTGAATGAGCTGGAAAAAACCCTCTCGGGAGGTTCTTTGTTCCCAGGGCAGCCTCTTATTTTTATTAGAACATCTTGCACAGAATCTCGTCTGGCTTACATTGATAAAAATCCTGTTCTGCTACTCCAGACAGCTGAAGGATTTCAGACACATCCCGGGGTGGCCCCGAGCAGAGACTGTCCCTGTGCTCCAGGGGACGCCTGGGAAAGTGGATAAACAGCAGCTGGAACCCAGTTTGGATAAAATATTGTGGGCAAACATCACATGTCAGGCCATTCCCATTGAGGGGAATGAGGGATTTGTCTTTCCAAACAAGCTGGGGGTCTGCTGGTGGATAAAACTGTCCCTGAGAGAGAAAGGAAACCATGGGAAGGATTCCACTGATGGAATGGAAAAAAAGAGATTTGCCTTCACAAACAAACTGTAGGTTTGCTGAGAAANATTGGGATAAAGTCAAAGGACTCCTGTGTCTCCTTTTTGGATAAATCTCTGGGGTTTGGGGATGAATTTTCCTGATCCCATGAACAGATGATGACAAGATTAGGCAGAGCTGTTCCACGTCATTTTGTGTTTCTCTTGCTCCTCAAGCTCTGTTTTGTTTGGGGAAGCAGGAGAGCAAAGGAGAGGGGATTCCAAGCCCAAAATTACTGAGCAGCCACATTTTCAGGTGCTGACCAGGAGCCAGGATTGGCAAAGTTGGGTCAGAACTGCGGCTTCAATTCATTTTTGGACAAGGGACAGAGGCAAAGCAGCTGAAGGTTTATGTGGGTGGGTGTTGTTATCACCACTTTTATCTTCTCCTGAGGGAAACCTGGTGAAAATTGAGGAATAATTCAGAGCTTAATAGAGGCTGAGTCTTCCCCTGAACTTCCCTGCAAGTTCAGGGATGCTGGGACACTCAGGAATTCAGAGGCCACCTGCAGCCTATGTGGAATTTTGACCCTCATTTCTGGGAGCTGTAGGATCAGGGCCAGGCCCCCAGGACCAGGAGCTGCTGGGATGTGTCCTGGAATTGTGGCACAGCTGGGACATGGTGAGTGACACCCTCACAAGGCACTGTCAGACACCTAAAGTAACTTCTGTATAAAGCCAAGCTGAAAAAAAGACACCAACTTCATGAAATAAATACAATTTTGGGGTGTTTGATTTGGTTAGAGACCCTGTAGCCTCCGACTGCACATCCCAGAAGTGTCACAGATGCAGCTTGGGTTTATTCCCTGAGGAATGGGAGGACATTTACCCTGGGGAACTCTGTGTTTACCAATTTCCACCATTCAACACCGTGCTTTGTGCTCTGGGTGTTTCAGGACAGAGCCTGGCCCCCCTCAAGCTCCAGTGACCACACCACCATCTTTTCCTGGACAAAATTCCCAGAGATTCCTCTCCAGCCTTGCCCACACCCTGAAAGAACAGAGCTGACGTGCTGAGAATTCAAGGCCAAAATAGCCGAGCGAAAATTCAGCGTTTATTTTTCTTTTCAGGCCCCAGTGCCTGCAGATGGGGGCACATGGCTCTGGAGCAGATCCACACAATTTTGGGAACAGAGCAGCCGGACACAGAGTGCTGCCAGCAGCTGCTGAGGTGTTGGTGCCCACAGGAGAGCTGGAAATGAGCCCCTCCATGACTCCAGGCAGGACTTTCCGAGCTCCCAGCACTGCTCCAACACCAGCAGGGAGTAAAGGGGAGAAGGAATTGGGGATAATCCCAGTTTACAGAGTGAGGATTTCTGTGGTGAGGCCAAAGATGGGTGCAGGTAGGACCTGGCTGAGTGCAGGGCAGAGCCTGTGCCCACACCTGCAGCAAATTTGGGCTGTTCCTCCCCTAAACAGCCCCTGCTGCCAGGGAAATGGGGATAACACATTTTCCCCACACCTGCAGCAAATCTGGGCAGTTTCTCCCCTCAGCAACTCCTGCTTGAAGGGAAATGTGGGTAACTCATTTTCCCCACACCTGCAGCGAGTTTGGGCAATTCCTGCCCTCAGCAGCCTCTCCTGCTGCCAGGGAAATGTGGATAAAAAATGTGGATAAAACCTTGTGCCCACACCTGCAGTGGATTTAAGTAACATTAATTGCCTCTTGCTATGGTTTGTGATGAGCAGAGCAGAGTTCCCCGGAGCTGGGTGGGAATTGTCCCTGGAAAATTGTCCAAGCCCTGTGCCTGCCTCACACACTTTCCCCAGGGAGCCTCTCTCCTCACTGCTGAGCTGGATTCCCAATTCCCAGCATTGGGAAATTCACATTATTGTGTAAATCAGTCCGACAGTGACGCCTCTGTGTGTGACAGCTTCGCAGTCAACCTTTAGCACTGCTCCCAGGTCCCCACAGGAATTCAAACATCCCACAGGCAGCTGGATCCAGCAGGCTGGGAAGGAATTTCCATTCAGGAAAGCTTCCTGCTCCAAGATCTCAAAAAAATACAAGAAATCTTTCAGAATCCCAGAATTATTGAGGTTGGGGAAGGTCTCTGGGATCATCCAGTCGTGACTGATCCCCACCTTGTCACCAGCACAGAGCACTGAGTGCCACCTCCACTTTTCCTTGGACACAAAGATGGGAGACCCAGCAAGGAAAACCAGGACAGGCTGAATTTTCAGGGAATTTTCCTGCCAGCATGGTCTGAGACAGTGAGAACTCTTGGCAAACTTCAGGAACCAGCCCAGATTTTCAGAGCAGCCCTGTGCTCATCAGGGATGGAAGCAAAAATCTGGAAGTGTTTTTTATCTCTTGATATCAAATTCCAGATCAACACAAACTCCCTGTGCTGGGAGTTTATGACCAATTCTGTGATTCTCAGAATTCCACAAGTTTTGTTGGGATTTTGCCTCTTTTCCTATTCCCATGGCGCAGGGGACTCTGAGAAAGGATTGGCAAGTGGGAATCAGCTCCCTCCGAGCTGGAAAACACCAGAGCACCCATCCCAGGCAGGCAGCAGCTTCCTAGACAGCCACTTCCAGGGATCAAAGCTGGCACTGGCCACAGGAGTAAATGAATCAGAAAATGACTGCGCCTTCCAGGGAGGACAATAAAGATAAAAATCAGGATTTGAGGTTGTTTGGCTTTTTGTGAACTTCAGGAGAAGGAAGGGTTCGAGGCAGACACGTTCAATCAGTGTTGGAGATCTTTCCAGGGCTCTTTTATGGAACCAAAGGTCTGTGCCTGACCAGGAGTTTCAAGGAATGAAGGATTCCTGTGGCAAAGGCTCAGTGGAAATTTAGCTGTGTTTTATGGACTTTAACATCATTTTTGTTTTCAAAACAACTGTGACAAGAGCAGAGGCTCTGAAAGAAGCAGCTCAGGCCTGGGTTCTTGCCAGGGCAGCGGTGGATTCTGAGTGTTTGACTCAGGGTGGAACAGCTCAGGAAATCTCATTTCGAGCTTGTTCCACAGCCCTGAGCTGCTCCCACTTAGGGAATTATTTCCTGACATTCAGCTGACACTTTCCTTCAATTAGTCATTCCTTTTCTCTTAGCAATCCCCCTAATTGCTTTCCTTTCCTTGTTGCTGTGTGACCCTCCTCCTGTTTGCAGTGTCCTATTAGGCACTGCCTAATTTGTGTCACTGCCATTTCCCTCCGTGTGTCAGCAGCTTCAGCCTTCCCATTTATTTCCATTTATTTCCAATTCTTGTGTTTCTCTCTTCTTCTCCCTGGTGTCTCTAAGGTCTTACAGAACCTTCCAGTCTCTTATCCCACTGTCAGCACAGGCTCAGTGACACCCAAAAGTGGCACTTCCCAGAATTCCAGGATCATTTAGGTTGGAAAAGACCTCCAAGTGATCCTGTTGTGGTTTTGGTTTGCTAATTCGAAATTCAACAATTGGTAATGTTATATTTCAAAACCATACTAAAAAACAAAATCTCACTCAGCCTAAACCAAACAACAACCACCAATCTCTTCCAACTAAAGAAATTTTTGTAAACTCTTCCCTCTGCCCCTCAATCTCATCAACAAAACCACTCAAACCAACTTAACTTCTCTCCCCCTTACTCCCCAAACCACAGCAAACTCCAGCTCAACCCCAGCCAACAAAAAACCCAAATATTATCAAACACAACCAAACCCTACCTTTAAATAAAAGCCTGAGTAACCTTCCCTCCCCCCCCCACCTCGACCCAAGGCTAAAAAAAATTCCTTTCTCTCCAAACACCAAAACAACAAAAAACTTCCCAAACTTTATTTCATCTTAAAATACAATTTTCACAAAAACAAAATACCTTCCAGTTAATCCAATAAAATACTCTCAAAGCCAACCAAAACACTTCCATGATCAAACTGACACAGACCCCCACCCTGTCCCCAGCCCAGAGCACTCAGTGCCACCTCCAACCCCTCCAGGGATGGGGATCCAAACCTCCCTGGGCAGTTCCTGAGTGCCCTTTCCATGGGGAAATTCCTGCTGCTGCCCACCCTGAGCCTGCCCTGGCCCAGCCTGAGGCCGTTCCCTCTCCTCCTGTCCCTGTTCCCTGGGAGCAGAGCCCAACCTGGGGCTGTCCCCTCCTGTCAGGAGCTGTGCAGAGCCACAAGGGCCCCCCTGAGCCTCCTTTGCTCCAGGCTCTCCCACAACCTTGGATAAAGCCATCACAGGTGCTCCCCAGACCATCCCCATGCTCTATTTTGGGTAAAAAATGGAAGCTGTTGGTGTGGTTGATGCCAGCCAGGGCTGTCCCAGGCTCCTGGGGCTGCCACCTCAGCCGGACAGTTTTGCTCTGCAGGGAGGTGAAGTGTGATGGTTCCCAAAGGGATCCTGAGCCTCTCCCAGCCGGTTCTCACAGGTGCCAGTCCCAGAACGAGCTCCTGCTGCCCTGGAGTCACAGGCTGGAGCTGATCTCAGCTAATCCCCAAAGCCAGCTCCACCCAGATACCGAGGCGCTGCCTTTTCCTCTGCGCTCACACCAGGAGTGGTTTCTGCCAGCCTGGGTTCAGCTCGCAGAGTCCTTGCTCTGGCTGTTGATGTTTTACCTGTGACGACTTCAGAACGCAAGAATTTCACCCTGGCAGCTGGCAAAGAGATGTCACTGCTGGGGGGATTGGCATAAATTCGAATCCAGCATAAATATGATAATATGTATAATAGATGATAAATCCATAATAAATATGATGCCAGCCCGGGCACCAGACACACCCAGCCTCTCCTGGGGGACATCAGGAACCCAAACTCCCTCTTGGAGCTGGTTTTTAACCAGGCTTGAGGCACCTGATGTGTCTTTTTCCAGGGACATCCTTTCCCAGGCTCTCTCCATCACCCCACTCCTGTTTTGCCGTGTTCTCCCTTGATTTCCCCCTAAAGTCCAGTTCCATTTACAAACACATATAATATTTAGTTAAGATCTCTACAACCTTTTCCTCTGAGCTGATCCTGCTTCAGAAACATTCACCTGCTTTTTTTTTTTTGCCACTCTCCCCAAGCCCTGCCTTCCTCCCTCACTGTGCAAAGTGTGCAAGTGCAGCCACCCCATGTGAAAACCCACAGATTCCCGTGAAGAAAATTATTTTTATTCCCTCCACTCCACCCAGATCTGCACCAGGGTAGGAAGCATACAGGCAAATAAATTCCTCGGCTGTTGCTCATATTCTGCTCCTTCAGATTTTATTTTTTTAAGAAAATATCACCTCCGGAGCGTGTGAAAGGAGTGTTCCCATCAGAGGAGCCGTGCTGCTGAGGGTTCTCACATTTACTCTGAGTCACGAGCAGGAGCTGGGCTGATTTCAGGGCTGATTTCAGGGCTGATTTCAGGGCTTGCCAGCTCCCTTGGAGAAGCTGCACCTCAGACTGGCAGAACTGGGAGTCAGAGCCTGGACCCCCATCCCACATCTCGCTGCTCTGGGGGATAAACTGGGCAGGGGTGGGCACTGGAGCTGCACTCGAGGCTGCCCTTTCACCACTGCCCCACCCTTTTTTTGGACAGCAATCCCTTGCTCTACATTTCTTTTGTGATGCCCAAAGCTGCACAGAGCAGGAGCAGAGCCAGCCCCACCCTGCCCACGCTGTCACAGCACCTGGGGTGACACAACCCCGGCTGCAGGGCAGAAGAGGAGAGACTCCATCAGCCCTGCAGCCCCAAACCACCCAAAGGTGGGCCCAGAGCTGGGAACAGCCACAGCTTCCACCACTCCCACAGCCCAAAGGGATGATTTTGGAGCCCCAGGACACAAGGACAAGTCACAGCATCCCAACAAGTCGCTGCTCATCAGTTGGGCATGTGGCAAAAAGTGCTGGCTTCACCTCTGCTTGGCTCCTCTGCTGCCGGGTTCCTGGAATCCCAGAATCCCGGGATGGTTTGGGTTGGGAGGGTCCTTAAAGATCAGTTCCCTCCTGTGCTGGCTGGTTCCTGGAATCCCAGAATCCCGGGATGGTTTGGGTTGGAAAGATCCTTAAAGATCAATTCCCTCCTGTGCTGCCTGGTTCCTGGAATCCCAGAATCCCGGGATGGTTTGGGTTGGAAGGGTCCTTAAAGATCAGCTCCTTCCAGCCCCCCATCACGGGTTCTTTCCACTGGAGCAGGTTGCTCCAAGCCCTGCCTGAAAACCCTGCAGCAGTTCCTGAATGCTGCTCTGCAGGCATCCATTTTAATAAAATTAATAATTGATGTCACCATTTATAAACTTTTCATAGCAGTTTTCCATGTGAGTCCCCTTGAGACTCCTGGGAATAATGTCAGCAGTTTAATTTTACTTGTTTGTGAACATGAGTCAGATTTTAATTTTTTTTTTTTTAATATTTACCAAACTCTGGACTCTCAGATTCTCTGTCAACCAACTCCTTCTTCAAGAGCAGCTTTCCAGCTTTTCCCCTGCAAACGATTCTTCCCTAAGTTCAGCTCCAGCCACGCCACAGGTTGGATGTGAGGTGGAGTTTTCTGGGATGCAGCAGCAGCCTGGGAACTTGGAATGTGCATGAGTTTGGATGCTAAATGCTGACAAGGAGGTGATGTAGAAGACAAATGCCACCAAGGTCAGCCTTTAACGTGGTCTGATGTCCCTAAGATTATTTGGAGACACAGCTCTGAGTCTTTCTCCTCTCTCCCTGTCTCTCGGGTGCTCGATGCACAGAATCACAGAATCACAGAATCACAGAATTCACAGAATGACCACATAGAATGATAATTGTCATTCACAGAATGACAATCACAGTCCAGCCCCTGGCCCTGCACAGCCCCAAAATCCCACCCTGGGCATCCCTGGAGCTCTGTCCCAGCTCTCCTGGAGCTCTGGCAGCCTTGGGGCAGTACCAGCACCCTGTGGGGGAAGAACCATTCCCAAAATCCAATCCAAACCTCCCTGGCACAGCCCCAGCCCTTCCCTGGGTGCTGTCCCTGTCACAGAGCAGAGTTTGGGGCTGCAGACCCCAAGGAGTCTCCCCTCAGCCTCCTCCAGCTGAACCATCCCAGTGCCCTCAGCAGCTCCTCCATGGCCCCTTCCCCATCCCCATGTCCCTCCTTTGGATGCTCTCCAACACTTTTCACAGAATTC
>VYXF01008897.1:128827-147186 GCA_013397295.1 Polioptila caerulea
GGGTGATTCCAGCGAGTGATCTCAGCTCTGAGGAGAGATTTCAGCTCTTGTGGTTTCAGCTCTGCTTGCAGAATACCTCGACTAACACAGGAACGAGAGAGAGAGGAGGCTGAATGATAATTTCACAGAGCTGGGTTTATCATCAGTGCCTCTGCAAAGGGACCCGGCGACAGAAAGCTCCTGGGGTTGGTGGCCGAGGCAGGGTTTTTATGGGTGATGGATACAAGCTATTTGCATAAAAGGAACACGGTGTGCTGGGTGTTGTTCACCCAACACCGTGAGATGGAGAGGAATTCTTTATCTTAGGGATGGTCCGGCTGTCCCTTCCTCAGCCCTCCAGGGCAGGGCGAGACTCTCCCGCAGGGAGATCGCTGTCCCCTAAACAGGAGAGCAGCCAGAGCAGAGGATTTGCAGGAGGAAGGGGTTTGGAGTCCCCATCCCTGGAGGTGTCCAAGGAATTCCTGGATGTGGCTCTCAGTGCTGGGAACAAGGTGAGGAGAAGGCACAGCTTGGGTTTGATGATCTTGGAGGTTTTTTTCCAATGTAATTCCATGAAAATAGTGCCACTTGTTCATGTCTTGTAGCTCTCTAAGTTCTGGAGGTTTTTATGCTTAATTTCTCTCCTTTCCTTTAATTTTCCTGGTTGTTGTGTGTTTCGGAATTGTACAAAACAATTCCTGCCTGGAGGAAAAAAAAAAACCCAACATTCCAACCTCATCGTGTTGGCTTGAGAGCACCAAATCTTTGCAGGACCAGCAACTCCTGCTGCCAAAAATCCACAGGGAAATCACCAGCTTTAATTCCCTGTCAAACCCAAGAGGCTTTTCCATGGGTGTTCTCCATGGCTGTTGGCTTTATCCACGGGTTCCTCGAGCCTTGGGATTTATTCTGGGCAAATCCCATCACCTTTAGGGTGGGAAGGGATCAAACCAAGCCCCTTCTGCTGCTCTGGAGCTCCCAGTGGAGCAGGACAAGGAGTTTTTCCTCCTTTCCCAAAGCAGGACACGTTGTCCTAGGGAATCAAATCCATGCTGCTGCTTCTGATCAAGCAAATTAGGAAGGCAATTATTTTAATGACTTTCCCCTCCCCTCTTTATTTATTTAATTAATTTGTTTTTCAGGACACCGAGAACTTACATAACAATCATGTGGGGCCAGGATGGGTTTCCTAAGGAGATTGTTTATCCTAATGATTCCCAGCTTGCCAGCAGGAATCGAATTCCCGTGGTGAACAAAGGGGGAAATCCTGGCACCTTGGGATATTTCACCTGCCTAAAATCAGGCACCTCTGGCAGAAATACCATGAGGGAAAAGCTAATTGAATAAAAATTGGAAAAAAACAGGATTTATTCCCTATTTCCAGCAATATTTGGATCAGTTATTTAGGGAAGAGGCTCATCCATCCACAGGGTCATATATTTATAATGAGACTCTTGGGATTTCTTTAAGGCTTGGGAACATTTACAGTGGAAGAAGAGGTATTGTCCCCTGATGCTTTTTGAAATCTATTTTTATCTTTTAGAACAAAATATGATATTATTAAATATTATATTGACATCATAACATCTTAAAAAGCAACATCAACAACACCAGCGATGCAATAACCAAGTCACCAAGAGAGTGATGTGAGTTTTGGCAGCTTCTCCCCAGAGAATTTTTCCCTAAAAAAAACCTGTCCAGCTCGTAGCCAACGGAATTTACAGGGATCTGTGGCCAGGTGGAAGCTGCACACGTTGTATCTGAGAATGTCAGCAGAAATCTTTCATTATTCAATCTATTTTTGTTGATGTTGACAACAGTTGCCATCAATTGGGCAACATTTGCTGACCACTGAGTGCAGGTGCTCCTTACAGAGGCACTGGAAAATTTCTGGGCTGTTTCCAGAGACAATTTTTGGGTTCTCTTGGCAGATGCTGAGGGGATTTTTTTAATGCCAAGTGCTATATAGGAAACATAAAATAATTCATGTATAATCTAAGACCTTAAATAACTCAGGCCATACACATCTATGTTATAATTATTATATATATTCATTCTACTCGCTGCTCACATCTAAAATTCACGAATTTAATGTTACTCAACCATTTTTCAAGTCCCTGAAGGTTTTTGCCTTTCTGCCAGACCTGTTGGGGCTGAGCTGGCTTTGAAAAAAAATTTCTTTCCAACCTTTATCTTTAATAAACATCCAGAGCTATGAGGACAAATATCCATGGCTGCATTCTCCTCCTTAGAATCACAGAATCCCAGACTGGGTTGGGTTGGAAAGGACCTTAAAGGTCCTCCTGTTCCAACCTTTTGCCATGGGCAGGGACATCTTCCACTAGACCAGGTTGTTCTAAGCCTGTCCAACCTTGTCTTGAATATTTACAACCCAAATCATTGTATGAAAAGAAAAAAAATTTTAAAAAAATTCCTTGGAACCAGCTCATTTTCCCTTTTCTTCCTAAATAAAAACACTGGAGGGATCTGCATTGCAAATGAGTATCTCCACCTGTTGGAAATTTTTATATTTTTAATTAAAATGCCTTTTTAAATTTTTTTTTTTGGTTAATGATGAGAAATGTCACATTCAGAATATTCTTGTAACAAGGACAAATTCCTGCTCCTGGCAATCCCATTGCTGCCCCCCACCTTGTGTCCAGGGTAAATTCATTCCCTAATTTTCATTCCAACTGCAAAACACATAACTCTGAGAGCAGTCCCTGCTGGAGGTCATTCGTATTCCTGGAGCATTTGCATGAGGGAAATAGGAAATATCCTCCCACATTAAAGCTGTCCCATGAATTAATGTCCCTTCTCCACTTCCCCTCTTGCAATTTCACACTTGAGGGGACAAAAAATTCCCTGGGGCCAGAGAATTTCCTCACCCCAGAGTCCAGAGGGGAATTTCAGGCAAGTCAGTGCCCTGGGGGAGCTGATGATGGATGGCAAAGGGATTTGATCCATGGGCTGTGCCAGGGGTCCCTTTTCCCTCTGGGGACTCTGAGGCAAATATGTGTAGTAATTAACTCCTGCTCTATGAGTTAATTACAACAATTAGAGGCACAGCTCTGAGCAGAGGCCAGCACTGGAACCAGAGAGGATGCTCAGACCTACAGGCCTCAAAAAAACCCAAAAGGAATTCTCCTCTTGCCCTAAAATCTGAAATTTCTGGGGATTTATCTCCCTTGCTGATGCCATCTGGACTTTCTACCAATATTTTTTATTCCTGCCAGGCTCCTCTTCGTACCCACAGCCCCCAACTCTCCTGGATGGGAACAAATCCAGGACTCTGAGCAGTCCCAACATCCCAGTTTAGGGCTGGGAAGTTGGAAACCCACGGGACTGGATCCTTCTCACAAAGGGGCTCCCTCAGCCAAAGGATGAGCACGGGGAAAGCAAAATGAGCTTTGGAGGGATGTGTTTGAAAAGGCAATCCTGATGATTAAAACCAGATTATTTCCCTTATCAACATCCATTCATAGCAAGGCTCATGGCATGGATTGATCTTCCTGGGTTTCTTTTCTCTGCTGCCTTTTAGTTCTGTGGCTGGAACAGGGAGGTTGGGCAGGTTCACCCTCATTTCTGGTCCATCCCCCTTTTTGGCTCAAGCTTTGTGAGGACAACAAACCTAACAGTGAAAAGGCTGATTAAATAACCCTATGAGCTAATGTTTTTAAAAGTGAAAAATGCTTATACAGCCACCCTGCTGAGATCAGTTTGAAGCACGGGGCTGAAGCCAAGACTTCTCCTCTGTTCCCTGGCTGAGGAGTTGGTGCCACAGAGGGATGTTCAGGCAGGTGAGATTTCATCTCCTGCTGCCACACCTGGGCAGACACTGGGCTGTGCCATGAGAGCAGGGTGCTGGCACTGCCAGGCAGTGATATCATGGTGCTGTCACCCACCACGCCCTGGAATTGCACAAGGCTTCCATTCAACTCTTTTTTGGCACGAGGGAGAGAAGAGCTGCTCCTGTCATCATCAGGTGTGAAGGTACGGACTGCTGGGAGCATCCCAGAATCCTGGGATGGGTCAGGTTGGAGGGGACCACAGTGGGTCCCTGGTGCCACCTCCCTGTTCCAGCAGGGCCATCCCAGCCTGTGCTGGTGCCTGGGATTTCCTCCTGGAGTGCAGGGGCTTTGTTCCCCCAAAGTCACCCTATTTTCAGAAAGTCTGACCTCTCTCTGATCCTTCACTTTCTCCCTCCCTAATGGTCTAAAACGCTTCATCAACAAGGAAGATTTTCTTTTTCCTCCTTCTTTACAGCCCAGGAATAGAGTTCTCCATGGCCTTTCCAACAGGGAGAGATACAATCCATCCTGGCCAGACATGAAAAGGATGCCAGGCTGATTTTGGCTAATAAAGAGCATCATTGAGATAATGAGATTAAAGCTGACTTGTTCATGGTGTCCCTGCTGGAAACTGCTCCAGGATAGGGCTTCCATGTTCCTGGAACCTTGGGAATTAGAGAGGAATTTTGCTGTAGCTCAAAAAGCGTTGACCTGATTGTGCAGCCCTCCCACACCCAGCACTTCAGAGGTTCCTCGGGAAAGATCAGGATACTGGAATGTTCCCTGCTCGTTTTCCCATCCCAGGACAGAAACAGGCAGCAATCCCCAGGCCAGGGGGAACACCGTGTTCATCTTGTCCCTGGGGAGATCCAGGGGACACATTCCCAAGGGTGGGAGCTGAAACTGAGCTGGTGGGGAGGGAGAGAAGGGCCCCACGTAGGTGAGTGTGACCAGTTCTCCTCCTTTGCTGGTCTGGTTGAGAATCACGGAATGAGCTGGGTTGGAAAGAACCTCAAGGTTCATCTCATTCCAACCCCCAGCCATGGCAGGGACACCTCCCTCTGTCCCTGGCTGCTCCCAGCCCTGTCCAGCCTGGCCTGGGGCACTGCCAGGGATCCAGGGGCAGCCCCAGCTGCTCTGGGCACCCTGTGCCAGGGCCTGCCCACCTGAACAGGGAACAATTCCTTCCTGATATCCAATCTAAATCTGCTCGTTTTCAGTGTGAAGCCATTCTCCTTGTCCTGTCCCTCCAGTTCCTGATGGAGTTCCCTCTCCAGCCTCCCTGTATCCCCTTAAGATCCTGGAAGGTGCTGTGAGGTCTCCACACAACCTTCCCCTCTCCAGGCTGAACATTCCCAGCTCTCCCAGCTCCTCCATAGTGGGGATCAATTTTGTGACCTCCTCTGGAACTGCTCCAGCAGCTCCAGGTCCCTCTTCTGCTGGGAGCACCAGACCTGTGCCCAGTATTCCACACCCACTTGCACTATCCAGCTGCACGTTATCCCCAAAAAAAGCAGGAGCTGCTGAGCCACCTCCATTCTCCACCTCCTGCAGCCCCATTTCCAAACCTCCCCCGAGTTCAGCATCCCAAGAGTTAAATGAAGTCGTGGACGAGTCCAAACAACAGAGGAAAAGATTCATTTATTCCAGGCTTTCTGTGGAATTGCTCTGGAATACACTCAGCAATTCAGGAAAAAGCAAAGTGCTCCCCTGGGACGCGGTCTGGGAATGTGGATGTCCCCTGGGAGGATGCAGACAGGCTCTGCTGTGTTTTTGGGGAGGCTGCTGGAGCCCTGGGCTGCACACGGGGTCTGGGAAGGAACATTTGGGGCTGTGGGGGCTGGCCCTGCCACCTGAGGGACGTGTGGGGACTGTCCCCAGCCCCTGACCAGCCAGGGGACACCGGCCCTGCAGCCCCCCCAGGCCTGGCAGGTGACCACAGGAAGCTCTGAGCTCCTGAGCTCATTTCCACCAGCCCAGGGCTCCGTTAGGAGCAAAAATAACTCAGGGAAGCAGAGCCAAGGGCCTGTCGTGGAGTGCCTCAGTCACTCAGGCCCTGGTGCCTCCCTTCCGCACCACAGGAGCCACCTCTGCAGCCTGGGATTGTTGGGATCCAAAGGGCTGGGAAATCTCAGAATGCTCAGTCTGAAAGCCAAAACTTGGAATTAGAGACCGGGTTTGACCTGAAACCTTGGGAAAGGCTCCCAAGTTTAAGATGTCAGGAAAATTCATCCCCAAACCCCAGAGGTTTGTGTCCAAAAAGGAGACACAGGAGTCCTTTGACTTTATCCCAATACAGGCTGAGGCCATGGGGCATCCCCTGGGCTCTCTCCAATTTTTGGGGGGCTCAGCCTCCNAATCAGTGGAATCCTTCCCATGATTTCCTTTATTTCTCAGTGACAGTTTTATCCACCAGCTTGTTTGGAAAGACAAATCCTTCATTGCTCTCAATATGCTGGAAGTAAGAATATGGATTTATAACTGGATATATAAGATAATATGGATTTATAAGAGTGTGTTGAGTAGAGGAAAGTTTCGTTTTAGAGCTTTAAAGCCACAGACAAAGCAAAAGGAGTTACAAAGGTTACCAAGAAATTTTAGAATGTAACTCTGTGAGGTTTAGGTGTTCAGAGGGGATTGGTTAAGAGAGTTCACACTGTAATCACTCCAATAAGCTGAGGATTGGTTTAATAACATAAATATCTCAGTGGCAGAATTTTATTGGCCCATAAAGCCTAAAATAGTCTGAGAAGCAGAAATCACTGCTAACATCTGTAAGAGGGATCCATCCTCTCTCTGCCTCTGGAGAGGACAAGAAAATAAAAATAAACTGCACTTTTCAGGAATCTCAGAATTCCCATTTCTGTGTTTGAAGAAGAAATCCCCACACACGAAACGTGAGGTGTAAAACCCTGATGTGAGAAACCCTAAACTCACATGGGATCATTTTTATCACCTTGCTCCTTAAAAAGCAGCCATCACCCTCACTAATTCCCACAAATCCTCTTTCTCTTTGGCAAAATGTGGGGTTTTACACCAAAGAGCAGGAGGAATGCCCCAACCCAAGTGCTGTCCCCTGGTGTTATCACTCCTGAGATCCCCTGGGCATTTCCTACAGTCTGGCTGGATGAAAAAGGAGCTTTCCCAGCCCATTTCCAAAGAAAGCCAATTTTTTCAGCTTGGTGGGTGAACAAAGAAAGCAGAGGAAAATTAATTAGCTCAGCCCAAGCAGAGCTGCGTTTTCCCCTCTGTTGTTTTGTAAAACAGCAGTGACAAAGAAGATGAACTAGACCCAAACCAAGAGATTTATTTTGTCTGGGGACGATTGGTTCTTCTTTTTAACTTCTTTTTAAAAATATAGGTCACATTTCAAAAGGGAAAAATCAAGCAGTGATTCTGAATGATGAGGTTGAAAGGCTTCTTTCAAGCTGTCAAAATGAAAAACTTCAGCACATTTTGGGGAAGGGAAATCCTTATGGGACACAAACACACACAAAACCTGAGCCAAAAATGTGTAAATCATTTCCTTCTCCCATAAACAGCATTTTCCCCAAAAAAAATTTTCAATCTACTGAGGACAAAATTCCACAGATCTCCCTGGCAGCATTGCCCTGGGTGAGGGCTAAATCTGAACAGAGGATTGATAGAAAGACAAGGAGATCCAGGAATAAAGATTCCATCCAAGAACAAGGCATGGAAGAACTCCTGGCAGGAAATGAATTTTCTTCCAAGTCAGGCACTCCTGAACTCCACGGCACAGCAAACATCCTTTGATGCAGCTCCAGGAGTCACTGATCAGGGGGAAGGTTTATTTCTCACTCTAAGTTTCTGATAAGAAATGTCCACATGCTCCCCCCAGAGGAATTAAAACACAAGAAACCCAAATCTGGCAAGGTTTAGTTCCACTCTGTTGTTCTTGGGGAAAAATGGAGCAATTGAGCTCAGTCTGGATGCAGCAATTTATTAAGTTGTGCATAATTAATGAGCAGGGACGTGCTCCATGTGTTTTCTGAGGTGATCCCATTTCCTGGTGAACTCACAACTGTGCATTGCTCCTTCTTCTGGCTCACATTAAATATGAAATATTCATGGAAATACCAACTTTGCAGGGTTCTTCACACTGAAATGATGGTTTAGAGCAGAAGGGCCCCACCACCATCCAAAAAAACCTTAAACAAAATCAGCTCATGTTCCTCACTCAGGCTGAGGAAAGAACCTCGGGTGTCCTTATTTCCCTCACAGCCAGCATTCCCCAAACCTTCCTGCTTTCACAGTGACCTTCCTGATTATCTTCTGGGAGGTAGCTACTCAAAGTCTCAGATTTTATCAGAAATTCATCCAAGCTGGAGACAGCATTCCCAGCTGATAAATTCCCTTTTTGCAACCTCACAATTCTTGAAAACACAGCAACTCCTTGGGAGAAGCGCCGTGAATATGAGGTAGAATTCAAGGGTTTGAAAATAATAAATATTAGTGCACAATGCTCTGAGAGAAAAGCCTTGGTGTGACCACTTCCTCCAGCAAGAAGAGCAAACACATCCCCTCAGGATGTGAAAAAACCTCTACCCAGGATGTGAGAACATCCACCCAAGATGTGGCTGTGAAGGAGCTGTGCCCCTTTCCACCCAACCCTGGTGTTCCAGAAGCCCTGAAGTGACTTCAGGGGACAGCTGAGTCCTCAGTGCCACTTCCTCCTCCCACATTCCCAGGATTTGGATCCTCAGAAGGGCCAGGCAGCTTTGGGGATGTAGGAAACACCCTGAGGGCAGCTTTTGAGGCCTGGAGCAGTCACACAGGGGGACATTTGCTGTCCAAATCAGGTCCAAGCAAGCTGGGCCCTCAGCACTGCAGTGGGTTTGGAGCATTCCCTCCCATAGCTTTGCTCCAAATCCTGCAGGGATTCCTGCTGGATCAGCAGCACCAGTCTGCTCCATGGCAAACCTTTCACATCCAGGTCACTCTGCCAGTTTTGCCTGCTGGGCTGGCCAGGGTTCAGCATTTTGCACCTCTCATTCCTGGTTTTTCCATTTTTATCCATTCAGGTTTTATCCTCCAGCAGCCACGCTGCCAAGCAGCAGAGATTTTGTGCCATGCCAGGTGAAATTCCCAGTTGTTCCCTGGGAATTGATGGCTCTGGAGTGTTGGCCTCAGGAGGAGCCCGGGGCGGCCTCGACGTTCCTCTCTGAGCCCTGATGAAGTGAAAGAATCAAAGAAATAATTCAAATGGCGAATGAAACCCTCCCCTGGTGCAGAGCTGTGGGAGGATCCTGATCCATCCCCACTGTTTCCTACTTTTAAACATTTCCTCTGCTCCACCAAGCCACTGCAGGACCAAAGTCAAAGTGACCTCCAAGGCTGTGGCCAGTGAGCTGTCCCCTCCTCAGCTGCCCCACAGCTGGCACAGAGATTTTGGGTTTACACAGAAAGGAGCACAGCAAGGGATGGCGCAGGGCACATTTCCCCAACACAAGGTGTTCTCCACTCCTGAATTCAGAATTTGATGTGGAAGCATCACACCAAATCTTTGTGGAGCTGCAGCTTTGCTGTCATTCCTGCCTTAATACTGAGGAGGAGAAGGTGTCCTGTGGGAAGGAGGGATCAGTGCCAGGATGCCCAAACCCCACCTGGGGTCAGGTGCAGTGTGGGGACAGGGCTGGAACAAACCCCATTGCCAGAGCTCAGCTGCTCTTACACCCTTCCCACCGCACAGCAGGGAAAGACAAGCTCAGCTTAATTATTCTCCGGACAATTAAACTTTGCAGAGGCACATCAAGGTTGTAGCACTGCAGAGGAGGTGGATTGTGCAGGGCTGAGAACAAATGTAGGGCACGTGAAGGGTGGGGTGAAAGTTAAACAGTTCTGAGAAGGTGATTGTCCAAAGCAGAGAAAAGAAGGAGTTTCAGGAAGAATTTCTTCATGGAAAGAGTGGTCAGGCATTGGAAGGGGCTGCCCAGGGAGGTGGTGGAGGTGCCCAAGCAAGGCCTGGAGGTGGCACTCAGTGAGAAAATGGGCATTGGGCACATCTTAGATTCGATGATCCTGGAGGGATTTTCCAGCCTCAAGGCTTCTGGGATTCTGGGATTCACCAGCTCTCACAGCAGCATCTTCCAGGGAGCTCAGGGATGCACAGGATGGGGAGAAGCAAACCCTGAGGGACCCCACGAGTCCAGCAAGAACCTGCAGTGATGCTCTGGGTGCTCAGACTGGGCTGAGGCTCTTCCAGCAGTGGAGCCAGTCCAAAACTGCATCAGCCTGAAAGGGCAGGGCAGGGCAGGGCAGGGCAGGGCAGGGCAGGGGGAACACTCTGAAATGGGAGCAGGGACTGGCAGCACATCCCTTCGTGGGGACAGAAACTCCCTTCCCCTCCCACAGCAGCCCAGGGCTGCTGGGGAGGGAGTTGGGAAAGGATGTGACCTTTGGGAGAGCACATCCGAGCAGGGAAGCTTTATTATTCCACAGCAGCCAGAGCCTGAAGGAAGAATCAGCTGTCCCAGGGACAAAGCTGAGCTCTGCAGTCTCGCTGCCAGTGCTTTGTCAGGACAGGGTTGGATTTAATGAGGGCTGACAAATAGCAATGGAAAAAAGGGGCCAAAACAATCTTTGAGTCCATCTGCAGCAGCCAAACGTGTTCCATCAGATCTGTCTGGCACATTGGCCGCTCTTGTGTCCCCCAGGTGGGATTCCTCCTTGGAATGGCTCTTCAAAGAGTGGGGAGCTGGCACAGAGATGGAAATGGGGATTTCTGGGCTGGGCAGGACGTGGGTCAGCTCATGGAGCCCCTTGGCTGAGAGCCTGGTGTGACCCAGGGATGGTCACACATTCCCCGAGCTGTGTCCTGAGGGCCAGAGCCTTTCCACACAAACTGGCCCTGGAAAGCTGCTCCTTCCTTCCCCACCAGCTGCTCTGGAGATGCCCTCTGCCACCTCCCCACCTCTGCAGTGCCAGCAGGGCTGTGTCTCAGCCCACCTCAAACCAAGAATGCCCAGGTTTGCTTTTTGTATTCATACTCTGCAGTCTTGATTTCTCCCCTGTTGTTTCCAGGATCTATTTGTGATGCCAGGGAAAAAAGAGGGGAAAAGAAAGCAAACTAATTTTTGTCTTCTTGAGATATTTCCATCTTCACACAGCCACCTCCCTGCTGCCACCTTGGTGTCTGTGAGAGTGACCTGAGCTCTGCAGGGAAAGGAGGAGGACTCTGAAGTCTTCAGGAAGGAAAAATTCCTTCCCTGTGAGGGTGGGCAGGCCCTGGCACAGGATGCCCAGAGAAGTTGTGGCTGCCTCTGGATCCCTTGGAAGTGTGCAAGACCAGGCTGGATGAGACTTGGAGCCACCTGGGATAATGGAAGGTGTCCCTGCCCATGGCAGGCGTGGCACTGGCTGGGCTTAAAGGCCAAAATTCTAATTATCTTTCACTGGTCTTTCCCAACCAACCAAAATTAACCTGAATTTTCCCTGCAAGTTTTGGGCTCACTTCACCTCTGTCCCCACGTGAGAGAGAACCAACTCCCTCAGGAAAATTCCCTGCAAAACCCACTGGAAACGGCCCCAAAGCAGGACTTCCACTGGCAAAGCACCATCCCCACCAGGCCAGTGGCAGCAGAACGGTTTCATCTGCCCCAGTTGTGCCACGTCCCCTTCCCTCAGCCCCCTGCCCTCTGCTAAACCCCACCAGGGCTCTCAGAGAAGCTCAGTTTGTTTTTGGGGCGCTTGCAGAGTTTGCAGCCTTCCCAGTGCCAGCCTCCCTGATTAAGATAAACAATTTCCGTGACACTTTCCTAATTAAGGAGAAGAGTTTCCTAAAGGGGATTGAACTCTCTGCTCTGCACTGATGGGAAAAGGAATAACTGACATAGTTGCAGCATTTTTCATACTCAAAGATCCAAAATCCTGCTGTAAACACAATCTGGGAGTGGGCATTGCTTTGCTCAGCACTGAAACATGACTTTGAAAGTGAAAAGGAGCAAGGCCAAGATTGTTTTGGGGTTTAGGTCAGGAATTGGGAGGTTTCATTAAGAGGACATAAGAGTTTGGGGGAAGAATCACAGATTTGAGGACAATTCCAGCAGGTTGTGCCAGCTCCTCTTATGGGAAATGCAGAGCAGTTGGATGAACAGGACCAGGATTTTTCCTCTCTGACAAAGCATCAGAGCTCTTCCAAAATGGATCCAGCCTCATCCCTCTGAAATTCCCTTTGAGGATTAGAAACAGTCATTGGGAATGGCATTGCTGTAGTTCAGGGAAATGATCTCCTTGTCCATGGAAGAGGAACTCGGAGCCAGCCAGGAGAGCCCCTGATCCCCAGAATTTGCCCATCTGCGCCACCTAACCCAGGCAAGAGCTGCCAACACACCCAGGCCAGGGAGGGATCTCAGTGCAGCTTTTTGGGGTGGGTTTGATGGGATTTGGGTTGCCTGGACCAGAGCTACAAATGCCAGCATCTATCCCTTCCTCTCCAAGGGGATCAGGATTGTCTGGCTGGGTCCCAAGATGGGGAACAAGGGCAAAAAGGCCTCGCTGCAGGTGCCACGTGTGGCCACAGACCCTCGTCCCTGCACTCCCTGTCTGTCCCTGCTTGGGGACACGGACAGTGACAGTGGGGGTGGCTTGGCCACTTCCCCCCTGCTCTCAGACCAAGCTGGCACCACTGTGGTGCCGCTGTGAGAAAAAGCAGAGGCAGCCAAGCTCCGTGTGGGAGGAAAGGGAAAATGCTGGCAAATGTTGGCCTGTCCTTCCTGAACGTCACTGCTCCTGCAGGTGACATTCCTGTCTCCTGAAGATGCCTCAGGGCAAATCCAGGAGGGTTTTCCTCTCCCACATTCCTGCTGGGATGGCCACAAGCCCCTCCATGGAAGAGGAAGGGAAGCAGAGATGCCTCTTGCAGGACCCTTGTCCTCAGCTGGACACAACCCCACCTCCCCAGTGGGGCTGTCCCCTTGCCTGGACAGGTGACAGGGACCCCCTGCTCTGCCTGGGCTGTTTTTCCCAGCTCTGCCCCCTTCCCCAGCTCCATCCTGGAGTCTTGCACTGGGCTGAAGCTGTTTTTCAGGGAAGAAGCATAAACAGAGCTCTGAGGGACACTTGTGACTGTTTATTTGCCTGGAACTCTTGCCTCCTTTCTTGGTCATGGTTGCAAGAAAACATTTTTTTCCCCCCAAACTTCAATAGAAAAACAAAATAATGGTTTCCTCCAGCCACGCTCTGCTGGCCAGCAAGAGCAGCTGTCACCCACAAAGGGGGGGAATTGTGGCCCTGCAAAGATTGGGAACAGGTCCCTGGCTTTGGAGAGAGGCTGGGATCAAACATAAGGAATTTCATCTCCATGGTGGCTGCACAGCCAGGAGTGCCATCTTCTGGTGCTCGCTCCAGGACCATGCCCCAGCCATGGGCACACCATCACAGAATCCCAGGATCACTGAGGTCGGGAAAGTTCTCCAAGTCCATCAAATCCAGCCTGTGCCCCATCCCCACCTTGTCCCCAGCCCAGAGCACTGAGTGCCACCTCCAGGAATTCCTGGGACACCTCCAGGGATGGGGATACAAACCTCCCTGGGCAGTTCCAAGGCCTGAGTGCCCTTTCCGTGGGGAAATTCCTGCTGCTGTCCCCCCTGAGCCTGCCCTAGCCCAGCCTGAGGCTGTTCCCTCTCATCCTGGATGCCACCCTGGCTGTCCCCTCCTGTCAGGGAGTCGTGCAGAGCCAGAAGGGCCCCCCTGAGCCTCCTTCCCTCCAGCCCAAAGATTCCCCTCTGTGCAGAAGGAGGGACACACTCCAGGCAGTTCTTCTCCAGCTCTTCCCAGATATCCACCCTCCAGCCCCTCTCCTCCAGCTGTTTCCCTGCAGCCTCCCCAGCACTGCTGGATTTCCTGGCCCATCCCTGCAGGCTGTCAGCATTGAATGTCTTTTCTTTTGCCACCACTGACCCTCTTTCCCTGGATCCATGCTCCTGGCTCATCCTGGGAGAACAAGTTCTTCCTGGCTGTTCTGCCCTGAACCTTCTCCTCTGGCAGATGTTCCCTGGCTGCTCCTCCCTGCTCACCTCTGGGGCCAGGAGCAGCTGTCCACTCCCTCACACTTACAGTTCTTCCACGAAAAATGGAAAAACACTGGATCAGGAGCAGAGAGCTGAGCTGTTTGCAGGAGGGGAAGTTTTCTCCTCACCTACCCGGGACAAGCAAAAATACAAACCTAAAAGGTGTCCCTTGAGCTGCTGGTCTGGGATTTGGGGATGTTTAATAATAAAGTGGATGGAAAGGAGGAGCTTTTCTGGGGAGCCTGGGCAGTGCCAGCACCCTCTGGGGGAAGAACCATTCCCAAAATCCAACCCAAACCTCCCTGACATAGCTCCAGTCTTTCCCTGGGTGCTGTCCCTGTCACAGAGCAGAGATTGGAGCTGCAGCCCCCAAGGAGTCTCCCCTCAGCCTCCTCCAGCTGAACCATTTTCAGCATCTGTGGGTGCTGATGGGGAAATGAGGCCAGGGCTGGATGAGGGAATAACAAACCAGCAGGACAGAGAGGCAGAGAACACCCCCAGCTCATGCTGAGGTCCAGTGTGGTCACTCTGGTTCCTTCAGCAGGGCTGTGTGTTCACCTGGCCCCAAATGTGGCTGGGAACAGGGCAGTGTCCCTGGGTGCATCTCCTCTGACCTGTGCAGGATTTCAGCTGCACCACTGGGACAGCTTTGTGCCTGTGGTGCTCTGGAGAGGAGTGAGCTCAGCCCAGGCTCCCCAGCTTGTGCAGCAGCTCTCAGAATCCATCCAGGCGCCCCCATCCCTCCCCACATTTGCAGGATAACAAACTCAGTGATTAACAACCCTCTGAGGATGTGTTTCTCCAGGGCAGCAAGAACTCAGAGTGCCAGTGCCTTCAGAACCTCAGGCTGCTCCACTGGAGCAATCTGGAGATGAAAACTGGAGATAGGGAAACGAGCTGCCAGGCCAGGGTCCAGAAGGACATCTGAGAAATCAGGCAATTCTATTCCAAAGGCATAACTTTTTGTGTTCTCACAGCTACAAATATAGCTCCCAGAACAGGCTCTTCTCTGGCAGGGCTTGTCTATTTGGCTCATCAGAGTAGTAGCCAGGCAGAGGATAAAGATCTTTGCTATCAACCCTTTTAGCTACGAAATGGAGCTTAAATGAACCTTTTATAGACAAACATCTGGAGGAGGGTGGATGGAGTGAAACTGTGCTGGGAATTCACTCCAGCACTTCAGCAATTCTCTTTCTCTCTCCAAGCTTTCACAGAGCTCTTGCTTTTCTTCAAGGGACATCATTTACAGTTTCTCCCTTGAATTTCCCCAAAATTTTCTGGCTGATTTCTCTGTATCAGGGACACGAGATTGATAAGGGCATGGAGCACATTCCCTGTGGAGACAGGCTGAAAATTTGGGGATGTTCAGCCTGGAGAAGAGAAGATTGTGTGGACACCCCTCAGCCTCTTGCAGTGTCTGAAGGGGTTCCAAGGAATCTGGAGGAACAGGACAGGGGGAACGGCTTCACACTGAAATAAGGGAAATTTAGGTTGGATATGGGGAAAAAATTCTTTACAGTGGGGTTGGGGAGGCACATCTGATTAGGCTTAATGGGATCTTTGTTGTTTGTCAAGCAGTTTATCTCCCTGATTTAATTCCTAGGTCCAGGAATGCCAAGGTAAGCCAGGTCTTGGACCAGGAGGTCCCCACACCCCTCAGCTGTTCAGCCCCTCTGTGGTGACATTCTGGTGCAGTAAAAGCAGTGCCAGTTGATGCATTTGAAATGTGCTGCTGCCTAAAACATCTCAATGCAGCCTTGGAATTGCACTTCTCCCCCTATTAATCTGTTCTCCCTTTAAACATCCCATGCATGAAACACCCTCAGACTGGAGCCTTTCCTGAACTCCCAGCCTGATGAAGCAGCTCTGTCTGTTTGAAGCCATTCCCCCTTGTCCTGTCACTCCAGACCCTTGTAATTAATCTCTCTCCATCTTCCCTGCAGCTCCTTCAGTTAAGTCACCCCAAAGCTTCTTTTCTCCAGGCTGAACAATCCCAACTCTCCCAGATCTAATTCCCAGTTTCATCTCAGGCAAATTTTAGGGCCAAAACTTTCAGCTTTGCCACCCTGATGTCCTCTGGGACAGTTCAGTGACAGTCCTTGTCTGTGGCTTGCCTCCTTCACCCTTTATAGCTACAAAGAAAACTGTCCTTTCTTGGCCTTTAGCCTAAACTTTGATGTCTTTCCAAAAGCTTTTCAACTGTGTTTTCATTTATGGACAGCTAAAACTTTCTCAGTGAAGATAAAGGGGTTTTTTTTTGTCAGTGTCACATATGTGTTTTGCTGTGAAGAATGTGTGAAAGTGCCATTCTCAGCAACATTTGTGGGTCCCAGTGATCTCCAGATATCGCCCTGAAAACTTCCTCTGCTGCATAAACAGAGCAGGAGGGACCAGAACTGGAGGTGTCACATGAAACTTCATGCCTTGCATTGAAAATCAAATGATAACCATGGTTTCTTCCCATGTGAGATCTGTAAAGTCGTGAATTGATTTAACACCCCATGAATGTTCAGGGAAACACTCTCAGCTCATAAACCCAGCCTGGCCAGTCACTGAACCAAGGTTTGAACTGTTCACAGCACTTCTTTCTTTGGTCACTTCAGTTTGAGACAATTTCTTCATCTTTATGACTTGTGAAGAATATCCTGAAAAGTCCAATTCGATGCCAAATAAACAATCTCAGTTTTGGTTTATATTTGTGTTGCCAGTGTGATTTCCTGAGATCTGGCTGTGCTTGGGCTGGATTTCATGTTTAAAATGTTTGACCTTAACAGATTCTTAAACCTTGCCAGCTCTTCACTGTTTATTTTAATTTTTTTTCCCCTTCTTGCCTCCCATTCCCCCATGGATGGAATTCTGTGAGAACGCCCTGCCTTTCCCACTTGGATTTTGGGAGCTTCTCTCCCATCATTGTGACCTCTCCTTTGAAGCCAGAACTATTCCTGGGGAAGAATCCTTTCCATGACCATGGATATGATTGAGCCATGAAGCAGCACAGGGCAAAGGAAGATCCAGGAATTATTTTGATGTATAAATAATGCACTTTTTAAGATGCTCTAAGGTAAACGGGCAGGGACTCTGTTACCCTTCAACCTCTGGCTTGCTCCTGAGACACATCACTGGGGAATAATCAATTTGTCCTAAATTGAATCTTTCCATCTGCCAGGTCAGGTGGAGCTCTTTAACCACAGAGTCCTCAAGGAGCCAGGGGAGCCCTCCAGAATCCTGCAGGAATAAACACACAGCGGTGAGCATCCCTCTCCAAAACTGCTCTTCTAGAGTGCCAGGACACTGGAACTGGACACTGGACCAGGAACTGCAGACCAGGAGCTGCAGCAAAAGCCAAGAACCTCAGCTTGCCATCCTTCCTCCACCTCCTCCTTCTTCCCAAACATTTCCATGTGTGTCCAGACCTTGGAGGAGAAGCTGCTCTGAACCCAGACCAAGCTCAACCCCGTGGGGAGGGTCCCGAGGTGGGGAGCAGGAGAGGGACAAGTGCTCCCAGAAAAAGGTCCCTGCCACTCCCAGGACACTTTCCTGACATTCCGCCTCCTTGGCCCGTGGGAGCAGGGCAAGTTGGCACCTTCAAGGAATATTTTGCTCTGCTTTTCCATTTATCTGCTAAATAAAGCCCAAATCCCTTTCTCCACCTTTAATCACAGCACTTCGAGAGAATTTCCCAGTGAATACACACGGCCACTTATTGGCTCTGTCTCCTCCTCAGCTGGAGTTAATTCAGAGAATAATGGAGGAACTTTATCTATTAATTAAAAATAATGACTTTATAAACTGGCAGATGTGTTAAACTTCAAAAGACCTGCGTTGAAGCCCAATAGGAACAGGCAATTTGCAAGCTGGAATAATAAAGGAAATTGCCTTGGAATGGGTTTATCCTGCGAGATGAAATCCTCTCCAGCCATTAGAAACTGCAAAGGGAATTATTGTGGCTGGTAGCCCTTAGATTAACCACATTTACCATCCTGTTTCAGAGGTGGGGACACTTCTTTTGTACCAGGAAGAACTGGGCAAGGGCATTTTCCCCTCCGAGGTAAATTCACAAAGAAACCATTGCAGAAATTCCCATTTGTTTTCTTCCCAATTGTTGCCAGATTGTGCCTGCTCATTTTGCAAACAGAAGGAGTCCAGCTGGATGTTTCATGCTCCTCACATCCCCAACAGCAATAAAAGCTCTGCTACCTTTAATGTCACAGCAGAGAACAGCACTGAGCCCAGCAAAGCCACACTTGGTTGCCCAAGAGTGGTCATGGATGGTTACAGGGCCTCACCAGAGCTTTGGAGATGTCCTAAAAACTTGGGAATGGGCACTAAATCCTGGGAAAAATTGGTAGAGCACAACATAAGATCAAAAAGGGAGCTGGGGGTGCTCAGCCTGGAGCAAAGGAGACTCAGGGCTGAGCCCAGCGCTCTCTGCAGCCCCCAAAGGTGCCTGTGCTCAGGGGCTGGGCTCTGTCCAGGCAGCTCTGACACAACCAGAGGGCACAGGCTCCAGGGAAAATGAGGCTGGATATCAGGGAGAAGTTTTTCCCAGAAAGAGGGAGAA
>VYXF01008897.1:147352-159399 GCA_013397295.1 Polioptila caerulea
GGCACTGCCCCAAGGCTGCCAGAGCTCCAGGAGAGCTGGGACAGAGCTCCAGGGATGTCCAGGTTGGGATTTTGGGGCTGTGCAGGGCCAGGAGCTGCACTGGGTGATCCTGTGGGTCCCTTCCAGCTCAGGATATTCTGGGATTCTCTGATTTTCAGATGGGTGACACAGACAAGCCCCAGAGCTGCCTGCAGCCCTCCAGGTGTCCTTCCCACTGTGGGGAGTTCTTCCTCCATGGGGAAAACCGGGGAGACCCCCATGATTTGGGGTCTGGAGGGACAGCACAGCTGCACTGGGCAGAGCTCCCATTGCTCACTCTCTGTGGTTAAAACAGAAACATTTGCACAGATTAGACAGCAAAACCATGGGGTGAGATGTTTTCTTCCCACCACCAAGCACAAGGGGTGGCAAATGTTGATTCCAGACTCCTCAGGCCTCCAGCAGTGGAGGGAAAAGTGCAGCCTGTGCTCTGGGGCTGGGCCTGCAGGGCCACAACCTGAATTATTCATGGCTCGGGTCGGTGGCTGGGAGGACACAGAGTATTTACAGCTCCTGGATGCTGTGGCTTCTCTGAGAGCTGCCCCAAACATTCCCCAGGTGCCCAGGGATGTGTCCTGAACACCCAAATGTCCGTGTGGAATCTGCTGGACACCTGTAAGGAGCTGCTGGCTCTCCTCCTGCTTTCCAGCTGCCACTTCAATTAAAAGGAGCTAAAAATACCCAAATGCTCTCCTGATAGCATTTTCCGTGGAAGCAGGAGGAGAGGGATGCTCTGCAGGCATGAACGAGGTTGCATTTAGGTTGTGTTTATTTGGGGAATGCGGGAAATCTGGATTTCTTGCCCCTGCAATGACGAGTTCAGGAAGCTCTTTGAGGAACAAACAGGATTTTTTTCAGCTGGGGATGCATCAGGCATCCGAACAAATAAATATCAGAGCACGGAGAGCCCAGCCAGGCCCTGTGTGCACCCTGCCAGTGACACCAGGACAGTGCAGGAGCTTGGCCAGCGTGGTGGAGCCAGGCCTGACTGCTCAGATCTGCGTGTTCCACCCTCCTGACAGCTTTACAACACAAACTCCCTTCCCTAAACCTGGGAAAGAACTCATCTGGTGTTTGCTGCATCCTCTCCACCCCCTGCTCTCACTCATCCTTTTGGGAGAGTGAGTTCACAGCAGTGAGGATCGAGCCTAGAGATGGCAGCCAGCTCAGGGAAAAGCATCAGGATCTTTGCAAATCTGTCAAATTTGGGATCAGGGGAGTGAAAAGAAATACTCAGGCACCTCCCACACCTCTGCAGGAGGCACCTTTCCCCTTTCCTTTGAGAAATCTGGGTTTGTCTGGAGAGTTTTAGGCCAGGCTTATCCCATACGTGTAAATTCAGGGGTTTGGTAGTGCCCAGCTGCACTGGGCAGAGCTCACTGCTTCCAGCTGCCTGGCAATGATGAAAAAAGGAAAAAAAACCCATCTGGAATGTCCCCCTAGGATTTGTGGCAGGTTCCCTTTACATCAGCCCTGCTGTGAAATCCATGTTCTCCACATGGAAATCCCAGCCAAACCCCCTGGCTGCTACAGAGCCATGGGGGTGGTTTAGGTGTGATTTGGTGGGAGAATAAAACAGATGCTCAAAGCATTTTGTTCTTCTGAGAGCAAAAATTTCACACAAAGCCACAGATGTTGGGTGGAAAGAGAAGGTACAAGAGTTTCTCCTCAGAAAATCAGCAGTTCAAAATAAAAATGGGGGAGTCTTGCTCTCGAAAGTTATTGTCCCACAGGTTGAGACAGAAAAATCCCAAAGCAAATGGGGATTAAATGGGGAATATTTGGATACCTGTCAGCCTCAGCTTCCCAACACCTTCCCTCCCACCCAGCCCTTGGTCCTGCCCCACTGCAATCCAGTGAATCCAGTTGGGAAGTTTGTTTGTGTCCCAGACTGGAGGAGGGGACAGCACCTTCAGGAATGGTCAGGGAATGGAAAGATATCGAATGCCCCCCCAAAAATAGCAGCTATTCCACAGCCCAGAGCTTGGAGGTCCTGAGTGGATAAAAGCAGAAGGGAACAGCAGCATATGGTGAAGTGCCTGATGCCAAGTGGAATTTTTCCAGGCATGTTTGAGGACCTCAGGTTGAAGTGCTGCTCCCAAGGCCTCCCTCAGAGCCTATATTTAACCAGGCTGGATCTGCTGGCAGCCAGGGTGGGATGGGCAGCACTCAGCACATCACCCCTCTCCCAGAAAAAGCTCTTTAGATGGCTGGAAGAGGATTCTGGTGCAAAGGCAAGAAATGGTAAGAGGAAAGGAAAGCTCCAGTGTGGTTTCCTTCTTAGAGAGGATGTCACACCCAAAACAGCACTTCAGGTGCCCTCCCAGACATCCACAACTATTCCTTGGACAATCTAAAATATTTTTACTTTTGTTTTCCCTTGGAGCCCATCCCCAGCAGCAGGACTGCCCAGCTGGAGGGCACAGCCCTGTCTGCTCACCCAGCTCATCCAGGGAGCATCCCTGGGGCTCCCAGCCCCATCCCAGCCCTGCAGGAAAGCTGCTGCACTCCCCCTGACCTGCCAAGAAGCTCTGGGATGTGTGGGCAGCAGGCACCAGGCTGGAAAGGGCTGCCTGGATTGCTCAGGCTTTGAGCACCATCTCCTGTCCTGCTGGCTCAGCTCCAGCCAGGGGCTGGGGCAGACTCCGAGGAGCAGATTCCTCTGCTGGCCTCGGCCCATAAATCCCACAAACATGGGCTAGCATGGTGCTTCCCAGGCCTTTTGGGCTTCTGGATTCCACACAGTGCCTCTGGGAGGCCAGGGAGGCAGATTGACCTCCAGGGTTTTACAGGGAGCTGCTTCACTTCATCCAGCTCGGAAGTTTTATCTTGTCTCTCCTCTGAAGGAGTTCTCTGCTGTTTTCCTTTCAGGACCCTGGAGTGATCCAGTCACCAGGAGCTCTGGCATGTTTGGCAGCAGTGAGAGCTTCAGCAGGGAGGCATTTTCCTGGAGCTAAAAGCTCCTGCCTGTAACGGGACACTCAGCGCCTGTGGGGTCACTCTTGACGTCAATGGCACTCGTTGGCTCCTGTCCTGGGGGATATCGATGAACAGGCACCCCTTGCCCTCACTTTCCCCCTGCTTGGCAGCAGGAGACACCTCCCTGCAGGCCCATGTGCCATCTGCCACCACTCTGGGTCCTGCTCAGGCTCCTCAGGGACATCCAGCTGGTGAATATTCCCAAATTCACATCCCCTCCCTATCTCCACCAACACCAGGATCTGCCTCCAATAAAAGTGTCCCAAGGGCTCAGCTTCTGCTGTTCTAATCAAACCACACAAGGACAGGAGACTCTTTTCCCCTAATGCCTAAAGAGGCTCCCTGGAACAGAGGGTGGGCAGAGTTAAAGGAATAAAAGAGGGATTTATAAAAAGGCCTTTAAAGGGGACACCTTAGCAGCACAAGAGCCCAAACGAGATTATACCTAAGATGGATCCTGGTCAGGAGTTCTCCCCCTTTTCTAAGTTTTGCTCCATTCCCTGTTGGGTTCACTGTCCCATTGCAGACCCAGGTGATGCAGTCCCACCCTCCCAGGTTGCTGCCCTCAATTCGCTGCTGTTTGCACTTTTGGGGCTGAGGCTGCAGCGTGTCCTTGGTTCTGGGGCTGCCAAAGGATTGTTGTGTGTGCCTGAGCTGGGCCTGAACTGGCTCCCACTTTGTGTGGGGTGCAGAGTCACAGCCCAGTGCAGGGCAGGGGCTGGGAATAGAAAAGCTCCAACTGAAGGCATCACACCAACAGCAAATTCTGTCCCTGTGGGTCTCCCTCAATGCCTGGCAGCAACACCAGCACTGGAACCACAAAACTACTGCTCCCAACTGGACTGGGAGAGGGCACAGCTGGACTGGAAGCAGGGATGGAGCTGGAGCTGGAGCTGGAGCTGGAGCTGGAGCTGGAGCTGGAGCAGAGCACGGGCAGGGTGCTGGGATAGCCCTGCTGAGCATTTTAGTGCTTCTCTCACTCCCTCAGACAGAAAAAACTCCCCCCTGTGTTTTACACCATCACACCTTGCCGAGACACTGAGTTCCTCTGCGCTGGATTTGTTTCCAGCCTCCCAAATCGGGAATAATGTTGCAATTGTCCCTACAGCTCCATGTGGTCTTGTCCTCCTTTCTATAAATATTTTTCTGCTTGTCCAAACCTGTGAAAGCTGCGACTGTTTGGTGATTTTTGCAGGGTTCAGAGCTAGACAAGTTGATAGGGGTGATGTGTGTTGGGAAGCACACATTCCCTGGAGAAGCCCACTCTAATCCTGGGGAAAACCACTTAGCAGTGCTATAAATGAAGCAAAATCTGTTGCTGTTTTTATTTTGAAAAAAACCATATACAGCTCACACAGCAAATTATTTCGGGGAGCAATAATTGCATAATCAGGGCTAAAAGTGGATATTCTAAAAAGAAATGCGTGGGGTAATGCTGATCATTACTGGAAAAAAATAGCAGCACATGCCTGGGGAGCTCAAGCAGGGAAAAACAGAGAGCCCCCAAAATAGCAGCTATGAACCAGGTTATATTTTAAATCCCCTGAGAGCCAGAGCAGAGGGCCAGGAGCCAGGGACACGTGGGATCTGCACTGGGGCAGGTCTGTGCTGCAGATCCCTGCTCACAGCAGCACCCAGGAGCCCGGGGGTGGCAGCAGATGTTGTCCATGCCAGGGGTGCTGAGCCAGCAGAGCCTCTCTCTGCCCACTTTATCCCTGTTTACCACCAGGGAGCCAAGCAGGGTCAGCAGGATGGGGCAGAGGACACCTGGTGTGAGACAGAGGGCAAAAAAAGGAAAGAAATATGATCAAGGGATTTTTCAGCCCCTCTAGATTTGGAAACACCACGTGATCCTGAATGGTCCTCTGCAAGCTCTTACCAATCACCTCAACAGGCAGAATGGGAAAAGGAGGAGGAAGGGGCACAGTTTTATTTCACTTTACTGTGAGGACCTAAAGCTCATCCTGTTCCACCCCTGCCATGGCAGGGACAACTTCCACTGTCCCAGACTGCTCCAAGCTCTGTCCAGCCTGGCCTTGGACACTTCCAGGGATCCAGGGGCAGCCTCACCTTCTCTGTGCCAAGGCCTCCCTACCCTCACAGAGAGGGATTTCCCCCAATATTCCACCAAACCCTACTCTCTGTCAGTCTGGATCCATTTCCCCTTGCCCTGTCGCTCCAGGCTCAACCCAGCTGTGCTGTGGGGGAATAAACTGCACAACTCTGGGCATCACCTGGAGCCATCCCTGGTGCCTGGCAGGCTTTGGTGCCAGCTCTGCAGCACAGCCACAGGCACCTGGGGACACTCATTTCTGGGCCAGGTCACTCACCTGAGCAGCAAGCTGGACCTGGCCACAGCCTCTCTGTCCTGGCCATAAAACAAAACCCTGACTGTGTCCCTGCCCTTCCCAGCAAGCTGCTCTCAGAGGAGAGCGTTCACACCACAGCAGGACCAGCGCCAGCACTGAAGCTGGCATGGGAACAAGGAGTTCTTCCTGGGATGGCTGGCTGGCTGGAAAAGCAGGAAGATGGAGGTGGAACATTGCTGCAGCCCCCAGTGCTGGTGGCAGATGTCCAGCCCTGGTACACTGGCTGGTTTGTTCAGTGCCCAGCATGGAGAGCAGGCTGGTGAATAGGCACAGTCAGCCTGCTCCCCTGGCACTGGGGTGGGACTGGGGGCTGGACAGGGACAAATCCTGCCTGGCAAGGCCCACAGGAGTCTGGGCTTGTTGGGATAGTTGGATAATCACCGTGGCACAGGAGGCTCTGCCCAGCATCCCCTTGCTGGGATGGAGTCACCTCCCCTGCTGAAAGGCCCTCGCTTAGGCCCAGGAGCAGCTCTGGCTCCCTCAGGAGCTGAATCCCTCTCTCATTTCACGTTCAGGTGCTGGAATGAATTAATAATGGCAGCAATTAAACCCTGCTGTTTACACTGACTGCAGCACCTGGCACAGCTCAGCCCCTGGAAGGTGAAACACCCACAGTCAGGGGCTGCCTGTCCCTTTCCCTGGCCTTGCTTCCTGTGCTTGGCCCTGACACCAAATTTCCAAGCTGAATTTGACAGGACAAAGAGGAATGGCCTCAAACGGCCGGAGAGGCGGGTTAGATGGGGGATTAGGAATAAATTTTTCCCTGTGAGGGTGGGCAGGCCCTGGCATAGAGAAGCTGGGGATCCCTGGCAGTGTCCCAGGCCAGGGTGGATGGGGTTTGGAGCAGCCTGGGACAGTGGAAAGTGTCCCTGCCATGGCAGGGGTGGCACTGGATGAGCTTTAAGGTTCCTTCCACCCCAACCCATTCTGACTCTGTGAAAAGGAGGTGGAAATGTCTGTGTGAAGGAGCCTCTCCTGCAGGGCCCATCCCATTCCCTTTTGTCTCCAATTGATTATTTCAGGCATTTTCCCTCAGCTCCATCCTGTCCTCACCTGCAGTGGGAAGGAATTGGAGCAGTGGGGACAGCCCCATCCCCAGCACTGCTGCAGTGGCCCCACAAATGCTCATTTGTGCCTCCACTCCTCCACCTGCACAGGCAGCAGAGTCCCAGGGGAGTGACCAAGTGACCACACCACACCAAAACCCAAACCCTGGGCTACAGCTCAGTGCCACGGCCATTAATAACAGGAATGACCTGCAGGGCTCCACATCCCAAGGTTGAGTCTGGGGTTAAAGAGGGAAATCAGCTTTTAATTTCTAATTGGAGAAAAAAAGATTCTCTGGCATTGCTTTGAGAATGAGCAAAAACCCTGCAGTGTTCACTTACACACCCCCTCCCCTCGTGGTGAGTTCAATGAGAGGAGCTTAATGATCCTTCCTCAAAGGGTAGGAATTTATTTTACACATCCCACAGAGCTGGAAGGCAGAGGAACACACACTGTGGGGTTTCAAAAGAGACGAGCTGGGGAGGGCCAGCCCTTCCAATCTGTTTTCCAACTCTTGGGAACGTGGGATCTCCTCGAGCCCAAAGTGTCCATGGGCAGAGTGGCCCTAAATGAGCAATTCTGTGACTGCAAATAACCAGTGGTGAGGAACAGCTGCTGAATTACCAGCCCTGCTCCCCACGGCCCAGGGGAAGCTGGGCAGGACAGAACGTTCATTTCTTGGCACAGCCCTGCTGTTTGCCTTTCATTTCATCCCACTTTCACAACCAGCCCTGTTTGTGGGTCACTGGGGGTGCCATATGCCCCTAAAATGCCACCACACTTCATTAAAAATGAGTGGAAGAGTGAGAAGCCAGCTGCCAACTCCCTTGGGGCGAGAGAGCTCTCGTTTGCACAGGAGCCAGGCTCTGCATGGAGTCAAAATTCAGTATTGGGCTCTTGGGATCGTTTATTTTCTGGCTTGGAAGGTGCCAGTAAAGTCTCCTGCTCCTGCTTTCAGCAAGGGATGTCAGGGGGACAGAAAGAGGAAGGAGGTGCTGGGCTCTGACCCCTGGCTCTGTTGGAGTGGGACATTCTCCCTCTTACTCCATCTGAGAATAAAACTGGGCTCCCAAATTCAATCAAAGCAGAGAAATAAAGCTTAATTTCCTAAAAGGAGGTGCAAATGGGCACCTGAGAAGCTGTGCTCTTCTGGGGTTACGTTCAGGCAGTGCCCAGCAGGACTCTGCAGGTCTAGGCTTGGCTCTGGTGTTCATTTGCCACCACTCAGCAGCTCTGGCCACAGTTCCTGGCTGCTCCCTGTCCATATTCCCAGCAGCAGCAGCAAAATAACAGCGTGGAGCACTGAGAGGTTCTTTGTTGACAGTTACAGACCTTTCTGAGATCCAGTTTTATTGCCTGTTTATCACAGAATGAGGGAATGAGTTGGGAAGGATCCTCCAGTTCCACCCCCTGCCATGGCAGGGACACCTTCCCCCGTACCAGGCTGCTCCAAGCCCCATCCAGTCTGGCCTTGGGCATCTCCAGGGATCCAGGGGCAGCCACAGCTGCTGGGAAAAGGCTGGAAAGGAATCCAAAAGCAAACCTTCCTTCCCTGTCAGGAACTCTGCGTCGATGTTTCAGGGTATTCTCAGGAAGGATTTCTTCCCAGAAGATTTCCAGTGAAGGGAACCCATCCTGCAAACCACTCTGGAATCCTGCAGGAATCTCCCCAATTTCACCAGCCAACCCCATCTGTAACCACCCCTGCACTGACCAAAGTGTATTTATCCCAGAAAATCCCTATAAAATGAATATAACAGAGCCTGGGCTGTGCACTGATGTCCCCAAAACCAGCTCAGCCTGGCACAGAGAGCTCCTCCCTTGTCCTCTGTCCTTATTTCTTCAGGAGGATCACTGGGAACACTCCCAAATCTCAAAGTGCCCAGCAGGAAAAACCCCAGAGAGAGGAGGGGGAGGAAGGAGCAGAGAGAACCCATCAGTGGAGAGGAGAATGCTGAGCAGAGAAATAAAATCACTTGCAGCCCATTTCAAGAAGCAGCAGAGAGGGAGAAATTACAGGAGGGGTTGGGAGGGTTCCACCTCTCTCCTGCAGGGAAGGAGGAGAGGATAAAGAGAGGATGAACCTGACCCTTTATCCCAGTTACCTGCAGAAGGAGGTGAGATCAGGTCCATATTGGGATGGTGCCACCTGAAGCTTTGCATTTCTGCCATGTCCAGGAGGTTCCTGACCCAAATCCCTGTGAATTTATTGAACTGCCATTATAAAAATTTCTTCCCAACGGAAAATACTGAGAGGAACAGAATAAACCCCTTGAGTAAAGGGGATTTATTGCCTTTATAGAGTTGGGGGATCAGAGGGACCTTCACTCCTCCTTTTTCCTTTTTCCTTTTTCCTTTTTCCATTTTCCCTTTTCCTCTTTCCTTTTCCTCTTTCCTTTTTTATTTTTCCTTTTTCCTTTTTCCCTTTTCTCCTTTCCCCTTTCCTTTTTCCTTTTTTCTTTTCCCCTTTCCTTTTTCCTTTTTTCTTTTTCCCTTTCCTTTTTCCTTTTTCCTTTTTTCCTTTTCCCCTTTACTTTTTCCTTTTTCTTTTCCTTTTTCCCTTTACCCCTTTTCCCCTTTCCTTTTCCTTTTTCCTTTTCCTTTTCCTTTTCCTTTTCCTTTTCCTTTTCCTTTTCCTTTTCCTTTTTTCATTTTTCCTTTTCCTTTTTCCTTTTTCCTTCCCACCTTTTCCTGGCAGAGCTGCCCCATCCCAGATCCCTGGAGGCACCAAGGCTGGGAAACTGGCTCTTGGTGGTACTTCTGATTCTATTTTTGGGAGAGCCTTTTTCCCCTTGGAAGGAACTTTCTGATGGTTGATTTTTTTTCCCCCAACAATTTCTGAGCGTCTCAGCATCCACGTGGCCCAAGCAGATTTGGTATCCTGGGAACTCCTGGCAGTTATTGACAGAAAATGCTGTTCCAGCAGAGGCAGCTGATAAAGCACAGATGGGAACAGGTAGAAGCTGTCTGTAAACAATTATTGGGTGAAAAGCCTGTGATTACAGCAGAATTTGAGACTGAGGCAGCTGAGACTTGTGAAAGATTTAGTCAGATGCTTTTATTTTTTTTTTTAAGAGGAAAGAAGTTCCTTTTAACTAGAGGAAACAGAAAACACTCATTTTCTATTTGATTTTAGGTTGATTTTTTTTTTTTTTGTGGAAGGTACAAGTTGTCTCCTCACGTGTTCTACCCTCTAGAACAGGAATTGCTTTTTGAGAGAAAGATGTGGAGATTCCATGGTGTGTTCCTTGGGCTGTCCTGTGCAAGGCCAGGGGTTGGACTGGAACATCCTCATGGGTCCCTTTCGTGATTCTGTGATCCTGAGCAAAGCTGAGCTTTTCCCACTCTGGGAGCTGGAGAATGGAGCTGTGCTCCCTGGAAAACCACATGGATTTATTGGGTGAAAATCAATGGGGTGACTGGGATGGGACCCACTTTGGATTCTTCTTTTTCATCCCCTCAGCCAAACCCTAGGGCAGAAATCTGCTTTTTTTGTTGGATTTTTTTTGAGAGGTTTGGAGTTTGGGGTTTTTTTTTCACAATTGTTTTCCCTGGCCACTAAACCAGGCAAGGGAAATTCTCTGCAGCCTGACACAAAGTCACTCCCTCCTGCTTCTAAACACAATGTCAGCAGTGAATAAACAGGAAAAAACCTCTCCTGCTCAGCAGAGCCCTTCCCAGGGAAAGTCTCCTCTGGAGCTGCTCTTGGGAGCTTGGAAACACTGAAGGTGTAAAAATAGCACCTGCAGAGTCAGCAGCCAGCCCTGCTCCTGCACGAGTGGTGTGGCTTTTTTCTGGGCTTTATTTATTTTCCAAAACCTGTTCCAAACTCCCTGGAAGGAAGTGGGGACTCTCCCAGGCCTGTGAGATCCTGAACAAGATTCCACCTGAGGCAGCCCTGCTGCTGCAGGAGCCAACCACAAGAATGGATTTCCTGGGGAATTGAGCTCCTGGAATTTTTCTAGGGAGAGATGCTGAGAAAAAACCCAGGCAAAGCCCCCAAAGCCAGCTCAGGAAATCCAAAATCCCCTCCCTGCTCTGTGTGGGATGCTCCAAAGTCACCCCATTCTCTCTCTCTTTTTAATTTCTTCCTTTTTGGGGGTTTGAAGCCAGGTGAAAATTCTCAGAAATAGAGGTGGAAAGGAGGAATTTTTCCCTCATGGAAAACACATCCAGGTTTCCCAGTGATGTTTTTCTCTCTTCAGGGCACTGTGGGAGAGGAGGAGGGTGCTGGGCCGCAGGGCAGGCTAAAATCCAACCTGGGATGGATTTAATCAGCAAATCCCTCAGAGAATCCTTTCCCCGAGCATTCCCAGCTCCAAACCTGAGGTTTAACAAATCTTCTGGGAATCTCTTGGGAACTTTTCCCACAAAAAGTTCTGCCTGAGTAAATGGACCTGTTCTGCCCAAAAAAAAAAATAGCGCTGTTGTTGAGGAATTTCCAAAAATTCTCTGTTATCTCAGGCTCCCTGATATCCTGAGAGCTCTCAGGGCATTGTCTTGGTTTTTGTCCCCGAATTCACTCGGGAATTTCTTCCCCAGCTCTGCCTCGAACACATCAGGGGTAGTTTTGGCTACTGCAGCAGAGGGAAACAAGAGTGGAGTGTCCTTTCCTGCTCTCCAGGCCTTCGAGCAGAACATCATGAGGACAAAATTGTATTTGTGGCTGTGCCCTGGGAGTTGGAGGTGGATAACCAAGCCCAAAGGCCAAAGGATGAAGCATTGATGTTTGTTATTCCCCAGTTTAATTGCAACCCACAGAGAAAGAGAGAAAGGAATCCCTGGAAATTCGACGTGTGAGATGTTGTGTGATTGTGAAAAGGGTTTGAGGAGCATTCACTGCGTTTATTTTAACTTCTGGCAATAAATTCCACCAAATCTTGGCAGTTGCAAGGCAGAGCCACCCAAGTTTCAGCACAGAGGTGCCGCTTTGCAAAGCTAAAATTGAGGAGATGCAGAATGTAACCCAAGTGTTATCCCAGCCCAGCCCAGCTGAGAGGCCCTGGGGTCCCTGGGTGGGTTTTCTGTGTGCACAGCAAGCTCCCAAAGCCTTTTCTGTCCCAAATTTCCCAGGTGACAGCTCTTTAACCACTGATCTCACCTTTGGGGTTTTTGGGGTCTCACATTATCACGAATTGAGCTTTAGCACGGAGAGCTGGCTGGGAAGTGTGGAGATGAAATGTGGGGAAGGATCGGTCCCCCAGCAGCACAGCCGGGCTTGGGAGGCAGCTCTGGGGGATATTCCATAGTTCCAGGGTGTGATTCAGTGGGGGATATTCCAAATTCCAGGATGTGTTTCCATGGGGATATTCTGTTATTCCAGGGAATGTTTTAGTGGGGGATATTCCATAACTCCAGGGTGTTTCCATGGGGATATTCCATAACTCCAGGATGTGTTTCGGTGGGGGATATTCCATAATTCCAAGGTGTGTTTTGGTGGAGGATATTCTGTTATTCCAGGGTGTGTTTCAGTGGGGGATATTCCAAATTCCGGGGTGTGTTTCATTGGGGGATATCCCATTACTCCAGGGTGTGTTTTAGTGGGGGATATTCCGTAATTCCAGGGTATGTTTTAGTGGGGGATATTCCGTAATTCCAGAGTGTGTTTCAGTG
>VYXF01008898.1:16912-93252 GCA_013397295.1 Polioptila caerulea
GGGGTATGCGCTTTGCTGCAGAGCTTGCAGAGCTCGCCTCTTCAAAACACTCTTGTTAGTGGGAAGGGGAGGAAGTAATGGGCGTTTGACTAAGTTAATGTTCTTGGTGAACCATTGGAGAGCTGCCAGCTCTCATTTTTAAATAAATGCCAACATTAATTTTTAAAGTTTAAAAGCATATTTTGCGTGTTTGCTCTCGGCTCTGCCGGGTTCTCCGGCTCTTTCCAAGGAGCAGGAGCTGGGATGGCCAGGCCTCCCTGGGGACCTCCCTGTGGAGGCAGCTGGGAATGGGTGCTTGGAGCTCCTCTGTTCCCATGGCATTTGCTGCGTGGGTGTAATTCCTTCCTTGTAGAGAAAGCCTTACCTGCTGCTTAACCGACTTAAAAAAAAAAAAAAAAAAGATTTTGCATTTTCCCGGTGCTGTTTATTCCCTTCAGGCGATAAAAAACTGATCCCAAGCAGAGTCCATGTTACAGATATCAGCACAATGGCATCTTCTATAAATAAGGTCACTGTAGGCAGCTATGCCAGAGCTTTGCTGAGCACAGATTTAATTTAATCAAGGTATATCTTAGTGTCAAGGCCATCTGTTTAAAATTAGCACTATGATCTCTCTAGGCCCTCCTTAAAATTGTGACGGTCCAGAATCTGTATCCCTTGAAGGCTTTTGCCCAGCAAACAGCATCCAGATTGCTCAGGGGAAGGATGTTTTCCTAAGGCTGAAGCACTCTTTGGAAAGCTCGTAGGCAGGCAGTAAAAACAAATCAGCAACGAGGGAGTTGTGCCGTTCACAGGGGACTGCGGGGAGGAATTTGGCAAGAAAGGAGGGCTATGGAGGGTAGTGCAGAAGCAGCAAGGTGTAAGCAAGCTGTTCCTTGGCACCAAAGCAGGAGGAAAGGTATTTCCAGATGGCAGTCAGAGGGACCAGCTGCAGGGAGGAGAGGGAGCAGCCCTGAGTGTGGAGGATTCCCCTGGCCCCGGCTGAACCTCCAGCACAGCTGTGGCCACGGCAAAGGGGAACGCAGCCGCCTCCACGTGAGCTGCTGCCTTGGCTCTGCAAGCTGCAGGATTTGCAAGGTTTTCCCCCCGGGCAAGATCTCACTGAGCACGAGTGTTTAGCAGGCTGATGTTTATGTCCACTCTTCCCTCCTCCTGCTGCATGGTGCAAGCCAAGGTCTCCAGAAATGATGTCCAGCTACCAGGTCTCATAACCTGAATCCCTTCAATCACCCCACTGAGGAATCACACAGGGTTGATTTTATTGCCAGGTGCTAAAACATTTGAGCCTACCCAGAAACTGATTTCAGTATAGATTTGCTAAGTATTTTTTTGATTAAATGGGTCTCTAACACCACCTTGGAATGTATCAGTCAGTACATGAGCTTTGCCTTCTGTGAAAAGCAAACAGTACAGGCTTCTTCCCAAAATCAACAGCCATATCAATCCCCTTGGTCACCACAGTCATCTCCTTTGCCCCAGGGAGAGAAGCACGCTGTGCTTGCAGCCATTTCAACTTGGTCTGCCTGGAGATGCTTCCCAGCCCCCACTGCACTCCCTCTGTGCCTGTCCTTTTCAAAATATCAGCAGAATTTAAAGGCAGAGCTTGCAGTAAAAAAGAGCTGTGTCTTAGCAAAAAGAGCACTTTTAATCACAGTTTACAATGGCAGCTTGCACAGTAAATAATTGTTGTCTTAAAATCATCTTGCTCCTGTTCAGCACTCTCTCCTGTGACAGGAATGCCTCTCAAAAGGCAGGACAATGACAGTGCTCCAGCCAGGAGAGCCTCCTCCACACGTGCTGCTTGAGACAAGCAGCAGTAACCCACCTGCACCCCACAGTAATGTGAGCACAAGTTGTCTATGTCTGGGGTCAAAGATTTCGTGGATCAATGCCACCAAACCATTTTTTATGGGTTTAGGTATTTTTTTAACTCATCTAGTTGAGAATTCCTTTTGTGACAATGAAACCATGTCCCCAGGCACATGGGTCAAAAAGGCAGGAGTTTCTGTCCAGCTTTGGTCCTAAGTTCCTGGGAAGCCTTCTGTCCCCGAAGTTTTCCTGAAGAAACTGCCTTCAGACTGGCTGTAACTGCACAAAATGCTGCATTTGGGATGAAGCAGCATATCTGGTATGTGTTGTTTTGGTGTAAAGACTCAACCAGGCTGGGACAATGATCCAGTGCCTCACACACTCCTTGCCCACCTCAGCCCCTTGCAGGCTTGTGAGCTGAGCAGCTTTTCCTGTCACCACTTCCCTGCCTTGGCTGAGCTGACACATTCCCCTGAGCACCAGCATTAAATTCAGGATGAATTACCATATTTCTGTGGCTGATGGCACAAGGGACCTGCCCAGGGGAAGACAGGGCTGTGATGAACCCCTCTGACTCTCTGAGTCACCTCATTGAACTGCAAAGACTGAATAAATTCCTTAGCCACGATGGAGTTTACCCCAATGACTCAAGGCTGCTGATGTTTTCCATTTGCCTTTTTGAACTTGCATTTTAATATTAGCCAAAGTAATTCTTAATTCCTTTCTTAAGCTAAAATGAATATTATCATGACTGTCAAGTGTGCACTAGCCCTCCCTAAAAGTGAGTATTTTATATAGCACCTTCAGATTAATATATATGCAAATAAGGAGTTACAGATTAATTAGTATGGAAATTAAGCCATGTGTTATTCTTGTATACATATATCTTTTCAAGCCTACTGCTTGGTTGGGCTAGCAGGTAGCTGGTGTGTTTGTTTATGGACTCATCTCTATTAGTCCATGGTAGCAGGAGAGGTGTGCAGGTTACTTCACCTGCCTCTGCCCAAAGATACAACACTGAAAGTTCTCATGTTTTTTCAAAATAAATTTTCTTGCCTGTAAATGATTATAACTGAGCTGCTGATCTCCAGCTAAGTTCGTGTAGTTAGATTTCAAAATATCATCTTTCTCGAGTGGAATCATTATCAGAACACAATTTACCAAGTTCAAGTCATCAAAACCTCTGCAAGATGACAGATTTACCCAGGTCATTATAACAACAGCAGCAAAAGCTGCAGGCAGGTCGTTAGTAAGTGCAGGGAGGAAAACCTAAAGTTATCAAACCTAAAATGACTTGGGAGCAGCTGTTCCCAAAACAGCAGGTCAATGGAAAACAGTGGGAATGACATGAGCAGCTGTGCTGGAGGTCCTGCATGAGAACCACTTCCTTCCTGGTTTCCCTTGGATGAGCAGGGACCAGATCCAGCTGGTGGCTCCTGGGAAAGCCCACCTGGGCCATAGGAGGTGCAAGGAGTAGAGCTGATACTTCTGAGAATGACTGCTCCAGGAGGTGCATTTCCATCCCAAATGTCTTTCCCAAACTCCAGGTCATGTTCTCCACTGCACACAGGTTTGCATCCTACTTATACCAGAGAAATATGGAGCTTGGATGGAGATGTTAAAAGCTGGGAGCTCAAGGAGGGCATTCACAAGATCTTCTTGTGGTCTGCAGAGCTGTTGTGGTGTTCTCTGCATCATTTTCTCCTTCTTTTCCAAGGTAATGTGGCTGATCTCTGAGAGCATCTGGAGTAGCAGTCAGCTTTTCCAAAGCCTTTTTCCCCAGCTTTGCACCACTCAGCGCACAAGCAAATGTGGGGCCAGTCTGGTGGGAGGCTTCAGTACAGCCAAGTGTAATGATGAGCCGTGGGGTGGACCAGCCTTCTGTTTAATTTAAGATCCTTTTCCCTGTGTTTTGAGCCCAACACTGAAATCCCTGCATCCAGCTGCATTTCACTGACTCATTACTTCATAGATCATCTCAATAATCTGATTCCAGAGCTCCCACACTCTATTCCCACTTCTCCAGCCATCAGCCAAGTGAGCTGGGTTAAATTTCTTGCAGCACAGAGGGGACCAGAATAGGCTACGCAAGACCTAATTAGCAGTCTTTTCCCTTTACAACATATTGAAGTTTTCTAGGCATTGAGCCATAGTTTTTCATAGCCTTCTCTTTCCCTCCCTCGCTCTTTTTTTTTTTTTTAGTAGCTCCTAATTTTTTATTAAAGGATAACAGAATTATTGACAGTACAAGATACTTTCTTACATGCTGCTAAGCAATAAAAAGGAAAATGTCAGATATACAAGATAAGAGAAGAGTGGAGCTAAGGCAGTCAGGCACATTACAGGAGCTATACTTACAGCCATAATAAAGCTATACCACTAATTTGCTTTTAGCCAGTTCCTGTCTTGGGGTTTTCCTCCAAAGACATTCAGTACTACCTGCCTTGGACAAATAATAAAACTTTCCAATTTTCTTCGTTTTTTCAGGAGTGGGACTCTGGAATTTCCTGCTGCTGGGGTTGTTCCCCAGAAAAGTGGAGTCATCTCTTTCTGCCCGTGCATCCCTCAGGTGAACAGCAATTAAAACTTGCTTGGGCATATGGTGTGTGTTCAGCTGAAGTGCAGTCGCTGTGATTTCCTTGGAAACCAGAGGGAAACCCTGGGTATTGCATTGGGAACCTTTTAAAGATCTGTGTTTTGGTCTTGAGAGCTGATTACTGACTGTCCAGAGCTCATATGGTCTGTGTGGTTCAGGGTAGCCATGAATCAATGAATGGAGTGAAGATAACGTTGTTCAATAGCTGGTTCTCTGCCATGGGAGCTTTTCCTTATCCCTGAGTGTGCTGTAGGAGAGTGATTGTGGGAGGTTCAGCTCCATGCCCTTCATCTACCTCGTGTGAGACTGTAATTCTCCTCTTGCAGCCCTAATGAGTGCCCTGGGCAGCCAAGTAAGATGTTTTTCCACCATCTCAATCAAAGTTTAGTGGCTCCCACCAAAATGACCCAGCAGGCTCACCTTGAAGTGTCAGTGTTGTGTTGGGCCATTTCCAACTCCTCTCTATAAAACTGGGCCTACCTCTTAAAGACTTGATTAATTCCCCACTGAATTCAGTAGCAAAACTGATAATAAAATCTGTTGGAGCAGGTCACATGGTAACAAATGTTGGATTTTAATTTATTGTAATAGTATCAAAGCTAATGCTGGCTTTGCAATGGACCCCTGGAATGCTGGCGTACAAAAGAGGTAAAAAAGAGCAGTGAAAAAAATGCTATTAATTCAGAGACTGATATATTTATTTCAAGTAGATTATTCTTAGAAACACTCATAGCATTATTTACAAGAATATTTTAAAAATTGCAGTGCTACAAAACTGAGATTCATCACTGAGGTAAAACATTTCATTATTATTTCTCAAATCAATTCCCCCAGCAGAATATGAATTACAGGATTTCAGCCAGCCTTTTCAAGAAACCTCTTTTAAAAATTTACATAGCTTATAACAGATTGCCAGAAATATTGCAAGCAGCCATTAATTTACTCCTAGCCAATTAAAGCCTATGCTAACACATGCACTGATATGCACACACTTGTTCCTAATTTTTCTTCTGCAGTTAAGCATGAACAAAAAGATATGCCTTAGAACTAAAAAGAATTCGAAGGCATTTTCATGCTTTCGTTTTTTCAGGCTCAAGGGCAAATGTGCCTTTGATAAATATCACTCTGGTTTTTTCCTTCTAATGAGGAAACATCTTTACAAATCACTATAATTTTTTTTCTGTTGTTGATTGGCAGGCAGATTTGCAAACAGCAGCATACTCTCCAAAACAATGTCTCCTTGAGCTTTTAAGTTTAAATTGCTAGGGTTTTTAATTGAATTAATTTCTTACAGATTCTAGGTTGAAGAAAGACATGAAACAGAAGGATTTGGGCTTTTTTATATTACTGAACTGATGAGATGATTTACAAAAATGGTGACAATCACCAATGTTCTCAAGGGAGTGCCAAGTGTGAGCCCCTTTATTTGCTTGGTTTTCTAAGTGGGCATGGTGCTACTTTAGTAAAATGCCATCACTTAGTAGTAATCTACACACCCAAGAGGCTAGTGCAAGGAACTTTTATCAACCATGATATCAACTTCCTCATGGGGAGAACAGAGGGGCAGGCACTGATCCCTTTGCCGTGGTGATTGGTGACAGGACCTGAGGGAATGGCATGGAGCTGAGTCAGGAGAGGTTTAGGCTGGATATTAAGAAAAAGTTTTTTACCCAGAGGGTGGCTGAACATGTAACAGGCGCCCAGGGAAGGGGTCCCAGCCCCAAGCCTGACAGAGTTCAAGAGGCATTTGGATAATCCTCTCAGGCACAGGGTGGGATTTCTGGGGTGTCCTGTGCAGGGCTTGGAGTGATGATCTTTGTAGATCCCTTCCAACTCAGGGTGTTCTGTGATTCTGGGAACTGCAGGCTGGGAATTTTTTCCATGCCTGGGTAAGGATTGCAAGGAGAAACATCTCCTCTCTCAGCTGCATGTCCCACTGAGTGTCTGGGGTGTGTGTGGTTTGTTCTGTGAGCATCTCGGGGTGCATCCTGATTCTCGGGGAGCTGAGATTCACCTGGTCCACCTGCAGCCAGCCTGGAGGAGCCTTGGCTTGCCCTGTAGTTCAGGCAAGGGATACATCTCTGAGTCAGTGCAGCTCATGGCAGAGCTGTAGGAGTGCTTGAAGGCTTGCATGGCCATTGAGGCTTCATCCTTCATACTCACTCTCCTCGCCAAGGAAAAGTCAGCATGAAAATTGCTCTGTAAAGCTATGGTTACCCCTGAGAATTATCCATCTGAGCTCCTGGCTGTGTTCCACAGGGCAAGAACTGGAGCTAAGCATTTTCCAAATTATAACAAAACCCAAGGAAGACAGATGAGGTTTAAAACATTGTGATCCATTCTGTGAACTTTCCACTGTGTTTCAGCTGAAGCTGTAATATTATGATCAGCATAAAAAGGTTTGAAATGCTGGATTTACAATGGAAATACTGCCTTTTGCACACTACTGAACCTGGAGCTGTTCACACACTCACATACTGATACGATTAAAAGTGTCACAAGCCTTTTAGGAAGGCACCATGATTATTTTTCCTTCTTCTGTGACAAGGCTTGCCACCCTTCCACATCTATTAGTATTGCCAATTTCAGTAGGAAAAAGAAAATCAATTCCACTTGAATATTATTTTTGATGGTTGCTCTAACTCTTCTGATGGGCCCAAAGAAAAGACTCCAGTTTAATGTGTGTGTATTTTGAGCTGTGCCCCTTGCTGACCCTCCAGTTTAATTTCCGTCCTTCAGATGAGATGAATGAAGCGTGAAACAGGTCATATCTCAAAACACTGACACATGGGTTACAGACAGAACTCACAGGCAGGAGAGGCAGCCAGTTTGTAGATTAAATCAAAGCAGTTCTGAATAGATGGGAGGTCAGTGAGGGCCAGCTTTGACATTTGATAGGACCTTGTGATCAATCAGCTCTTTCTCGGGTCTTGCAGATTTCTTGATGACAACACTTCTTAAAATAAATAAATAAATAAATAAATAAATAAATAAATAAATAGACAAACCCAAATGCAGCTTCTTCAAATCTGCCAGAGGACCTCTGCATTGTGTAAGCAATAAGGATTAATTATTATCCGAGATGATAATATCAGGAGTTTAAAGCAGCCAGCATGGAAATTAGTGCTTTTGAATTGCAAGCATTTTCTCTTCTTGCAGTGGTAAAGATTTTTTGCGTGGTGTGTATTATATCACTATGATTTTGGTAATAATCCAAAAGCATGATAGCAAATCCTGGTTGTTTATGGCACTTGGGAGTAATCAGAAGGAGTCCCTGATTAAAAACCTCCTGTTACATTGAAAGGAAGGATGAAGTGATATCCTGGCCCCTGATGAAATTTATCCCCTGCTGAGTCATTCCTGCCAGGATGATTTATCTGGAGGGAGTAGGAACATCCCTGAGAAGCAATGGTTTGGCTTTGGGCATGGACCATATTATGAGAAAATAAGCAATTTTCCCCATAGGAGGAAGCTCCTCACTGTCTGTGGACTTTGTCACATAAACACACTTGGGCATTAAAGCTTGTTAGAGGAGAATTTGCAGCATCACTCCACATCAGACCCGGTTTTGCCCCTCTGATGTACATGAGAATTTTCCTGCAGGTAGACCCCAAAGGAAAATCATTCATTTCGGTGGTTTTGGAGACAAGAGTTAAACTTTCAGGGAGAATATGCAGCCTAGGAATGTTTGTCATTACCAAATGGAGCTGTGCTCTCACAAGGTTTCAGGAAGACTGTTTCAGTTGCATTTTTCTGTCACTTAAAAAAATAAATGATATGGTTTCTGATTCCCCCTCCTTGCTTAATGCAAGAATTGGAAATACAGGATCTATTTCTGGGGTTGGCTGTGGAATCTCATTAGAGGTCATTGTGAAAATATTGTTTTTCAAGAAAATATTAAATTCAAGAAAGACTGCCAGAAGTTTCCTTTTGGCACATAAAAGAAAAATAGATGCAAAAGCCTTATTTGATGTCAAGGGACATGCTGTAATGAAATGGAGAAGAGCTGATGAGGAAAGCAGGGTTTGGAAGTTGGTTTAGAGAACAGTGAATTTCCCCAATGAGCCACAAACTTCCCTGTGTGGTCTTAGCCTCTAGCTCAGGGTTCATAGGCTAGGGCTAACATTTCCTTACCTTGGGGGATAAATTCCTTTCATCCACAGCAATATAGAGACAGTAGGTACTGAGTGATGGAGAAGCATATCAGTAACTTGACAGGCAGAGTAATGGGCCTGTGTTTCGTTGTTCTGCTAAGTAAGACTCCCTGGGCACTCCCAGACACACACTTCCAGGAGAAATGAAAACACCAGAAGCTCTTTTTGCGGGCATCAGCTGAGCTGGGATCCCAGGGACACTGGCTGGGTGGGCAGTGCCCTGTGAGGGCAGGGCTGGGCAGGGCCCCTGAGCCAGGCAGTGACCATCAAATGCTAACTCACACAAAAAAACACTGATAATGAGAAAGTTGGAGAAGGGAATTTGTTAATGAATTAGCAGAGGAAATGGAGCTAGAGACTTCTGAGGGCCTCCTTTACATCACCATTCTGTTTCTTCTTGACTCTGCACAGCTTTAATTCTCTGTGCTTTTGAAAACTGTGTCAGGAGACTCTTGGAAATTAGGTCCATTTGTGTGACTGCCACCATGCACCCATTCTGTGCCAGTCAATGCTCTCTCAGCTCAAAAGTCTAGAGTTCAACACTAGGATGTTGCATACAGGATGATGAATTATTAGGATTACATGCAAGCACTGCCTATAGCTGGTGAAGAATAAATTAAAATACATTAACTATAAATTAATTAGCAACTTACATATATTTCAGTCACAGAATCATAGAAATGTGCTAAATTGAAAAGGCCCCATCAGGATCATTGAGTCCATCTCACAGCCCTATGCAGGACACCACGATAATCACACCGTGTGATGTCCTCCCTTCTTTATACCTATTTCTTTTACTGGAGCCCCTCAACCTACCTCACCCACACAATGTGCTGTTGGACTCTTCTCGAGTGCTTACCAATCTCTTCTCTCTGTCATAATCCACATCCTACTTGTCTTCATCAGTCATTTCAGTGTAAAGATTTGTGAACAGCCATTTTTACATCAGGACACCCCAAATCAACACTAGCTCTGTGCTTGGGAAGAAGAGGAAGGTAACAAGGTTGTTGAAGTCACCAAAATGCCGAGTATGTATTCCCTGTGAAGAACTCAGGTTTGGTTTTCATGAAGAACTCCAAGCAAATGCTGTTCATTTAATAAGAAATGCATAAAGGGAATGCTGCTTGTGATCAGTGATTTGGTAATGTTTGTGAGAGCCTTGCAGCAAGAGTCTATTTTAAGCTGGAAGGATTATCCTGGCAGAGGGACAGAGCACCCTTGGCTGGGAGAAAAGCCCCAGAGCAGCCAGCCCTGGACTGGAGCTCAACCACTGCTTCAGCTGAGGTTCTGAAACAAACAGCTCAGAAAGAATCTGGTGAAATACAATCTGTCACAGCATTTCATTGCTTTATTTCACTTTATAGGAATCCTCCTCTCAGCTTTATAATTGACAGCTCTTGCCCATGGAATAGTGGGCTGTCTTCCTTTCCAAGCTGACAATGGTGTGCAGAGGTAAATCCAGCATTTCTCATGGCTTTACTCCCCAGAGGATTTCCAAGGAAAGCAATGATCAGCACTGCAGGCAGATCCTCAGGGAGCCTCTGTTCAAGGGCAGAGCAGAGGCTGGGGGTGGGGGTATGCAGGAGCTGAGGATCGTTTCTTGCAAAGATAAAAGAATCAGCTGGTAGAGGTCAAATGCTAAGACCTGGGGCAGCTTTTGCTAGGGAATAACGTTACTGTCCCTGGAAAGCCAGGGATGTGCAAAGACATGCACCAGCAACAGGAACCTCTCGTGTGTCACGATAGCAAGGTCCTTGAGCAGCTTGCTGCAATGTTTTTGCCTGTTTGTAACTCTTGGTCTTTATACCGGAAAGCCTGAGGCATTTAACATGTTGGCTCCCAACACTGTCCTTTGCTGTCCTCAGGCTTCAGGAGATGAGCTCTGGCATTGAAAGTGAGCAGTGTGAGCCGCCTGCAGGCTCCTCAAATGCCTCCTTCTTCCATAAAATCCCCAGTCCACCCCATCTTCAGAGACTGCTACTAGGACTATTTCCATTTTTAGGGATCTGTAAGAAGCCAGTTTTCCTGAAACCATTACATATTTTGTTCCTATTCCAAGTGCTGCCTTTGATAGCTAAAGGGCAGCAACCAGAAAATGTTTTGAATTCCTTCCAGTGGAGGGAGGAGCAGATGCAGACCTGATGTGATGGAATACTAAATTTGGTGCATACACATGCCTGCATCAAGTGCTAGCAGTGAGGTACAAGACTTCCCAAAACCTTTTCCCACATCCTTTTCCCACACTCCCCCCCAATCCCCAGTATGTCTGTGCTTGGTGTAAGATCCATCTCTTGCCTGCCTCATTGTAAGGAGCTGTAAAATACAAAACCCACTCTTTGGATGAAGTCTAATGTTGACAGATGCAGAAAGACATGAGGCAGGAGGAAAAGAAACTGGTAGAGCTGATCTTTATTGCTATGGTTTAGCAAAATATGTCTGAGGGAAGCAAGAATGGTCCTTTTGAATCATTTCTTGCATTTATTATACAGCCTGTGGGAGAGAGGAATGCTTGAGGCAAGCTTGCTGCACAATTTCTTGTAACAGTGCCTGCTCTGTCTGTGTGTGCTGGAGAGCTTGCTCGTGTAGGAGAGCCCAATGTGATTAGAGCCATTTCTTTCCTCCCTGAGATTTGTCCTTTTTGAAAGCATCTTTTGACTTGAGCACCTGGTCTGAGATAAACCAATTTGTCACCATGTTGTATGATCATCCACTCTGAGGAAGGACAATTCTGGCAAAATTTGCTTACTCAGATAGCAGAATCAATATTTAGGAATTTGGTTTAACTCTTGGGGTACTGAATTTTGTTGGGTTTTTTTTTGTATTAAGCAAACATTTACAGCACATATATTATGGAGCTGTGGATTTCCAACTGTGTAGCCATGTGTTACAATCTCTTTTTGTTTTGTTTTTTGGGGTTTTTTTTACCTGCACAATCATGAAAATTAAAAGCCAATTGAAATGCTGTAGGAGGAATTAAAAAGTAGGATCGATACACTATTAGTCACACCATCATTTATTTAGGAAGTTTCCGCCCTATTTTTTAATTTTAAAAAATCTTGCTCTCTCCTAATTCAAAGACTTCCCAGGCTTTACAGAACACTATTTCTCCACTTTTATTCACAGTCTGAAAAGCAAATGCCACTGCAAGCTGCCATGTTTTTCACGCTTCATTATTGTACATTTTCTAGTATGTAATGAACTATCCCCATGAAAATTTGCAGTGAATTGTCTTGTAATTGCCTAGATATGAGGGAAAATGTGGTTAGAGTAAAATAACATTAATGTTAAAAATAGGAAAATTGCAGTTAATCTATGTGAAGAGAAATTATACATCTCATCATGAAAGAAGCAAGGGTGCTGGTGGAAACAGGGAGCTTGGCATAGCTTTGGGATCTGGCCTTGGAGGAAGAAGGACATAGGAAAGGCATTATCACAGGGGCACATCTGCCCAGTGACCATGGGGAACATGCTGGAGGTGCCACTTCCATCCTTCAGGCCTCTGCATAAGAAAGACATTAAGTAGTAAAAGTAAAATCTGAAAAGCTCACAGTCATTATGAGGACATGGATCAGTTAACTTGTGAAAAATCCTAAAGCCCAGCCAAAAAAAGAGGGGGAAGGAATGAGTGAAAGGTAGCCTAGAAGTGCATTTAGAAAAATAAGGGTAATTTTAAGAAAGATACAGAAAATACAGATGTAAATAGAAACATGAAGACAAATGTGCAGTCCACAGGGAGGTGATCCTTGTGCTGTGAGATTTTGCAATTTGGACTGGAGAAAACTCCAGGGGCTGTCACTAAGAAGCAAATCATTTGCCTAACAGTGAGCAGGACTGAGTGATCTAATAAAGCTTTTCCGTTCCTCGTGTCTGGGGCTGGGAAATTAATGCTGGATGCGGTGCCAAACTGTGTATGTTAAATGTTCTCTGTCAGTGTTGGGTAGAAGTTAATTTCGTATGTTGATGATAGCACAGTCCGTACCACACTGTACCAAAGGAAAGGCAGGCACTTAACCTGGGAGCAGGGAATGTTTATTTCATGCTTGCCTTGGGGTAGGAACTAATGGTGAATCTTGTAGGAACAGCATGCTAGATACCATCTTGCCTTTTATTTAAGTGTACTGATTTATCTCCTGCGGGAGGTGGTGCAGTCCCTATCAGCTCTTGAGTCATTTAAAACTGGAATGAACAAAGCGCTCATGAATAGACTCTGGGGAGCAATCATGAACTGCTTGGGGATGGACAAGATTAAATACCAGGTTTTTATCCAACTGTCGTGCTGCAGATACAGAGCATTAATCGTTCGGGTGAGAGCAGGGCACTGAAGTGAGAGGCTGGTGGCCCCTGGCTGGGGTCTCACCCCGTCTCGGTGTGCAGTGGTGAGGAAAGTCCCACCACGCTCCCTGCTACAGAGCATTGAAAACCAAAAACCTCGAGACTATCCCTCAGGTGTGTAAAGTGAGCACACTCAGGGTGTGGAGCTGTGTGTGCACTCACTGTGACCCCACATCCCCATTCCTGGGCACTTCTCCCACCTCGGCAGTGCTGGGAGGAGAGCTGCAGAGAAAGTGCCTGTTTGTCACATGTCTACAGGGCGTGAAGCTTCCCAGCCATAAATACACATGGCTGTCAGCGTGACAAGATAATTACTTTATTGGTGGGTTTTCAAGAAAAATGTGGGCCAAAACTTCCTTGTTCAACTCATCAGAGAAACTTCATTGAATTTAAAATCACCATTCTTCTAAGTGAAACAGATTTGGCCCTAAATCATAATTCATCACTTGCTGGCACCCTGCAATTTAAATCTTTTCCGCAACAAGGAAATAAATCTTTTTAAAAGTATATTAAAATCAGTATTGATTATTCCAAGCAGGAGCGCTGCATTCAGAGCTATAAATCTTTTTTTTTAGGATCCTAAGTTAAAATATTTCAGCAAAACTGCTGTATAAAAAAAAAAATCACTATGGTTTAATCATGTGGTAAATTGCTAGGATTTTTGTATGTGGAATTTATAGGGCACCATTTCTTTTAGATTAAATGGGAACGTTCCTGATTTAGCTCTGATTACTCATCTACAGATGGGGTTAATGTCATGTGTCTCTTTGGGGATGTATCTTCTTAAGTAATGATGTCCTTATTGTGTGCTCTATGGATCCGTTGTCAAGACGTCTTTAAATATATCCCGGATGGCACATGGAGGTACCAGTAAATGATGTGTTGAATTAACAGGTAATTCAATCCACCTTGGTGTTAATCTTATTGCAAAATAACAAGCTACATAAAAGCCATTTAAGCGCAATTTAAAAAAGGAAAAAGCTCTATGAGATATAATCTCTTTAATCGAAAACAGATTTTGTTCAATTACTTGTAGTCTTGTCGGTAAAAACAGTGAGGCCAGATCCATGGTATCTCCAGAGATTCTGTGTCTGTGCAGCTGGACACAGGAATTGGACTGAGGTGCCACCAAGGCAAATTTGTTCTCCACCACCATGGGGGATGGAGTAGGGTTTGGAAAAACAGCTGCTCCTCTGCTCCCTGAGCACCTCCCTGGCCTGTCTGATGTCCCTGGAACAAAGCTGTGCTCAGGGCTGCTATAACCTGCACCCTGATCCTGGCACGTCACCTTTGCTGTGCCTTTGTTGGCTGACTCTGGGGAGATGTGGGGCACTAGGAGTGGAAATGCTCCTCAGCACTTCAGGCAGGAAGGCTTGCTTGGGGGGGATGAGCAGTGCAGTCTCCTTGGGTGGTACCTGCCCTGCTGGGGCTGTTTCTTTATGGGACTGAATAAACCCCAGTGATTTCAGTCCCAGGAACATCTCACACCTTACTGCAGGGCCAGGGCTCATGTCCTTCCCTTCTGCTCCTTGGGAATCTGTGGCTGAGGAGCCAAAGCAAGGCACTTTGCAAGGGTTTGCTCCAGCACTGAGCAAATTATAACCCACAGAAACCAGTTCCTTTGTGCTTTCTCCTTTGCAATTTTCGGGCTCATTCATGATGCAAAATTATTTGCTCATCCATTTAAAAAATGCCTTTCCATTGCATGAATAATTTCTTGGTTTTCTGAGAAGTGTGCACTGTTTTGGTTAATTTTCAGGCTGCTGATTTGTTTCTGCTCTGACTGCTGCCAGCAAAAGGGTTCTCAGCTTCTGCTGGCCTCCTGCTCTGCTGCCATGCATTCCTAAAATTGGTAGAAGAATTACAGGTTTCACATCTTTAAGTCAAATGCAGGATTCAGAAATGTGTTTTTTCCCCATGAGTGGAGAGCTTCCTGTTTGAGAGTGCACATTGTGGGGGCCTCATGGCAGGTTAATTTGAATGGCTGAAATTTAGAATTAATTCCTGGAAAAAGAGCTTTATTCTTGGAAAGGCTCTGTGCTATGTACTCCTCTCCTGGAACAATTTTCAGACCATCCTGTCACAAACTAGCAGCCAGCAGATGGGAAATTCAGAGCCTAGCAATCCCTTTCATTCATTCCACTGCTTTTATGTACATAGACAGTGTTAATCCCGTTTAGGTTTGGGTTGGGTTTTTTTTTAGAGGGATATGGAATCCCTTTCTGAGAAATGGCTACAAAAATACCTCAATGTGAGCCTGCAACAGGACTGTACAGGACTGTACAAGCAAAGCTATCTCCATTTGAAATAATGGGCCTCAATCTGCTAAAAATGCATCTGTGGTCAAGTCTTGCTACACTCAATTTGTTCAGAAGAGTAATTAGTGATTACTGGTACCCCTTACCCACAGAATTTAATTCACTGGGGAAGATGGACAACTCTGTTACCTTACTCACAGGTATGGAGGTCCAAGTCAGGCCACCACACCCTGTGGGACATAAGGTGTGATTAATATGAGCATAAATGGACAACAAAATAGTTTTTTGAGCAGACAGGACTGCAGAAATCCCCCAAGAAGTGTATACACATCATGTTTCTTTTTGTATCAGCAGCTCACTGAGAGGTGAGCACCAAAGAAGCATTCCTAGTCCCCAAATCTGTTCCTCCTGACCGCTGCACTGCCATGAGTTAATCCTGCCTTTGTATCCCATTAAATGCTGTATTCCCTAAGGAATATGATATAGAAATTGCAGCTACGGAAGGGAAAAGCAACAGTAACTTTATAATAACTTTGCTGCTTCTGGCACATGGAAAGGCCCAAGTGACACATGATCTGTGTCAGCACAGAGTTTGCAGCTGCTCTAACAGCTCACAGGGGGCTTCCCAGGGCTGCCAGTCCTTGCACTCACAGGGTCTGTGCCTTTGCCCTGCAGCTCTGAGCACAGGGGCACAGCCCGGGCCACCAGGGCTGGCTCTGCTCCCCCACCACAGGGACATTGTCACTGTCCCTCAGGTGTCCTGCAGAACACACCTATGGCACCAGAGCAGCCACACAGAGCACGAGTGGGGCAAGAATGAGCCGTACTGTCTCTGTCCAGGAGAGAATCTGTGCTGTGAATACAGCTCTGCACAACAGATAAGGTTCTCAGATGAAAAACTGCTTCCCCTTCCCGGCAGAGTCTAAAATTTCTTCTGATGGTGATGACGCCTGGAACAATGACAACCTTCATTCATCTCCTCTGGCCAGGAGAGAGCTGAGAGTTCATGTTTTAAGCTCTTTCACAGCGCTGAAGGCACATAAAAGCCTCTCATCACTGTTCAAACACAGTCCTCCATTAGGAGTTATTTAAGCAGGAACTGCTTTCCCTGCTCCAGACCTCTTTGTATGAAATCCTTCCCGCGCCGCGTGTGGCATCAGCCGGCGGCTGATCCGGCATTTGCTGTGCTGGACACACCAGTAATGGATAGTTAATTAACCCAATCCATCAGTCAGTCCCTTTCCAAGGCTGCAGTGATGATTTTAAAGCCTAAATGTCATATCTCCTTTCTACCTTTGTGTCATTGTCATATGTTAAAAAAAAGAATAAATGAGACAAGAGGCCCCTTTTGATTACTACAATTTTTCTTCACATGCTTCATTTGCTGAGCCACTATTATAAGCCAAGTTGTCTTTATTTGGCAAAGTGTCCAGGACTCTGGGTTTGCCCTTCTGGCAAAATGTTGTTTGATCCTGCATTTGTTTTCATCTTTTGCCTCAGTATCTTTGTTATTTTCCCAAAAAGCTAAAATTACACAAAACCAAAAAAAAAAAAATCAAATAATAGATTTAGTTTTAGATGCCAAGAGAGCATTTGTTTCTCCTTAAGAGCTCTTTTGCTCATGAAAATAACAACCTTTTCCTGCAAAGAAGGTACTTTTCTGCTGGAGATAACACAAGGAGAATGGTCTTGCAATTAATGTGATTTTGAGCAAAGTTTACTTCATGCCTGGCTTGTCCCAGCCTTGTTGTGTGACCTTGGATATATCCCCCAACTCCTGACATTCTTCTCTCACAAAGGCATTGCCAAATTAAAGATCAAGTTCTCAACAAAGATAAGTAGCTTTTTTTTCTCTGACTCCATCTGCAGAGGCTGGGTAGGCCAGCACCTCTGAAAATGAAGCCCCTTTACAAAAATTTGCAATGCAGGGAGGCATCCAAAAATGTAGGCACATAGAATAAATAGTTGCTTTTGAAAATCTTGGCCAGCACCCACGAACACTTGTAAAGTACTTTAACATCCAAATGTTGAAGAATGGAGAACGATTTAAATGTTTTGAAGTTATTCCCAGGACTAGAAGTTTGCAGTACTGTGTCACAAAAAGGAAAAAAATTAATATAGCAGATGTAATGAGGCAATTCTCAGAAGTTCAGGGAAAAAAGGATATTTTCCTAAAATGCTGTTGATTTGCTTTAGTTTGGTCTGGTTCCCTTCTTTCAAGACTGACATAAATCTTCTGAGCAAAGCAGCTTTCCTGGGAGCTGAGCAGATGCCTGCTGAATCATGGAATTTAACTCTTTCTTGGCAGCCTGCAGGCAGCACACATCCATTGCTCTGAAGGATACGAGTCTGGGGCCAATTTGCTGATCCACGCCCCACGAGGGTCTGGCCTGTGACATGTCCATCTGCTTGCTGTCCCTTCTGCACGCTGATGTGCAGGCTTTGCAGTGGGGACAGCCCCTCCTGCCCTCCCAGGGGTGCTCCTGCAGATGCTTCCCACCACACCTGAGCAGGGGGTGCCTGCTCCAGCCCAGCACCAGTGAGGGTGGCTGCCTTCCCATGGGTGAACAGTGGTGCTGGGGGAAAAGTGGGGCCAAAAGGACTCAGGAGCGAATCTCAGCCTTGGCCAAAAATAACCCTGTTGTTCAGGGGCTGCCTGAGAGGTGGGATCCCTTCTGAGGAACTCCAGTGAAAGGTGAGACAAGTCTCCTGAACGGGTTATTATCTCGAGGAGACAAATCCTTCAGCAGGTTGGTCTTTTTTTTTTTTTTGTATACCTCAAACAAAGAGCCAGCACAATCAAAGAGCTGTGAAATCTTACTTTTTCCTTTTTTTTTTTTCCTTTTTTTTCTCTGCCTCTGTCATTCCCTTTCATTTCTGCTGCCCACAGAAACTACTGTGCCTCCCTGTCTTGTGCTGAATATACATCAAATAGGAGGTGAAGCACTGGCAGTCTTCACAGGAGAAGTGAGGCAGTGAGGGGGAGGGTGTCTTGCATGCTGTGGTGTTTCATTAATTTATTTTTCCCCTTCTCCAGGGAAGAAGCAAATGTGGGTGACCCAGAGCAGACTGAAAAATGCAAGTGACTCTCAGGCTGGGAAGGAGCCTGAGAAGTGTGAGATGACTGCAGGCTGAGTGCATCTGCTGCTGGGCTGGAGGGGTGCAGGTCTTTGGTGGGGCTGGTGCTAAAGGGGTCCAAGGGGCTGCCAGGAGCCCTTCAGGTCAGGATTAGTTGCTGCAGGCTGGATATCTCTCATGGGTAATGGAGGGATGCCACCCCTACCTATACCTGGCAGGATCTACCTCTTCCCCTCTAGGAAAATGGAATTTCTTGAACCCCCCTGAAAATCAAATCATACCTCCGGACCACTTCAGGTTACTTACAGGTTTTTCCCTGTGCAAACCCTTCTATCTATTCCTTCAGTCTCACCTCTAAAGTGTAATTTGCCTTTTCATACCAAGGCTGGCAGCATGTTCTGCATATGCATCAGATAGGATAAAGGCAATAAGCATTACTTGGCCTGGAGAAAAGAATTGCTATCAACTGGCTTTATTGTGCTGTTTATTAAGCGTGAATTAATCTTGGAAATGATATCACAGAGGCCACTGCTGCTCTTGTGATGTGCATTTGCTTTGTGAAACCTTTGCTTGAGGGGCTATTTCTAACATTTGGCTAGTTTTCTTCAAGGGGTTTTGTTGTTAGTTATCTTGCTTGCAAACAGGATTCACTGACTACCTGGCAGTAGATGCCATACTTGTTTTAAGGGAAATCATCTGCACAGGCAGGTAGAAGAGCTGTCAGATACAAGATGACTGAATTATACTTGCTTTGCCCACGGGTCAGACAAGAAAATCTGCTGCTGTGTAATGCCTGGAACTATCATAGCAAGACCCCTGGGGCTTGGGGAAAGCCAACACCACAAACGCCTTTGTGCCCCAGCTTGTTGTACTGGGAAACAGCCTTGGAAGTCTTTCTTTCTGTGACCAAACCTTTATACATGTGGATGTCAGCCAAGCCTTGTTCTGGATCTTACACTGGAAGGTGAACTGAGAGCACGTTTTGGCTCAGGTGCTGTAATGTGCTTTTATTGCTGTGCTTTGAAATACATCTTTTCATTTCTCCCCAGAGCACCAGGCCTTTCTGGCAGCTTGAACAGTCTCACGTAGTGTTTGGGCCATGAAAATATTTGGGTTTTTTTTTCTGGTTTCTGCATTGCTTTGCTGAACACCTCCAAGGACCACCCTGGTGGGGATCTTGCTGGTGATGCTCACATAAGAGACAGTCACACGAGTGGTTTCAGGCTGGTTCTCAGCCCACCCTGGTCCTGCCCTCCTTGCTTGATACTGATGACCTCCAGAAGTGGAAAAGGTGCATTTCCCCTGCTCAGCCCCTGGCAGGGGAAAATACATGTTTTCTTAGGTTTGTGTTTCTACCTTAACCTAATGAGCCTGACCCTGCTTGCACTCACCTGAGGAAGAGCTGATGGATGTGCACCATTCCATGCAGCAGCTTTGTGCCATGAGGAGCTGACAAACTCATTATGTAGTGCTGGCTGTGACTGGAACACGCTGCTGCAGCTCCAAGTTGGCACGTGACAACCTGAGGTTGTGTCAGCACAACCCTTCCAGAGAATTTTGTTTTATTTGTAAGCCGCAGATTGCAAAGGGAGTGGCCTCGTTTTTAAGCTCTGCTACTATAGAGGTAGCCAGATGGTTTATGGCATGATAGCAGGTCACAGAAATGTCTCTGGAAATGCTTATGTGTCATGTCTGTGTGAGACAGGTCATCTGCAAAAGCACAGATGAGATCCTCCATTTAGAGCAAACAGCAGCAGCCTGATTTATATGGAACACACAGCAAAGGTTGCAGGCTGTGAAAAAGCAGCTCTCCCTTTTTTTTTTTTTTGTGCAGAGAGCCTCGATTTCACTGCAAATAACACTGCAAATAATATAAACCAGACAAGAAAGGTGTACAGTTCTTAAGTTGCCACACTACAGGTATATTTATTCTGCCTCACATCCTGAGGTGTGAAGCAGTGGATAGCTCTGGAAGGCTGTCCATCTTCCCCTGTCGCTGTCTGGTGTGGTTTTATTTAGATCTGGCACATTTCTAAAAGCATCTCGGACATGCTGCTGCACTGAGGCTGTTGATTTATTAACATGCATCCTCCAAAAGCCACATCCAGCTCTGTGCCCTCCCCGGGGTGGGGGGCTGATGTGTCCTGTCCCATATTGACCCTCCCTGGATGCCCTCCCAGGCTCCAGGCACTGGAGACCACTCTGCTGCTGCTGCTGCTGCTGCTGCTGCTGCTGAGCTTGATGCTGTGCCCCTTGTCTAAGAATAGCCTCACTGTCTTGAACGCCTGCCAGTTCCTGAAAGCTTGGCAAGCAGAGGAAAGATACACAGCCATTATGTAATGGTTTCTCCTGGCCAAGAAAAAAATCCCATTTATTGATCTCCTGTCTGAAAACCTCAGTAACTCTGCGTAATTGATGACCAGCTGTTAAGAAAAGCTGTTTGGAGGAAGAACATTTATAATTAAAGAACAGACACTTCAAATTCAGCTCTGCCTCCATTTTCTCATTGCGTTTCTGTCTGCTGTCTCAGGGAACAGCCAACCTGCCTGGGCCTTTAAGCCTCTCATTTCAAACCAGTATATGCCTTTCCCAGGGAGCAACGCTGCGTTCTCCAATTTCACTCCCTGTGCTACAGAGGGGAACTATTCATGGAGCTGTGTGAGAGAAAGAGATTAAGGAAATATCAAGACTAACAGATGGGAAGCAGGCAGTGGATGACGTGTAGGCAGGCTGATGTTACAGCAAGTCTTATCTTGTTAGCAGAAATATGTTGCAATAAGCAGAGTTCTGGGAGAAGGCTTGATTTTGAGCACGGAATAGGACAAGACCTCTCTGTCTGATGAAGGACCTGCTTGTGTCTAAAAACGACGTATTAAGGCCCTGCTACCCCTGAACCTTTTGATCTTGATCCTGTTTTTCCAGATCTACCCATCTCCTCTGTGCTTTCAAGGTGAAAATATTTCTGGGTTTCTCTGCTGAAAAGTGAGTGTCCCCATTTTTTTGAGGGAAACCAGAAAAATAGGTCACTGAGCTCAGCTGCACAGCACAGCTCCCCCAGACCAGTGGCTATCCACAAGTCCATAGCCTTCCTCTTCCCCCTCCCACACACACTCCGAGTAAGGCCTACACTGGAAATAGACAATTTAGCATGAGAATTATATTGTGCATTTAAATGTAAATTGCTAGGGAATTGACAATTGCTTTGTTTGAATTGTAATGATTGGAGTACAAGTGTGTTGGGTTTTTTCTTAGAATACATTTTAACTGGTATTTATGTCCTTTTACATTCATGTCAGGCACAAATATATGCACACAGTGTCCTTAAGCTTTCATCTGTAAATCCTTGAGCTGTCACATTCCTGTTAGGAAACCCATTTCTTTGACCTATCCAGCAATTGTAGGCTGGCACTCATTTCCCCCTCCCCATGTTTGCTTTTTGGAAGAATCTCTTGTATTAATTCAAGTAGGTGAAAACCTCAAGTCCAAAATGAAAATACAGCTTGGGTCCTCAGTGGCAGTGATCCCACTCCTTTCCTCTCCCCCTCGCTGCCTGCAGATCAGATCACAACCCTGGCAGCCAGGGAGAGTCTCTGCAGGGCTGCTGAGCCCAGAGATTCCCTACCAGCCCCAGCAGCTGAGGGTGACAAGCCCATCTCCCATCCTGGTGCTCTCCATCAGCTCAGGATTCGGGTGCTGGGGCTGTCTCTGTCATGCAGGTGGGTCTGATCCCACTGCTTGTGCAGAGCGCTGGCAGCAGAGACTGAGCAGACAACATTTTTCCCGTGGTAGGCGGGAGGAGAGGTTAAAAATGGACGTGCACAGATCTGTTCACAGGTCTGGTTTCATCCATGGATGCTCTTGTCCTGTTAGCAAGGTGCTGAGCACCACCCTCACACGGGTGAAAGAGACTGAAAGGGTGGCCAAGTCCATCCTGAGGCTTGTCCCACAAAAGGGATTTTTTTACCATCCAAAGAGCTAATAAAGTGAGGGAAGCCAGGGGTTAATCAGCTCTACCTTCCCCATGAAGTTATTAGTGGGAAGAGCCTGGGTTTCGGCTCTGTTTGCAAAGAGGGGAGCAGTAAATACCATTATTCACAGAGTTTTTCTGAGGTGCAGCCAATTTTCAGGAATGCTGTATCTTAGTCTAAACAAAACCTGCGTGTTTCTCCTTGGCCTGGCCTTGTTTCTTGAGACTATTTCACTGATTGATACAGGAGATATAAACAAAAATTGAAATAACACATGCCTGGTAATATAAACAAAACACTTTCACCGGAGAGAGAGAGGATTGCAAAATCAGCAGCTTGCAGGGCTCAAATGCAGCCATCCAGCACTGAAACCAAGCCATTAGGAAAACAAATAAATAAACAAATAGAAATAGAACTGACTGCCATAAGCCTCTGACCTTAATTGTATGGATGCATGTCTGTGAAAGCTTGAGTCAAGCTTTTCCCTCCCAGCCCCCACTCTAATTCCTTTGGACTCAGTGGCATAAAATGCTGGAAAGACCTGTCTGGCCACCCCCTCTGTCCCTTATCCACACAGGCAGCCAGGAGGTCAAATCTGTCACTGTTCCTCTGCAGGGGAGACCCAGAGGGGCACCCTGGCAGTCCTGGGCTCTTCTCCCCATTCTTACCCAGCTTCCAGCACAGGTGCCTGGAGCAGCCCTTGTTCATCTCCACACCTGCACAGAGCAGTCCCTGACAATCCCACATAGCTGAGGAGTTTTCCCTCACTAGCAGGGAAACTTAATGGGTGGGGAATGGCTACTGGGGACTTGGAGAAGCCTGGTGTGATTTGTTGAGTCACAGAGGTGTAATTATTGTGAGTTTCACGCAGTTCTTTTGCAATCTGTCACATTCGAAAAATCAGCCCCTGTGAGGGTTAATGCTTATGTAGGACTCCAGGTGAGAATCACAGAATCAGTAAGGTTGGAAAGACCTCTAAGATCATGAAGTCCAACCATTTACCTAACTCTGCCAAGGGCTTTGAATGTTTCTGAACCTCTTTCCTGGGCAGCCTGTTCCAGTGCTGGACGAAAGGTGTGTGTTCAGCTTAGGAAAAAAGCCAGGGATGCATTCCTGGGTGCACCCTGCAGATGTATCCCCACTGCACCCCCAGGTCCATCCCTGGGCTCATCCCTTGGCTGCACAGCTGGATTCATCTGCATGGCCATGCAGGAGCTTGGGGTGATGCCTCCCAGCAATTCAGAGACTTTCCAAGATCCTGAAAGACTGAGCCTCCCATTTCTGGAAGCATTTCCATGGGAGGTACAGACATAAGAGCTGAAGGAGCCCCTGAGCCATTCTCCATGGGAGAGAGGGAGCAGGGACAAGCCCATGCACTGCTTCTCTCTGGTACATTGAAATTCACCCTTGTGGCCTCACTCATGGAGCAGGCAGCACATTTCCCAAGCAGTAGCTCCTGCCACAGCCAGGTGAGAATTCTTCCCAGGGTGAGTAGTCACTGTCTTAAACATCTCAGTCTTCAAATTCTCCTTTTCGAGCCTCAGACAAAAATATGACAGCTATCCCACAAATCAGCCATATAAAAGAAAAAAAAAGTCATATTTCATTACTCCTGAAGGGGAACTTATACATGAGGAACACTTATTAGGGCAATATATTTTTTCTTTTGTAGCTTTGAGCTGATCTCTAATAGCACCAGCGAAGTCCCAGTGTAACCTTGGAGTGTGTTTCATTATCATTCAGATGGAAACTGCTGTCTTATGACTGCAGTTTTAAAATACAGTACATTTTTATAATTTCTAAGTAGGCAATCAAATGGACATAACACATGAAATTATATCCAGTCCTGGCACCAAACCTTGCCCTTCACTTGCCCATGCTGCTCCCAGATATTAAGGCCTGAGTACAGCTGGGGGCCAGTTTTCAACCCCAGGGTGATCCTGCAGTTCTCTGCCCTGACAATAACAATGCAAACACATAGGCATTTATGGATTCACTCATTTTAATTTTAAAGTCACTATGACTCTTAAAGTCAAGCACTGGAGCAGGCTCTCTCCCTTCCTTCCCTTCCTCACCATGGAGGCAGCAGGGCAGGGGCAGCAAGTGGCTCCTGGCTGGAGCAAAAGTGACCCATGAGCTGCTCCTCGCTGGGAGCTTCAAGTGCTGCTGCATGCTGTCAGCACTGACCTGAGGGTACCAATGTCTTTTGCTGTTTTCCTCCCCTCAGGCAGCTCTCTGGATCTGAAAATCCATTCCTTTAGCTAATTAGCAGATGGCAAAGGCAAAACTAATCAATCATTTCCCAGTGGGGCTGCTGGTAGCCTGTCAGTTCAGCAACCGGAGAGGCTCTGCCCTGGCCCCATGGTCCCAATGCTCCCATGTGGGCAGCTGAGCATCCTGCTTCATCTTGGGCTTCATTTCAGGCTCAGAACAAAGGAGGATGACTGTTTAGCCTAGAGGACACATAATCAGTAGGAAGTTCAGTGTTTTTTTGTCTACACTAGAAACCTGTTCAAAAACCATCCTGTATTTCAAGAGACAAGAGTAAAAGAGATTAGGAACGTCAGGGTGATGTTTGGAAGACAACAAACATTGGGAAGGACAAGCATCTCTTTTCAGCTGATGAGAGAATTAATATATTTCCATTGTTATTTAACGTATAGGCAGGGAAGATTACAAAGATGGGAAAACTCCCCTTGGTTTTAACCTCTTCTGGGTGTTCTGGACATAATGAAGCAAAGCTACAAAATGTGATGTCTCACACTGATATTGCTGTGTTGACTTGGAGCTAGATTTGCCACCAGAACTGGAGGCACAGAGACATCTCCAGGAGTCTCCCAGGGCTCTGCAGTGCCCAGAGGCAGCCTGGGCCAGGCTCCCCGGGCTGCCTGAGGTCATTGTCCAGGAGCAGGTGGCACTGGAGGTGCTGGGAGGCCTCGTGCTGCTGAGCGTGGGCAGCTCTCTGCCAGGTCCAAGCACTGGGAGCACTGTGGTGCTGCAAGAACAGCCTGCAGTACCTGAGGCATTCTTGTCAACTCGCTCCCACCCTGCTGGGAATCCCAAATGTTGGAGCCACTCGCTGTCGGTGAAGAGAAGCCAGCTCAGAGATTCTGGCATTCCCTGCTGTTGCAGAAATGAGTGTGCTGGTCATCCGCTGTGATGCATTTGCATCACAAAATCCCACATTATCTTGAGCTGGAAGGGACACACAAGGATCATGGAGTCCACCTCCTGGCTCTGCACAGAACAACCTCAGAACCCTCACTGTTCAATAACAGCTCATGAGCATCTGCAAATGCACTAAGTTCTGCTTCATTTAGGGCCTTTTATTTCTTCCTATCTGTAGGACATACCTGACACGAATCACATTGCTTCTGGGTATCTTACAATTTTTAATGTATTTATTTTTATAGCACAAACAGGAGATAAGATGTGTCCATGACTGGCAGAGGGAACTGAGTCACAGAGAGACAGCACCAGCTCTTAAGGAAAGCTTGTTGGGAGAAGATGCAGTTTCTTGTGCACTTGGTGGTAGCACTCTGAAACAAATTCCATAATGCTCCTAAAAAATCCACATGATCTCCCACGAGGCACATCTGCCTTGGTAGACACTTGTGCCTCTCTCTAAAGCTGAAGTGGGGTGGAGACACGACTTGTTGGATGGGACACCTCCACTCCACCACATCCCTGGCACTCTGCCCTGCCTCGCTCCGCTTCCATCTGCCAAACATTTCCATGAGCCATCAGCACTGCAAGTGGATTAGGTTTCCCAGACTCAAAAGAGAGCTTCTTTGTGGCAGAAAAATGCCTCCATTTGTTAGTTAAACCTCAGAAGTTTTCCCCTGGCAGAAGTTCAAATATGTGCCACGGGAGCAATGGTTTCACTGCTGTCTTTGAGATCTCACAGGTTTTCCAGGTCTCTAAGCCCAGCCACAGTGCTTCTCTTAGGTTTCCTCTTTCCCAGCATCTCTATCTGATTTTTGGAGACCAACACCTTCTGAAAGCCATGTTTTTAACACAGGAATCCAGCAAGTGCTGCTCCAGATGCCCAAGCCATACGAGCTGCCCAAAACTGTGTGCAGGGACCAGCCTCACCCTCCCAAGGCACAAATAAGAAAAAAAGAGAGTAAAAGTTGGGTGGACTCACCAGGGGTTAACCTCAAATTTTTTTGCAGTCCCCTGTTTCTAACTTTCTCCCTGCCTTCCTAGCAGCCTTGCTGCCTGAGATGAAGCCCTGCCAAAAGCCTCTGGGGACAGCAGGCACTGCCACGTGCCGAGGTTGGCCAGAGCCAGGGTGATAGACAGTCTGAGATGCTCTCCTTCCCTAAGGAAGGGGATTTAGTGAAGCTCCAGAGTATCTGCCAAAGCCATATTTAGCTTTGGGAGCTGATTGCAACACTGACATTGCTCACTGCAGTTTTATAAATATAACCAGCCCAGACAGAATCTCTCCTGACACTGAGTAAGGAGATGCAAGGAGAGGCCCTGATGTACTGCATCACGAAGTTGTTTGAAGCTTTCATCTCTAGCAACACTCCCTCAGTGTACAGACAATGGTGGGTGGATGTAGGGGCAGGAAGGAAGGCCAAGGTGGTCTCCTTTGCTTTCTCTGTCTGCCCAGAGCAGGAGGATTTTCTTGCTTGTCTTCCACATTGTTTCCTCCTGAAATTTGCTCCTGGGCCAAGTTCAGGGGTCACAACCAAGATTCCCTGTCCCACACCCACCTGTGTCTGACCACAGGCATGTATCTTGGGGCAGAAACCTTGGGCTGTCCTAATGCATAGTGCAGAAGGCAACACTCAGAAAGTGCTTCCTTAAATACCTACTGATCAGACAGTACTGCTAATCAAGGGAGGCTCATTCCCCTTACTAACGAGCTGACACTATGACATTGAAGCATCTGATATAGTGGTGATCACACAGGGGGGGAAAGTCTGGGACAGACACTGCTGCCCTGGCACAGTACTAAGCAGAAGCAGGGTCCAGACTCTTTAAAAAGTGCAGATATTTTCCCCTGCAAAAGTCAGGATTCAGCAGCAGCTGCTTGCAGGCTCACCTATGGAGTATCCCAAGGTTTGGTCTTTTTCTCCTTAAGTTTAAAGGTGATTCTGAGTTTTATTGATTGCAGACACCAATTTCCAGTGGAGCTGCAACTACACTTGCACTAAATTGAAGCCAACTGAAAGCAGAATCTCTGTTTTAGCTGTCTTTCACAAATGTCCCCAAAGCAGTTACTGGAGCCCAAGGGGTCACAAGCTGTGAGCTGTTCTGTGTGAGAGTGGTTCCTGCTGGGATCGTGTCCTTCCCAGTTGCCATGGCCAGAAGGACCACAGCACAGCTGGTGCACTGTCCATCCCAAAGTGTCTAAGCCATTGTGGGATAAATGAGAACCTGTAGGCAAAAAGGAGAGGAAGAATCATACAACCAGAGAAAGCTTCTTGCTCGAATACGTGTACCTGTTTTTAATGCCTAATGGAGAAAGACACCTAATGGTTTCCAGAGCTCAGTCGCTGGATAAAAACAGAGTGCAGAGGTGGTGGAGTGGCAATATCTGTTAATGAAAAACCAGGATATATGGCAGGGGCTGTCGGGCATTTGGCCCAGCACTTGGCCGGAGCAAATGGGCTGAGCCAGGCCGGGACTGGCACCAGCGACACTCAATTCTCCTCCTTGTCAAGTGCCGTAAATTAAAAACAGAATAAAAAGCTTTTAAGGGATGTGCTCACTGACAGTTTAATATAAGTGGCTGTGGCATCATTTTCTACGGATAGGTTTATATGGGGAAAGAAATTGCAACTTGCTTCATAGCAGGTATTTTATTGTTATTGCAGAGTTCCCTGCCGCGCCTGTTCATACGGGGAGATTTTCCAAATGCTCACCGTGTGGAAGTTGGTGAGATAATGAGTTACTGTGACTGTGCCAGGCTAAGATGGGGCAAGGGCAGCCTAAAAGTCAGCAGGGCTTCTCTCTGCTCCAGTGGTAGAGCCAGCCTCTGCTGAGGGACACAGCTCAGGACGCCAGGTGACATCCCCAGCCTCCAGGTAAACTTTCACTGTCACCTTCCCTGCCTCCACAGAGCTCAGCTGGCACAGAGCTCCTCATCCAGATGTGTTGCAGTGCATGAATCCACTGCCCATCCTACACTTTGGTTAAGAGAAGAAAGTCCTCAGAAAATACAATTTAAGTGAATAGAAGCTGTGTATAAAAATTAACTTCTTAAGTTTAATTGATTCATTTTGGCAGTCAGACATGAAAATTTTATTCTCTTCTTTGCAGTATTTAAAATTAATTAGTTTAAAAGTTTCTATTTTTAATTCCTTCAGAAGCTTAAGCTGAAGATGGGATGAAATAGGCTTTAGTAACCAAATATTTACTTCTAGACTTTTGGGGTTTTGTTTTGACGGGTTTGGGAAGGGGAAGGAGAGAAAAAACAACTTCATGACAACCTAAAATATTTTCCCTTCAATTTTCCAATTTTAACATTTTGAAAAAAAAACACATGGGTGAAATTTCTGAATAATATTATTGCATTTCCTTGGCTGTTGATACTCAAGTCACCAGCACAAACCATTTACGATCTGTGAGGCTGTGGTGAAGTAATTTGTGGTTGCTCTGTGGAACCTACTCCTTTCACTGTACTTCCACTCAGAATAAATGTAACAGAAATTCACCATTTTGCCCACTTTCCTGCTGCTTTTTACTCATTGTAGTCAACTTCATGGCTAAGCAGTGAGAGCCCTCTGGACCAGAATTTCAGGAAAATTAAGGTTGTGTCAAATTGAATATTATTGTCCCTGGATTTATAACAAAGGTGACACCACTCGTAATGTTACTATTACTATCTAAGAAATTTCATTATTAGTATGGACTTGGGTCAGCACTGATGAACACCAGAGGAAACTCTTCTACTGAGTCCAGCAGGCTTCACATCAAATCATATTTGCATATGAAGACATACATCAGGTAATTACAATCTAGGATAGAAAAGTGTCCGGTTCTTTGGAAGGAAAAGATTAAGAGAGCACTTTTTTTTTTTGTTAATTGGCATTAGGAGAAAAATATTAAGGGGTATTTGTTAGAAATGTCTTGCCAGGAATAAAGAGTTTGAGTTGTTTTCCAGTAGGTAAGTGCAAAATCAAAATATTTCAAAAAATGCAGCAGAAGGAATTCCCTTTGCAAGGAGAATCAAACCAGCCATCCTCCTTGGCATCTCCTGTAACTGCCTGTGTCACTGAAATTTCTACTGACTGCCCTTCCTGAGCACTGATGCTTCTCCTAGATCTGCATTTGAAATGCTTTGGCTTTTTTTCTCTTTCAGAAGTATGAACCCTTATAGCCCTTGCAATCCTTTATCTTTTTTTAATTAAAACAGTTATTCTGACTGTTTTGTTGGCATCACTGCAGATTGTGAAGCACTTCCTTAAACATATGCCACAATCTGGATTTGATTTCCATTAGTTTAATGGAAATAGTGGTGCAAGTAGGAATTTGCAAGGAGACAAGTATGGAAAAAGCCAAGCTGCTGCCAGGGATGCCTGGGTGTTGGTGGCATTTGTGCTGCTGCCATGGTAATTTTGTCATTGGGGGAATTCATTCCGCGTGCCTGACTTGTACCTGATTTGTATCTGCCTGGTTGCAAGTTAACATTTTTGTCCTGAAGTTTTGGTTGTGTTTTCCTGATCCAGGTTTTTCTTTGGACTAAGCCCTTTATTGCCAACCATTGCTGCCCCTGCCCTGCCAGGCACCTCTCACCCTTTGTTTCTGTGCCTGCTCACGTGCACGCTTGCCCAGGATGGGAGCTGCTGATGCAATTATTATTATTCCAGCTTTCAGCAATGCCTTGACTCTTCCAAATGGGATAATCGATACTTGGCTGGTCTGAGAATGGCAGTGGCTGACTGGGACACTCTGTAATGTCAGGGGAATAGTTCAACACAGTGTGTTTTCAGCTGGTGCAGCCCAAGGCTCCTGCCTAACAGCAGCTCCCAGCTCCTTGCTCCCCTGTATGTGAATTTTCCACAAGCCTGTGCTGTACAATGACCATTCAAGGCAGAGATTCTTTTGCGTATCCTTATCCATGTTTGTTATGTATTACTCATTTTATGACCATCTCTGTGTGATTCCTTCTATAAATAAAATTCTCAAATCTCTCTTCTATCTTGTTTACCGTAGCTAATTCTTTAAGATGGGTGTCTCTACCAGAGCTGTAGTCTAAATGAATACAGATAAGAATCATAGGCTTGGTTGTAGTAAACCAGGATTTTCTTGGTTCTGCTGCAAATCAAGCCTTTCAAATAATCTTTTTATTCTATCTCCATAAATACTGTATGGTGGTGACAAAAGACAGGTGATAGCTTCAGCCTTAGCTATTGTGTTAGTGGCTGGCACTAAATACATAATTCCTGCAGTGTCTGCATCATCTCTAAATGAAAGTCTCCTGAAGGAGAAGTCTCCAGGGAGGGGGCAGAGCTGTGAACCAGTGACTGCAGAGTGTGCCTTGGAGAGATGAAGTTAGGAGGAGAAGCTGCAAACGTGATATGTCTTTTTCAGTTTGACCTCAGCCTCTAATAGTGTTTGGCAAGTCAGCCTGGCAGATAAATTGGTTCATATTAGAAAATGGGGTTGATTTATTATGAAATTGATTGCAACCCTGTCCTGTGCTGAAGGCATTAGTGATAACAGCATCGGGTGCCTCAGCTCTTAACTAATGGGCTTTCCCCAGGCTCTCCACTGCTGCCAGGTTTGAGCCACAGCCAGCAGCATCCAAACCACACACCTCTGCTGGTCCCTCCCCACAGGTGCAAAGCCCTTCCCAGGCAGGGCTCTGTCAGGAGGCTGGGGTGCCCTGGAGGGAGCTGGCATTTTCCAGGACAATACAGGCTGGCAGGAGCGGGGCCTGTGTGACATTTGCAACCAGCACCTTGAAATAGATCCAAGCAAAGTATCTCCTTCTCTTGCGGCTGTTTTCTGAAAGTGGGAAGAGTTACTGAAAACTATCCACCAAACTCCCTCTGTTTATAGAATCACAGAATGGTTTGGGTTGGAAGGGGCTTCAAAGATCATCCAGTTTCAATCCCCCCTGCCATGGGCAAGGACACCTTCCACTAGCCCAGGTTGCTCAGGGCCCTGTCCAACATGGCCTTGGACACTTCCAGGGATGGAGCACCCAGAACTTCTCTGGACAACATGTTCCAGTGTCTCACCACCCTCTCAGTTAAAGAATTTTTCTAAATACCCAATCCAAATCTACCCTTTTTAAGTTTGAAGCCATTCCCCCTGGTCCTATCACTACATGCCCGTGAAAAAAAGGCTTTTATTCCTTTCTTTGTTTTCTTTGGTGAAGTTGAAAGCTCTTTTAGTCACAAAGAAAAGCCACCACCAAATGTAATGAGAGAATTTCACTACTTTTTGCAAAGAAAGCCATATTCACCCACAATTGCCACAACCTGCAGTGCAGTAGCCTCAAATTCCTCAATAGACTGGGGAATAGACTTTCCCTGTGGAGCTTATTATAACACAAATTAACAAACAAAACATAGTGACCTCTGGGACCCTATAAACTATTTAGGGTGTATCTATTATGAGAAACTCCAATCTACTACTTGCAGTATGGTTACAGAAGTAATAAATACCAAAAAAGAGTATTTGTGGTGTCAAAACCAGCCTCTTGTGTTCCTGCCTTTTTCTTTGGACGCTTCTGAGCCACGCCCTAAAGAGCAAAAGATTTTCCAGTTAATTTGCTGTAGTGGTAGTTAAGACTCTCTCAGCAGTTGTGTTTAGAAATCACTGAATAGCAAACCCTATTTATAGTGTGGAATATTTAGTGGCTGGTCTAAGCAATATTTTTCAATATTTTTGAAGGAAAAGAGTTTTCGATGATTGAAATGCACCTTTAGAAATTTTCCAAATGAAAAATTTCAATGTGAAAGAACCATGCAGCTTGAAAGGAAAGCTCATTGCAAGAACGGTTGTAATTGGACAAAACTGAAAATAAACTTTTCAAAATAACTGAAAACAAATTGATGTGGGGAATGAAGGAATGTTATGTTTTTATAAATGTTTTCCAACAACTCCCTGCCAGTCAATTGCATGTTGAGTCTCTTTTGGCATAAATTACATTTCAGGTAAAGATAACATTTGTTACACCACCCACATGACAGCACCAGCTCCATACAGTGGCGCAAGCTTGTCTGATTCTGCTATTGCCATCAACTTCAGCAGCATTTTGAGGTGTGAAAAACCCATACAATATAACTGGCCAGCTGTAAGGAACAACTGCACAGCGTAAACTTTTTCAGAGAACAGCTATTTCTGCAGGAAGCACTCAGTATGTCTCCACACCAGCTTTGAAGATAATGTCTTTCTCTTTCCTATCTTAACAAAAAGTAGGGCACATCTGGCAACAGCTGCTACCAAGCCAAGACACAATAATATGTGTCTTTTGAAGCAAAATGCTCATGTGGCTGAGAGGCACAGTCATCTATTCCAACACCCAAGTCCTCTCAAACCAGTGCCATACTGTCCTCTCAGGGTCTTTGCCAGTGGTCGCTGAGGGTGCTGAGCCCTGAGTTCACCATGAATTGTTCCTCTCCTTCATGGATGTGCCTGAGCTGGAGGTCCTAAAGCAGCCAAACCCTGCTGATTTAACAGCACTCCTGGAAAGAATTCACCACAGAAGAGCAAAGGGCAGCTTTCCTTCTACCAGCATCACACAGGTAATATACAGACATGAGTAAGACACCTGGGAGCCCCACACATTTTCAAATTAATTTTTATAGCATAACACCTTAACCTGAGAAACTCTTCCGAATATTATGAGTAATTGTCTAACATGTCGCTTTTCTGGGCTTGTGCTTTTATCATTAACACCTCCAATTAGCAAAAACACAGACTCTGAGAGGTTCCTTTGATTTAAAAGGTTATAAATTTTGGATGCAATGTCAGAGAGTAAATTTTACAATGCAGCTGAGCCGTGGACTAATTAAAAGACTATCCCAGTACTCCTCTTAACCAATACATCTCAGATTTGTGACAGCCTTCAGGAAGAGTCATGAATTATGCCACGTGCACCATATGCAATCTATTGATCTCTCTGTGTGTACATATGCTGTGTGTGTGTGCACGTGCACCAGAGCTCGTGCTGATGACGGGTTCTTCAAAACTGTGTGAAAGTTTCTCATCCCAGAGAATTTATAGCAGTGCAATTAACGATTGCAGTCATTTTGCTTTCTTGCTGCTGCAGGGTTACTCTTGTTCTTTAATTCCAGATGCCCTTGGGGTCAGAGCTGGGCATCAACCTTTCCCATGAAGAGAGTTCACCTATGGGCATTGCTCTTGTGCACAGGAGTGAGTTTTTATCCATCACTGAGTTCTTCCTTGGGTTCTGATTGAGGTACTCTGATCCATGCCTTGTGGACCTTGTTGATTCTGTATATTGTAAAGTGAAAACAGGAATAACACCCGTGTTTCACCATGCATTGAACAGTGACATATCCTTTAGGCTTGGCAGGCAATATTTATGGTCAGCAGCAGTGTCCTCCTAAGTGCTCCACCTGGCAGATAAAATCAGGATATCCCCAGGTTGACTTGAGTTTCCCAGGGCAGTGTGAAATGGATTTCTGCTTGCCAGGATCTCCTCCTAAGTCAGTGCCTGCAAAGGACAAGCTTCACATGACAGAAAAGCAAATATGTAAAGAGTAAAAGGACAACAAGTTTCGGGGTTACCAGGTGCAAGTGGGAAATTATATCAACCAGCTTTAGGTAGGAAAACCCCAAGGCTTTTCTTTAGAAATCTCTGAAGTTTCATGGATCAGGTTTTCCTTTTTCTCATCATTCTCCTCCTGGCTGTTGACGTCAGTGGATTTGGCACTAACTCAACAGGGAAACAGAGGGACAGTTTCCCTCCTGCACATGCAGAATTAGAGACTCATACCATAATAGAGGAGCTAGATTTAGATGAGGGGGAATTTCTGGTTGAGGGTGTTTGTGTAAAAAGTATTATATAGTATTAGGCTTGTGTGAGCTCCTGGTGTAATAAAGGAGAATTATCTAAGCCTTGGCAGGAACATATCCCTAGGACTTTGTTTTGATGAAAAAAACCACTGGAAACCTGCACTTAGCTCTTCTGCTAGCTGTAATTATCTGGCTGTATTGATCATGGTGCTCAGGCTATCTGATGGGTAGGGTGTGAGCAAAGATCAGCTTCAGTCTATGAATTAAAGCTGCAGACTGTCAGCTCTGATTTACACACACAGAGTCTGAAAATTGTCCTCCTGCAATGGCAGAGCTCCCTGGAACTGACACAGATAGGCAGCATATGGAGCCTGTGCAGCAGGAACGGAGGCACCGGCGCTTGGCATGGCTGCTCTGCTTCATGCAAATATCTGGGTTACAAAAGCAGGGAACAAGGGCAGAATAAATTGGGGGGGTTTGCTACTGGCAGACATAAAACCCGGGGTAGCATTAATGAAATTCACAGTCTTGTGGGAAGCAGGACTGGCTCTTCAGTTCTGATTTCAGCCCTACAAACATGCAATACCTTGGAGGCAAGAGATGGTGAAAACTGTGGTTCACACAACGTGAGGATTTGCAGAGCAGGGGAATCTGTGCAGCCTGCACAGTAAAATCTGGTATTCTATGTTCTCCAATACCGCAACCAGAGCCAAAGTACAGGAACCAGCAGTTTCAAGGAGCAGGGCTGAAAGAAAGGTCTGCTCTTTGGAGAGAAGCCTGTCTTTCTGCTGCTGAGCTGTTAGACAAGGTGGAGACAGGAGGAGAAGCAGGAGATAATTCCCCTCCTGGCTGTGTTTTGTACCCTGCACTGCTGTCCTGAATGGATCAAACACACAGGATCCAATCTGTCCCCTTCAGGCAGCTGTTCCATCAGGGTGCTCCACCAGGAAGATGTACAACTCAAATTAGATGTGAAAGATCCCCACAAAAGGCATTCACATCACCAGGAGAAGAGACAGAGCAGATCTGAGACCCCACCCCACTGCACTGCTGTTATTTGACTTTCACCATGACTGCTATGCTGTTGCCCGTCCATTCACAAGCATTTGTTGTGAGCTTATTTGGGCATATCTTGGCATTTAAGAGGTGTCAATCTGCTAAAACTGAAGTGGCAATAGCTAATCACAGCTTTATACTCTGCAGAACATAACAGGAAAGCATATGGCTCAACAGCATAACTTTCTTTCTCTGGGCTAACAGCATGGTCAGTTCTGCAAAAAATTAAAAAACAAACTGACGGGAATATAGTCTCTGGTCCTTGCTGGAAGCTCCAGGGATCCTGCACTCAGAGATACCTCTAATGAAGGAAAAAAACCCCACCCTCCCTCTCATCATTATTCCTTCAAAAATTGGCAGTACCAGGTTTTCTTCTCACCTCTGATATCTTGAGAAAACACTTTGCTTTCAAAGGAGAATTATTTTTGCTGGGTCCTTGAAATTCAGTGCCACTCATTTTGGATTTGAAAACTCTTTGTAAAGGTTTAGAGATGGAAATTTCAATCCCTAGACCCTGGAGGCCGTGCAGAGTGGGTGCTGTATTGTATTCATGCAGAACACAGCCATACCCACCTGTCCATCAAAACCAGGACTCCATGTGTGCATGTGCAGTACAGTAAGCAAGAGCTGCAAACAGTATTTACAAGATTTCCAACATCCTTCCACAGCGAATTCTTTACAGCACGAATCTTTTCCATCATAATTTACATTTCATACCTGTTTTTCCAAATCTTCAAAGTCAGACGAGCAGATCCTTCTTTTAGCAACGCTGTGATGAAAGCCACTGACTCCCAGGAATAACCAGAGCACAGGATTTGGCTTAACTTCTTGGCTTGATGCCGATATAACATTTCATAGATCTTTTTTAGGTGTTTCCCATTGTCATGGCAACTCTAATCAAAACCCTTTCCATGAATAGCCCTGTCAATTGCAGTACAAGCTCCTGGCTGACTACAGCCTGCAGTTCTGCTCCAGTGTGGTTTCACAAGCTCCTCTTGCTTGACCTTTCATCTCCTGCCTGTCCCCAGATCCCTTATTGCTCAAGCCAGAAATGTATTTTTTGTTTTGCAAGAAAGCTTTAAAAATCTTTATAAATGGTAAGTAACAGCCAGATCTTGCAGCTGACTCCAAGGAGGGAGTTGCCTTAGGAGGGATTACAGGCTATAATAAACACCTCTCCTACACAACAGAGCACAGACCACAGAAAATCCCTGTAAGTGCTGGCTCTGGCAGAGCCTTGAACTCTGCACCTGCCCAAAAATGCCCCGTAACACAGAGGAAAGAGCTCATCTCTAGGGAGGGGTTGGGTTTGATAAAGGGAATCCCACCTGGGAGCAAGAAATCCATCAGCAGGATTCCCTGGCAGTGCCATGGTGGAGAAAAGAGGCACCACCTGTGTCCCCAAAGTGTAACATCCCCTCCTTGCCCAGCTCTGGGGCAGCAGGGTGGGGAATCCAAACTGCTGGGTTTGGCTTTTTCTATCTGATTTTTTCCTAAGGTGTTCGAACAGACGCGAGGGAAATTGCAGCATTATGGAAAACAACAGGAGTTTGGCCTTTGATTTCTATGGGGCCAGGGTTTCACCAGCTCTCTCCAAGGTATTCTTACCAGGAGCTGAAGGGTTTATCAGCGATAATGCACATTTTGCCTATGCATCTTGTCTGAAGTTAATATCATTCCTAGACATGGAAAATAAAGCAGAGAGAGGTGCAATCTCATGCCTTAAAGTCAGTCCATCCCTAACCCCAGGAACACAAAAGAGATCTTTGGAGTTTCCACTCCCATGTGGCAGCCACTGCTACAATTCCTTATTTTAGGCACTCACAAAAAAAGAAAAAAAAAAAAGAAAAAAAAAAGGTAGGAAGGAAGGAGGAATAGAAATTACAGGGATAAAAATCCTTCTTTATATATACATATATATTATAGATATTCTATATATATATATAGTTTTGTCTCGTCTTGTACCTTCAACCCTGCTTTAAATAAAAGCTCACAGACTTGTCGGTTTCCATCAGGCAAAAATTATTATTCGGCTTTAGAAAGAACATCTTGCCAAGTGTTGCAGTTCAAAAATAAGGAAAACAGCTCTGCCAAAATGCAGCAAATGTGATTACACAAAGCCAAGAAGACCATAATTAGATCATTACCATGGAAACAACCTAATTACATGTGTAATGCAGCAAGGTCTGAGCTGCGCATCCGAATGTGTTTTGCTATTGTCTAGCAGGGCCATAGCACTGCCATTTGCCTCGTGTTATTAAGCCACCTTGATCATTTTGGATCGGGTTTTCTTGGAATAAGTCCCCCTCCCCACTATGCAAAGAATTAAACTGTGCATGAAATGACTTGAGCGAGACTGCCTGAGGCTCGCACTGTGTGCAGGCAAACAGGATCCTGCCTGTGCCACCTCGGCCATGGGCAGCCACCACTGCAAGGAGAGAAACTCCCTTGCAGCAAGACCTGGAGTTCCCCAGGCAACAGCCACGTGCAGCTGGCATTTGATCATAAGTGCAACCCTTGACAAGAAAGCTGAGCTTCCCAGGGCCTTGCTAATGGTTGCTGCCTTCCTCTGCCTTGTATTAATTCCTCCATTGCTGCAGTAATTCACCCCCAGGACAATGGCCTGTGGAGATGGCACAGACTGGCCAGGCAAAGATGTCCACGAGGTCTCTGTGTACTGATCCACATGTTACTTTCTTGCATAACTGGATTATTTTGTGGAAATGGGTGTAAGCAGAGCTGGGTTGTGATATTTTCTCACTGGTAGAAACCAAATCACTCCTGAAGGACAATGTCATGGATCATGTCCAGGCAGACAAAATGAGGCAAGGTCAAAGAACATGTTTGTCAGCTTGGAAGATCAAAGCAGAATTGTGAGTACACTGCATGTAATCCAAAACAGTTTCAGAGAGGAAAGCCAGGCCTGTACATACATGGCTTCATGCCTTGCAGCATAAAATTAGACACACAAGGAGAGACAGGGGAGTCATCAGTGAACCTCTGCTATTATCTCCATAAGCCCAGAGCCCACTGCTGCTGAATCATGTGGTTGTAGTAAATATGACCTGCAGGGTGGATGCACAAAATGATGGGAAGCACTGCCACCCCCTTTCATGCACACTGGATTTCCGTGCCCATTCTCGGTCAGACTGGCCTCACTCAGCAGGAAGGGAAGAGGATGGCTCATTAGCTGAGGGGTAGAGTGACAAGGCAAAAGCCAATGGGACTGTCTGGCAAAGCTACTGCTTCTGCTAATTAATGAGGAGAGGTGGTTGCTGGGCCAACTGCAGATGTTGCTGCAAATTATGCCATTGCTATCCCTGCCAGCGAGCTCTCGCTGCAGCTCGCACATCTCCAGGTGTTCTTGCCACAACAATAGTCCCTGCTGTTCATTTTGTCTCCTTACAGGGAAAATAAAATACTTCCTTTTGGTGGGGAGAAATGCTCATTTTGAAGAATTTATCAAGCCCAGACTCCACTCCTTTCATTTCTGTCCCATTTCCCTTCCTCAAACTCTCTTCATTTTCTATTCAAATTGCTTTCCAGACCACAGAATAAGGCTGGAGAGAAGCACCCTGAGTGATGCCAATTTCCCTGCTCAGTTTCCCAGCCAAGAACACAGGGAGGATGTCTTGAGGAAGCTGCTGACACCTCTTCCCACCCCAGCTCTCTCACTGTCCCCATGGGACCACGGGCGACGCAGACCAGGCTGGTGCTGCTCTGGCTCTGAACAGGCTGTTTCTCCCCCACACATCTATTATACAAACTCGTGTAAGTTCACTGGGTAAAACCTGATGTTCCACTTTTGCACAAAGTCAGCAGAATGAAAGAAAAAGAAGGAGAAGCCCAACCCCCACGGCGTTCTCCAGTTTTGCTCCGTATGCAAAACCTGTCTGTACAGCTCTGCTGAGCGCCGATGCCCTACTTTCATCCCTCACATAGCTCAACTAAAAATACACTGAGATTTCAAGCAAGGTCCCTGCTGTGAACTGTCTGAGTGAGCAGGCGTTGCTGCAGCCCCAGCCCCAGCCATGCCTGCACCACGCCGTGCTCCCAGCACAATTTATACCAACACTGGGCACCACATAGGATGAGAAAAAGCCAGCAATCTTGAGAAAATCAATACCCCTCCTTCCCATCAGCTCCGGCAAAATGTCCTGACGTGGTGTTGTAAGGGCAAAATCGAAGGAGGAGATCACAACTATTGCTGCTATTTGTGGTGTTTATAACAGAGTGGCACTGACGGAGCCCTGCTGGTGTTGAGGGAGCATTAGAGCATCTGGAGCTCTGAAACAGTCAGGAAAATAAAACCACAGCCAAAACTATTCATTCTTGCTTTATGTCTTTAAACTGAAAAGAGACTACCATGCTATTTTTTTGTCTAATTTGTAAAGTCCTGAGGAAGCAGGGTAAATAAAAGTTTGTAGAAACGAATTTTAAAAACAAGGGAATCCAATGGTGATTTTGTGTTGAAGATAGGGTCAATATACTTTTCTGCTCTGAAAAAGTGGCTGAATTTCAGCAGCTGGTTTCTCAAGTTATCCTGAACAATGGGGTTTTTTTGACAAGAATGTGTTTGTCTTAGAGGGCTTCACCTTGAAATTCCCTTCAGCTGTCTCCTGCCTCATTTTCTGTTCCATAAGAAGGAAAATGGGAATTATTTCATACACATACAGATTGTTTGCAAATAAGGATGTAAATACACAGGCCTAATTTATTTGAGGAATGGCCATTACTGCTGTGATATGTCAGCTGTTTCCACAAGCAGAGCATTAAGCTCACAGGTTCTTTGCATGGGGACATTCCCTGGTTATGACCATCATTTGCAATACCTGGGATGTGACCCCAAATGTCCCAGCTGTGGGAATGTTAACCTGATAATCCTGTGAAATGTGGCATTTGATTCCGGCTGGGGGCACAAATCTCACATGGAGCCTCTGCCCACAGCAGGACAGGGGACAAAGGGGCTTCCCTGCCCACAGAGAGGTACCCAGGTCTTTGTTTGGGAAGAGGAATCAGGCTCTGAAGGAAAGCCTGATGGAGAGTTCACTTCCCAGGGCAACCCCCACTGTTGCAGAAAACATCTATGATACAATTCCTTGGCAGACCAAATTATGAGCAAAATACTTGTAAAAGCCATGAAGGCACACACATTTAATTTAGAGTTCAGGATGCTGTTGCTTTTTTTCCTATTAAATATTAATTCCCTTTAAAAGAGTACTTTTGAGCTGTTTTGAGAACACAACTGGTAATCTAATGTCATCTCATTAATTAAGAATTTCATACTCATATGTATTAACAGTCTGCTATTATTGTCAAGAACATTTCACTGGTATTTAAACACATTGAACCAAACATGAATTGCATTTAAATGGCAATGATCCATAGAGCTTCCTGGAAAGGCATGGCTGGGAGATAAAGTCTGAGTTTGCCTCCCCGACCTCAATGTCCTAGCAGTACACTGAGACAGCTCAACTAGGATTTCACTCAATAAATCAAGAAATGGCAAGGAAACAACAGAGTTTCTCCCAAAACACAGCATAGACAGGGTATTTTGTGAGCCCACTGGTGACAAACACAATCTTATCAGTCACTGTCACCTTCATTAACAGCACCACCTCTTTTCTGCTATGCTGTCCTTTCTCACCTGGCTTGTTGATTCTTTTGACATATATTTTTTATTGGAGATGTTGACAGGAGCCCTGTAATATCCAGAGTCACAGATGCAGAGGCAGATCTGGCAGGAGGTGAAGATTTGAGCCTCCTTATTCCCCGGGTCCAGCTCCCATCAAGCTGAGATGGGAGCACCCCTGTGATCTCATGTCCCCAAGGAGGTGTTAGATAGCTGGAGAGAGAAAGGGTGCAGAAAGGAGAAAAATGGGGTGTGGGGGTTTAACCCCAAGAGATGCATCAGTGGGGTGTGGTCTCCTTTAAGAACTGTCTCAGTTGTTTCCATTTCCAGGATGAGTTCCCAGCACTTATGCATTACTCTTACACTTGTCTAATACGGCACACATCGATTTTCCCCCTTACTCTCTGCTGACTGCACAGTCTGAAACACTAAAGACCTTAAAGTCAAGGTCAAGTTTTTGTTCCCTGAGTAAACAAGCTGTGGAGAAGGGAAAAGAGGGAGCAAGCATTTATACAGAAAGATAGAAAGATACTGAACAAATATATTCCTTCTAAAAAACCTCTCCAAGGAAGAAGGCATACAAAAGATTAATTCTTTCAGTCTGCAAATTCTGCATGAAATAAAATCCCTGCTCCTGAGGACTAAATGTTAAGAGCAGGCCAGTGTGCACGTGATCAAAACAAAATCATTTTCCAATGCTTACAGTCAAACATGACGTTAAACACTGTCGTGTGTACCTTGTTGTCAAGGTACAATTCAGCATTAAAAATTGTTTCCATCATGCTAGCCAGGAAACTTTTCTTTAGCCCATGAACTGAATACTATTCCTCATCATTGTATCTTAGCATTGATCCCATTACATCAAACTCCCAGTGTTATTTTTGAGCAATTAATGACTCCATCCATTATGTTTGCCCATTTGTAATTAGAAGCAAAGTTAGACAGAAAATGTCTGGCTGCTTATCTCTGATTCATGGACTCCCTTGAGCCTACAAATTTGGCTGGAAACTTGGTTAGAAATAATTTTGGCCAAAGATTTTTGGATGATTCTTTCTTGCCTTGAGCTGAAACACAGTGAGTTCAAGTGTTTTGGGGCTTCTGCTTTGGGTTTCTGCCAGACAGAGAAATGGGTCAGTATGAAAATAACAATGCAGCAAGGTAGAGATACAGGAGCTGCCTTACTGGGACATTCAGGCCCAATGCTCTCACCAAGACCACCCCATGCCCAAGCAGGGGTAGTCACAACCCTGGTCAGACTCAGCCCTGTCTCTCAAAGATTGATTCAAAGCCTGAAGTCTGATGCTTAATGCTCTCTCTGATTTTCATTATGCTTTAACTGATATTTTTCATTAAAATGAATTAATATGTGTCTGGTAATAATTGCAAGCTGATGTTCCAGCTCTGTTTGGAAACAGAGGGTCCCAGCTGGAGCTGACAGCACAGGTTTGGGACAAAACAAATTATCTTATGCAATTTAGTGTAGCTGTTTTCAATGCTAGTATAATTAAATGAGACAAATTCTACAAGGAGAGGTAATACCTTTTATTAGAACAAACATGGTTTGGGGGGAAAAGCAGATATGTTTTCAGGCACACAAACTCTTTTTCAGGCTTACATGCCAGAAAGCCTGTCAGTGTATCAGCTGGCCCAACAAATGATATTACTTCTCTGTATAAATAGGGCTTTAGTCATATCCTTAGATGATAACAGCAACAATAACACTGCTAACATAATTAAAAGCAGTTGGGGATGATTGAATGTCATTTCACTGCAGCGTCCGACATGAAGTTTCCCAAGAATAGCAGGGTGGAGCCATGCTGCAGACACAAAAATATTTGTACTTTTCTCTTTATCTTTACTCTGCAGTTCTGATTTTACTTACACCAGTGTAAATGGAAGCCACGGCAGTGATCCCGCTTGGATTTTGCATGTGTTTTAGAACAGCCTCACAACCTTGTATCTCTAATGCAGAGATAAAAGTAGGTCATCCATTTTCTCCACCGTGCTGCTCTCTCAGTAGCATTAACCAAAAAGAACAGTGCACATTTTAGCTGGCATCACCGTCACCATATTCCATTAAATTATGACCCTTCAGTCCCACCATTGGAGAGACTCCCAGAAAACAACAATAATGTAAATCAGGCAATAATGCAAATGATGCAAAAGAAGAGAAATCCTCCTAAGGTGGAAAATGGATTGACAATAAGCCAGCTTAGCTTTCCCTGATGTTGTTTATTTTCTTATTATGTTCTTAAAGCAAATTTTCCCCAGACGCCTCACAACTGACTTCACAGACACAAATAGAAACAATTTGTACGTCGCAGTAAATCTTAAAAGAAGCAAATCAAGACTTATAAGAAGGGAGTCAAGACAGGCAAGATAAGAAGGAGAGAATGATTAAACAAAATAATTTTGGAAATTTAGATGTTAGAATTTGTTCCCTGGGTGAGAGCAAAACATGCCATCAAAGAGCAGGGATGTAAAGGAGTTTTTATGCATAGGATTAGGCGAGGTGTGGAAAAAACATCTTCCACAGAGATGAGACAATAAGATGTGCAACAATGGGGCTGGAGATTTATGAAAGCTGGGGTAAAAAAAGGCAAAAACAGGGAGAGAGCTGAGGGCACGTGTGGAGAGCACTTGTCTGCTGGGTGGGATTCAGGTGATGGTGTGCCACATCCAACACCAGGCTCTTCTCCCAGCTGTCCCCAGGAGCCATCAGGGTGTCTTGGCTGCAGAAAACAGCTGCTGCAGGTGTCCCGTGCAGAACTTTGTCTTATTTTCCCTTTTTTCATACAGTTTCCAAGCCTGCACATTTGAGTCACCAGACAAAATTGCGAGCTCCACCAGTCTGGGAGAGAGCGTGCGGCTGACATGCGCAGAAATGCTCCAAAACGCCCTAAATAAGCACTGCCAATGTTTATTTCTAAACATCAGAGAACCAGGGAAATAGAGTAGCACTTTGACTGTTTTGATTTGGAAACATTTGTGCAGATTCAACACTTGTCTGCAGCACCCTTCTGGGATGAAACCACATAGGTACAGCAAGTGCCAAAAGTGCAGACACAGAATTTGTAGGGGAAATTCCAAAACTCTGTGTAATTTTGAAGAAAAGCCATTTAAAAGAAGTCTGATAAGGCAGAAAATCTGTATTTCAGATAGCTCACTCCCTCCATAGCCATAACTCTCCCGGGAACCTCATGCCTTTGTTTTGTCTTAACAAAAAGCCAGTAAAAGAGTCACGGTTAAAAGTATTTAACTATTTTTGACCTAACTTCATTTTAGTTATTACTTACTAAATGCCACTGCAGGCCATAAAAATAATTTAAAGTGATTGATTATTTACATATAAACCCATATTTAATAATAGCTACCTTCATGTGTAAGGGAGGAAACACAGAATGAGGTTCCTGGAGATTCCTGCTTCTTATTATAACATCAATTGTAAAAGCAGATTTGCTTAATGGAAGGCCTAGCACTGAAATTCTCTATAAAAAATGTATGAAGATCAGAAATAATAACCATAACTGTTAACATTGTGTTATTAATCATTAATTTTCATTACTACTATGGATCATAATTATTATGTAGCCACAATAAACACATTGGCACTGGCATATCCAGAGTGTGATGACAGGGGGGTTTCTGCCTCTTATTAAGGACTTTGCTGTGTTAAAAGCAGATTTTCCAGGTTTTCCTACTCTGCAAAGGCAGTTTCCCCATGCCAGGGGCTGAGCCTTTTCTCCCTCTCCCTGGCTCAGCCCCACCAGGGACATCCTTACCCCACAGCAGCACACACAGCCACAGCTTGGCATCTCAGCATTATGGATTAGCACCAGGGCAAGTGTTGGGAAAGAATTAGTCATTTGATGTTTTCTGCCTCTTTTAAATCTATGGGTTATCCTGAGATAATGATCCTGAGGATGATTCTGAGACTGATACAGGCAGTGGAAAGTGAAAAATCCCACAAATCGAATCTTCCCCTCTTCATTGGCATCCCCATATAGGAGAAGAGGATCATGGAAAACAAATAACACAGAGAATATCTTTGGAGGAATTTGTTATTATATATTTACAAATATAGCATTGAGGGGTCATTCCAACACAGTTTGCAAAATTCTGAATATTTCTGTGTTCATCCAGTGCCTGCCATTCTCCAAACCCACCCTGACTCTGCTAAGAGCAGCAGCCACACTGCTGTGCACACATCTTCTGCATCTATTTCCCCCTCCCTTGCTGGAGCTTGGATAATGCTCATTCCTCAGTGCTGTGATCACAGTGGAAAGCCCAAACTCACCCTTTTTCCCTGAAACATAATTCAGCGGGATATTATTTCATAAAAAAAATATGGCTGGTATATTTTTGTTTCACATGAAAAAGACTGGGATTCAATAATGCAGACATGGTCTCACAGGAATTAAATCCCTGCCTATATTTGGCCACGCAAATTTAATTTTTGTTAACCCTGAAGTGGAAGGTTAGTATATTTAACAGGAGTGACTGGCAGAGCTGTCTGCACTGAAGACCACAGTACATTTGCCTTAGGCTGAGAATAATAAAGGAACTGGAAATTATTTTTGAATTGTGATGTGCTGGAGAAAAACTTTTTAAAAGCAGCAATGCATACTCTGAGACACTGCAGCAAGGCCACTGAGCCCTGTGCTGCTCCATTCCAGACACTGAGAGTCAATCTGCACCTGAGGTTATAGGAAAGAGAGACAGGTAGGAGGAGAGCAGAATAGACTAAAATATGCACAAATGAAGACTGGGGGACACCTCATTGTGGCTTTCCCAGGACTTAAAGCTAATAAAAAAGAGGGAGAGCAACTTTTTACATGGGCAGATGATGATTTGAGCTGTAATGGTCTTAAAGTAGAAGAGAGAGACTCAGATTAGTTGTTAGGAAGAAATTCTTTACGGTGGGGTGGTGAGACAGGCTGCCCAAAACAGTTGTGGATGCTCCATCCCTGGAAGTGTCCAAGGCCAGGTTGCAACCTGAGATACAGGAAGGTGTCCCTGCTCATGGCAGAGGGAAGAAACAAGATGATCTTTAAAGCCCCTTCTAACCCAAACCATCTATGATTATAGGAAAACAGAAGAAAATGGCACTAACAATGCACAGTGAATGAATCAGAATTTTCTAATCCCAGTGCTGGGCAGGGCACTGAAATGCATCTTGATTTGCTGCTCACTGGTGTAGCTAATGCATCCCTTTCCTTTTGCAGAGTCTAGAAATAGACAGGTAAAGGCTCTTGTGTCAGGAAGGGCATGAGAACCACCTGTAGGAAATGACAGATTATTAGGAATTCCTCACTGTCCTGATTCTTGCAGCAAAATTCCAAAGAGCTGCAGAGAGGGAGGTAAAAATTTGTGGATGTGCTTCTGTGTGAGCAGGGTCCAGCTACCCCATCATGACAAGATTGTTGTGTCTGATGTCCAGAAAAAAAAGAACTTTTAAACCAGTTAGATGAGGAGGCCAAGGCCCAGAAAGAGTGAGATTGAAGAGGTGTTAAAGAAGTACAGCTGCAATCCTGGCTCCATTCCATTGATCAGGATACATTTCCAGTGATGCTCCGACTGCCACAACAGGGGCATGTGAGTGTTGCAGGCAGCTCACAGCCCTTTCCCACAAAACTGTCCTGTCTGTGGCCATACTAAAACCCCAAATTCATCTGCTAATGGAGAGACTTTAGAACAACATACCCCAAGGCCTTGAGTGGCTTCAGGCGTTTTGGGGAGCTGCAGCATCTGAAGAGCTCCACCACCATGAGATGTCCCCAAGTCCTTTGGCTCTGCAGCACAGGCCACCAGGGCTCACCCACCACAGCACCCCGAGCACAAGGGAGTGCCTGATGGTTGAGAGGGTCCCTGCTCTGCAGGGACCACCACTGGGGAGGAAGGTGAGCTTAAACACCAGCAAAACCACGGTCTGAGAGTGCCAGAGCCAGAGCAGAAACTGAGCCGGCCATAAACAGAGCCGGTTCCACAGCAAGTGTTTGAGTAAGGTTATTTTTGGAATCGAAACTCACGGGTGGGAAGGGAAGCAGAAAGCAGATAAATTAGCCTTTAAAAGCCAGGCAGCCACGTTGCCGAGCTCTCTCAGCCATTTCAGGCATGAGGAGTAAAGAACACAAAAAATCCCTCTTTGGTCTTCTGCCCCCTCCCTCGTGGTCGGGTGATAAGACACAGGCAAGGGTTCATTTGCTGGTAAACCGTGGGGTTATTCATTAACCTGCTTGGCTAAATAAAGCCCTGATAAGGGCAGAGCCCTGGTGGAGGCAAACCCAGGTTCAGTGGGGCCCAAAAGACGAGCAGGGGCTGGGCAGGAATGTCCATGTCCTGTGCCAGGGCCACCCATGCACCCATGGTCACACATACCCTGGGTGCCACCATGCCTTGGGGCAGAAAATAAGCCCCATTTCAGCAGGCTCCTTTTTGCACAGCAAAAACAGAGATGTTGAGGAAAGGCAGTGATGCACTTTGGATGGATGAAGGCATTGCTTCCTTTTAGCAGCTGGAGATACGACAGGAGTGATAACAGGAAGAAAAGTAGATGAATATGGATTTTTTAGTCTGGTCGTCAAATCCAAAAACAGGGAGAAAATGAGTAAACTCAAGTATTTTCCTCAAAAGAAAGAGAAATGGTCTTTTTTTATTATATAACTCTGGTTTCAAAAATCCTTTCCTAAAATTTAGGTCAGTTTTTAAACAACAAAGCTTGTTTCCAAACAAAAAGTCAAAATATTTTGTTTTGATGACGTTGAAACAAAATGTCTCCATATCTCCAAACCATTTCTTTTTGACATGTCAGAATGAAACATTTGTACACTTTCTAATTTCTTTCGCAAATACCGTTGGTTCCTGCATTTTTCAGTGAACTTACCCATTCGAGGAATGTCACTCAACTCTAAAAATTACCATACATATAGAGCTACCTCTGTTACCACATTATGTCTCATGCAAGCGTGCCAAATGTGAATTCCTCACAAGGGGGCTGGTTAGACTTCAAAGCTGACCGATAAAGCCTGAGAAGGCTCAATGCCAATTAAAAGGGTCAAAATGTTCCTCAACTTTCCTTCAGCCCTCACCAGGGTCCCCCTCTGCAGGTCAGTGCTGTGAGCCACAGTCAGGTGGGTTGTCTTGCTGTCTTTGAAGAGCACATATTTGGTGTCAAACCAAAGCTCACACCCCCCACATGTGTTCAGATTAGTGATGTAACTCTCATTAAAGCAACAAAATGGGAAATGCACTTGATGGATCATTGTAGGGGCCCTATTGATCTACAGGTCTCTGCAGGTATCCAAAAAAACTCTCTGCTGGCTTCTTGCAGGGAGGTGGTGTGGCCATGAAGTCATGGACACATCTGAAAATCTGTGAGTCCTCCAGAGCCTGAAATTTTGTGTAAGGAACCGTGAAACAGAAACATCCCTCTAGACAGCCCTGAGGAAGGAGCCACCCATGAAGGTTGGTAGGTACCTGCAGTGCTTGGGATGACTCTTCTTGTCTCATTTGTCTTCAGAAAGCATCTTCTAGCCTTTTGTGGGGGTCTGATCTGGTTAAATATTATTAGACTGGGGGTGTTGCATTATTCTCATGCTCATGGTGTCTGCATGGGTGAGAGAAGCCCAGGCCCTGCTGGGGTGGTGGGGTTTATGGAGGGTAGCAGCCTCTGAGGTGCCAAACCCTCCTCAGCACATCCATCTGAGGCCACAGCTGGCACACGCCAGAGTTTCATTAGCTCCCACTGATTTAAATAAAAACCTCCTCTTTGCTGCTAATCACTCCATTCAGGGTTGGAAAGTCCACAGAACCAAAAATACATGCAATTAGTCAGCAGGTTTGTGAATATTTTGAGATAGTGTAGGTCAAAAGTCAGTTTGCCAGCATTATCTTGATTATCCCATGGAAGTTTTTACTCAAAAATAGTCTCCAAAAGTGCAAGTTTAGCAAAACTTGGAGCTGGAATCATTGGAAAACATTAAACGTACTCACCAAGCTAAATTCACATGAGGGCAGTTCCTGTGTAACAGGCAGATGCTTTTAACTAACCTTTTATGTTTTGGTAGTTATTCACATCCAGGAACAATATTAGAGGTGTAAGGTTAGAATAAAAAATAATAACTTCCTAAAATCATAATGCAGGGATTTTATATTCAGATCTACCTGGTGCATGCAGAGTCATAGAATTACAGAATCACAGGATAGCCTGGGTTGGAAGGAACCTTTAAAATTATCTCGTTCCAACCCCCCTGCAGTGGACAGGGACAACTTCCACTAGACCAGGTGGCTCAGAGCTTCACCCAGCCTGGCCTTGGACTCTTCCAGGGATGGGGCATGTGCATTTATTGTTTTTTAAAACAAATCATAGGTTAAAATAATCTACAGAGATTTCTGGCGTCAGGACAGCAGGCAAGCATGGTACATGGAGAGGTTTTTTAGGGAATCTGTTTCTCCAGGGTATTTTCTTGGTCATCCTTAGGGGTCAGGAATGTAAGGGATGCCTGGGCTGGGAGCACAGCCTCGCTGTGTTCTCTGTGCAATGTGACTTCTGGCTGTGGAAGGCACCAAAATGATCCTCCAGCTTTCCTTATCTGCCCTCATGCACACACAGACAATTTGTACACCTTCATCTCGTCCTGCTGTGCTCCATTACAGTGATTTATGTGCTGTCTGTCATCTGGAGCACTGGAGGAACACAAGTGAGGGGAGAGCAATAAACAAATAATAATCAGCAGAGATAACACAGCAATGAGTCCACAAATGCCACCCCCAAACAGGCAGCACTGTTAAGCTCCCAAGGAAAGGGATATTAGGGGGGCTCTTAGTTCTCCAGAGAAGGGCAAAAGAGGGAGCCTTTGGCAGGGGGTTAAATCCTTTGGAGGAAAGATCCAGCACCGTGTTCTTTGAAGGGCACAGGCAACACAAGAAAGGATTGGATGTGGATGTGGAAAAAGATATCTGATATTGTGAAATGGAAAAAGGAGAGCTCCGGTAGGGAGGTAAAAAAGGAGATGGATAGTGGCACGGAGCATGGTTGGATGGGGCTGCAGTGCTGAATGTGGTGTGAGCATTGCATCCCCCTGTCCAGCCAGGCAGGTAGAACAGGGGTTGTGTGTGCCACAGAGCTGATGAGGCCAAAAAATATTCATCCTTTTTACCCTCATGACTATGCCTTTGATACCTGCTTGTCACCTCAGGGCTCCTTGTCACAGCCAAGGCACAGCACTGTACTGGAGGCTTTGCCAGGGCTGCAGGACTGTGACGTGCCCAGGTCTGTGACAGCTGTGCAGGGAGCCAGGTGGCTTTGGGAGAGAGTTTGGGGGAAAGGACTGCAGAGAAGCAGCACCATCCTCACCCATGTGAAAGCTGACCTGGCCCATGCTGGGGTTCTTGGGGGGTTCTGTGCAGGGCTGGAGTGGACTTGATGATCCCTGTGGGGCCCTCCCAGCTCAGGACATTCCATAATTCTCTCTGCACTGTTTGTGTCACAGAACCACTGGCACGGTGCTGGCCCCCAGGCCAGGGCACACCCCAGCAGCAGCTCTGGGGCTATGTGACTGAACAGGGGCCTCTTGCTCAGCACACAGCATCCCTACATGATTAGAGAAGAACTGGGGCCCTTTTGGATATTAGTGGATGGTAAATTTTTCCCTTCATTTGTTATTCGTGATGAATAATGAATTATTCTCATAACATTTACTATGCTGTTCATTTATTATACAGGATAGGGAAATGTTTAGAGCTAATTATTGCTAGGAAGGCTCTGCACTTGCAAAATATGTGACTTTTGCATATTTTTGTATCCGTGCTTCAAGTGGGGGAAGGGCTGTTTGTTTTAGCAGGTTTTTGCCCCTCTGACACCCAGCCTCACCACGTGCCTGCAGGCAGGACAGATGCCCCCCTCACCATCAGCAGCCAAGCTGCTCTTCCCCTTTTGCAGGAGGAGCCCCTGGAGTAGGTCTGGAAATGAAATTGTCACTTTTCCTTACACACAGCAGTAGGGAGGAACAGTGTTTTGCTGGCTGGTGGGGCAGAGCTCCACAACAGCATCACCATCCCATTACACTGTCATGAGGCTGCCACTGCTGCCAACACCTCAGCAGCTGCATCCAGGAAGAAATCCTACACTTGAGTGCCATGTCAGCCACGAGCCAGAGTCTGTTACCTGGGAAATGCCCGGAGCAGTGAGTGATGGCAGGGCTCTGTGCCAGGCATTGCTGGAGAAGCCAGACAGCCAAGTCCTGGGAAGCCAGGAGGAGATGGCCTCCTGAAAGGGAAGAGGTTGGGGACTCTGTTTGTTATGCTCTAAGTACTGTACTGGGAGCCTAAGTGAGTAATATCCTCAACAGTGGTCTACCAAGGGCTGTAAATTGTCAGTTGTCAAAACTAACTGTGCTGTGCTGCTGCTCACCAACAGATTTATCCTGGCCATTTACAGCTGGTAAATAATTTATCCATTATTTTGAAAAATGCTTTTAAGGAGACTCGAGCCTCATGTCCATCTCCCCTCCCCTGGGTGCAGGGGCAGCACTCTGCTGGCTCCCCTGCCCTGCCTGTGCACGGGAGGGCAATTGTCCTGATTTTCCCTGAGTGTCCAGCTACAAGAAGCAGAGCTGGCAGAAAGGTTGCAGCGTCCCCAAAGCTCAGCCCTGTTCGTTGTTCCCAGCTTGAAAGGGAGCATCAAGGATGCCCCCACGCCTGTGCCTTTCCAAGCCCTGTGTGACAGCTTGTGGGTCTGACCCCCAGCTGGAGAGGGCTGGCAGAGACACCACTGACCTTGATGGAGCAATGTAGGTTTACAGCAGGAGACGAGCTGTTTCTGTGCTGTCTAATATCCTCCTTATCTTCATTATGTGTCCAATATCAATGTCCTCTTGTGGCCTCCAGAGATACCCTTACATATCTCTGGATAACTGTTACCAGAGCTAAGCCAGTGAGAGGTTTATAAACCCATGGGGAAAGATAGTTCAACACCATGTTTCTGAATAATTGATTATCACATGCTTCAGTATAAAACTGATCTTCAGCGATACCCTTTTGGCTGTGCCTCATCATCCCTTTTTGTTTTATTTTCATTCCCCAGAAGAAATCTCTCTCCACCAGCTGCCTTTGTAACCTGGTAAGAGCATTGTGAGCTGCCAGTAAATGATCTTTTATTTTATTTTTCATCCTTATAGTGGTAAATTATTGTGTCAGCACAGAGACGATGCAGGTGACTAACCTCATAAAATGTAGTAAATGATTAATAAAATCTCAAATAACAATAGCTCCATGGGCAGATCATAACTTGCCTCTCAAGCAGCCCCATGCCTTTAGAAGATTCTGGCTGATTGCTCTGTGGGTGAGATTTCTTTTTTGCAATGAGACAACAGAGAAATGCCAAGCTAGGAACAGCTTGTGAGCACTGAGAAGAGATGCCAGACCCTGATTTTCAGGTGCAGGGAACCCCTCCCTGCACTGAGCAGTGTCAGCACAGGCAGGTGCTGTGCCCTGGTGCTACTGGGGCCAGAGCCATGGCTAGATGGACACAGGGACACCAGGAGCACATACTTCAGGGCAGGGGAACCCCTGTGGGCATGGCAGGATGCTCACAGCTATGGGTGAGGGAGGGAGCCTCTGCTAAACCACAGCCATGATCCCAGAGACACAGAAAATTGCTCCAGAGGCTGCTCCAAGGAGTTTTAAAACTATTTTTCTCTTCAGACAGGGAGGATTACTATTGATTAGGTCAAATTAGCCATTTTGGTGGAAAGGCTGCTGGGCTGAAGCCCACTCTCAGCAGACTTCAGAGGGGATGAGGGTTTGGCATGCAGTGACAAAGTGGTCCTTGCCTACTCAGAGATTTCTGGAGCAAAACAACTATCCAGAGGTAAACAAGTGCTAAACAGGAACAGACTAAACCCTTCAGAAAAGCCTTGCCTGGACCCTTGCCTGCCCTTTCCAGTGGGAAGCTGGGCCACCAGCCAGCAGGACTGGGAAAGATGTGCACATGAAGACACTTTCTATTCTTGTTTAGTTTCACAGGATCTACAAAACCCAGAGCTACAGAGGCTGGGCCTCAGCTGCATCCCCATCACTTTGGCACTCACCTCCACAGACACAATACCCTTGCAGCACACAAAAAAATGCCTTTCTTGAAGCAACTCTATTCCCTGAAGGCACAATGCAGGATAGAGACCTCAGAGAAAGGGAAACAAACTGTACTTTTCCATGCAGCTCCAACTATTAATATTCCAGTATTGGGCAAGCACTTGTAGAGCTGCAACGAGAACATCCTCTTATGTGCTGTTTCCAGGATTTATGCACAACAAGCAATACATAAATATCAATTAATGAAGCAACTATAGAAAAATTAATTAAAACATGAGAGGATAGAAGCCTCTATTCAGCCCCCTAAAAAGGAATGACATGTTCACAAACCCCTCCCTCCTGCTCAGAAGAAAGCTCTCAATTCCAGAGGAAGGAAACCATTAATTTTTTTTAATTGCACAATACTTTTAAATTAATTTCCATAAGCACCACGATGGAAACAGCGAATGGGGGAGGGAAAATCAAAGATTTCAGGCTTAAATTAGGACTCAATAGCTGCCTCTTGCCTGCTGATTCTGATCCACACTCCTTCTACCCCTTAATTTCCCTGTGGTGGCAAAAGTGCAGACAGCAAGGAGCAGCCTTGGCTGGGGTCCTCCATGAAGTCTTTAGTGTCAGGGCTTAACTAATGGCACCTAAACCTATAAACCTAAAGCTATAACCGTTAATGCATTAATTAGCCTGAATTAAAATAAGTATTAAAAAAGACACCTGAAGGTGAAAGCCCCACATTCAAGGCGAGGTTGCTTTTTTTTTCCTGTGCAAAGTTCCAGCCACAATCTGGACATCATTTGGTGGTAGAAAGTGGCAGCTGAGTTGACCCTGGCTCCAGCACAGCCACGGGATTCTCTCCACTGACCATCCCAGGATGTAGCTCATCCTGCTAGAAGGAAACACAGAACAGAGCAGGGAAATGGGCAAGGAGCATCTCCTGGGCCAGCCAGGCAGAGAGCCACAGACTGTGCTTGGCAGGCAGTGTGGGCAGGCTGGAAAACCTTTTGCAACCTGCTCACCCACAGATGACATCTGTGACTGAATTTTCCTTTTTTCTGTGTCACAGTGATTGTCCCTTTGGGTCCTGCAGAGCTCTGGTGCCAAGGAGCTGCCAGTGACTGTCACAGCCAGGCACTGGACTTGAAGATCATTGGTTGCAAACTGTAAAATGCTCTGATCCTATTTTTCCTCAGGCTTTTCCAGCTGAGAGCCTGGGATATCTATTCACTTTCAGTGGAGAGAAAGTGGATCAGTGTGACTGCCTTTTATAGAAAAAAAATGGAAAATAGGGCAACTCGGCAACTCCTGCTTTTCCAAGAAGTGCCCAAGACCTGCACCCACAGAGGGGGTGAGCACACCAGTACGAGGATAAATAAACTGCAGCAGTGTCTGCTGCACACATCAGTGCCCTGCAGAAGCACTGGTTCAAGGATACACAGCCAATCTGTCACACACACACCACTCACTCCCTGCCTGTTATCCCAGGGACTGTGAGGGTTGGATCCCCATTACACCACCAACCATCACAATATTTTCCTTTCCCAGCACCCAGAATTCAGACTCTAGAGTGTTTTCCTTCAAGCAGCACCCAGTTGACTTTGTGTGCAGCTGGAGGTTTGCCCAGCTTAGTTTGAACCAGCACTTGATCAGGAATTGATCAATGCTGCTCCCATCCAGCAGCTCAAGGTGCTTAGCAAACAGCAGAGCTTCATCTGACCTGCAAAACACAGGATATTTTACAGCATCTACCTCAGAGCTTGATGAACAGATGCAGATTTTCTAAAAATCACTGTGTATGTGAGGCCAGGTGTCAGGAGGGAGCTGCTGAAGGCACCAACCTCCAGGCTGTGCCTCGTCCCCCGCTGTCCCCTCTCAGGCAAAGGTCACCTCTGCCTTCCTAACACTCTCCTTCCTCAATAAAGAGCTGCTCCATTGAGTTATTTTGCCTTCTACATTTATAAAAAATATCATCCATTAGCTGTAATGGGTAAAAATGATATTTTGCACATGTCTGGGGTTGTCTCCTTGAAGCTCCTCACAAACAGTATGAAATCAGTTCTCACAGTGAGCTGGGCAGGTCGGTGCCTATATTAATGTGTCTGTGTTCCCACAGACGGCTGAGAATGATGATCAGAATTTACAACAGTGCAGTAGGGGAGACAGTCAAGACCTGGGGAAGGCAGTGGTTGGGTCAGGACCAGAGGTCAAGGTTACCAGAGTCCCCAGCTTAAACGAGAGTGTGACCTAGGACAAGGACCCCCACCCGATGCAGTAGCAGAGTGGGCTCAGCCTGTGGCTTTATGCCCAGACCACGCTGACTTGGCCTTTTCCCTTCTTTCTGCCCTTCCAACAATGCTTAGAACTGTGCTAACAGCAGCTGGTTCATCACTTCCCTCCATGCTGGGGGAAGGAGTTCTGCCCAGGGTCACGTCTGAGCATCCTGGTGATCAGTGAGAACCACCACGGCTCTGCCTTGGGTGACCAGGGGCCTTGGTGCCTTTGCTGCCTGCAACTCCACCTGGCATCAGCTCACACACCAGGACAGAGCAGGGTGTACAGCCCGTTTCCTCATTTAACAGAACTTGTTAATTTTTCTCTTTTATAACCTGCAGCATTATCAGCGGCAAATTACTGCTATCGATAACTCATTAGCAAATAAAATGAAAGACAACGCTGCCGACATCTGTATGAAACCATGTCTGAGTGGCTCTGGCTCCTGCTTATTGGGCTTTTAGTATTCATTAAGGCTGGTAAACTGTATGTGTTTAAAATGCTGATCTATGCAGCATGTGTTGAACTCTCAATCTGCATTAGCTGAGACAGCGGCTCGTACCAGCTCTGCTGCCTAACGAACTTGATTTATCATAGTTTCCTAAGCCCTGTTTATGAGGATGTTTTGTTTGTAATAACTTAATATTTTTTTCACGTGGGAGAATTTATCAACATCTGTGCATCACATTGTGTCGGGTGTCCGGGTGGCCTTGGCTGTAGTTGTGGAGCAGAGCCAGGGCAGAGTCACTCTCCTGGGAATCCTGTGACTGCTTTCCAAATGACAGCTAATTTAAAAGGTGGTGCTTCCTCTGGCCATTTGTATCAAAAGAAGGAAAAGCAGATTATCATTTCCTCTCCTGTCCTTTCTCTGCCTGGTTGAAGGAAAGGAGTGCAGGGCTGTGGGACTGGGGAGCTCCCTGCCATGGGCTGCCAGCTGGGTCAGGTGGCAGATAAAGAGATGGGTTGAACGTCTGTACTGATAAAAACTGATATTTGTGCACTTCACTGGACGTGAGCAGGCAGGATGTTGTTCTGACATTGACTCTGTCCTCTCCAGCAGGCTTGACCCTGACCAGATAAGATGCTCTGTGCTGTTCTCTTTCTTATCTCTAAAGGCTGCAGCTCCGTGACATCAATGATACACAGAACTCTTCCTTAGCACAATTAGCCACAACATTTTCACCTGGTGCCCTCAAAACCTGGCCTACAGTCTGCAAACAGCATGACTTCAGATACTTTGTGCACAGCATGCTGCTGCTATTAGACAAAAAACTGGGCATCTTATACCATCTTAATGATATTCTCAAGCATCTTCCAGTGGCCTCTGGATCTCCTCTGGTCTCCCTTTTGCAAACTGAGGCAGGTCCCCAAGAAGGAGTTCCCTTATAGAGAAAATGTCTCTATGCATTTGAGGCTTTGTTGGTTGTTCTTTTTTTATAGTCAGTTAAATAAATATAAATATTTTAAAGATAAATATTAAAACATTAGAAGCTTTCTCTGATATGAGATTACATCCAGCTTTACCAGAAATATGTGTGGTTTCCTACTTACCTGTCTCTTAGGAAGGAAGGTGGACATCAGTGTCTCCAGAGGGGCTGGGATGGAAAAGTAATTGTGAAACACTTGGGCTTTAGGGCACACAAGCCCTTGTGGGCCTTGCCATAGCTTTGAGAGCTCAGATATGAACCCAAACTGCTGGACTCCCCACCATGTTTCACAGCTAGGAAATTTCCCACTTCCTGGGAAATTTCTTTGGCTGAACCACAGGCAAAAATCAAAGAAGATGACTTTTCTTCTGGCTTGGAAAAAATCAGTTTTTGATGTTGCTATTCAAAGGCCAATAGACCCACATGAAAAAGCCACCTCTGAGCTACACAGAGCAGCAGCAGGGGGAATTGGAAACCCTCGCTGCTCATCCAGTTTCAGGTCTCCTCATGCAGCAGACCAGTGTTAAGGCAATGGTAGCAGTTGTCCTCTTGTAAACACACATTAGTGGGTCACACAGCGCAATTGTTTCCAATTTGCTAATTTCTGGAATTTGGCATATAATTTTTCCTCCACATCATCTGTGGAAATTTTAATAGAAGGGGAAAAGCAGTGAAAAAGACCCACGAGTCCTGGATTTGATTTCTGGCTTGGCCATTAACTCAGGCCATCATTATGCAAACAGCCACTGGGTTATCTGAATTCATGCATGAAGGCTTGCTGTCATGAGGGGCTGGGGCAAAAATACCAGGCTTTGGGAGTCTCCCTGTCTCTCCATCTCTCTGCATATAAAATATCTCTAAGAATACTTCTCTCCCAAGGTTGGGCTGAATTTTATGGTTTTACTTGGAAATCTTGAAGGGGAAGTGCTATTAAAGCACAGAGGATGATTATTAACTGATGGAGAGGTATTTTAATGAAATATGCTGGCAAGGTTCCCCTTACTGTGCAGTGCCAATGTTAAATAGGCTGCTTGAAGAGCTGCATATCTTCACTTTCTGAGTGAATGGCTGAGAAATAACCAGACCTGCTTCCCCCAGTGCATTTGTTGCCGGGTCATTCTTTTTTCTTGCCATCTCTCCTTCATCTGCTCCAGATGTAAATTCAGTGTCAGCTCAAAAGCTGAAGGAATCCACAGCATTCCTCTCCTGAGTTTCTCCCTGCTGGGCAGCCTTTCTCTGTGTGATCCAGAGCCCATATTCCCCTTGTGTAACCAGCCCCAGAAACTCAGCCAACACCGATTCCCCAAAGCTGTCACTGGGCCCAAGTACTCCTTGGTATCTGTGCTTCAGCTTGTCCCAGCCAGGATAAACGGTCTGGGGATGCAAAGGGGACCAGAAGAGATCCAGAGATGTGTTTTTGACCATGATGAGTTTCATGGAAAGCATCAGCGGCACTGGACACAAAGCTGAGCTGGGGTCTGGGACCATCATCATTGAGTGGGGTCATCCCTCACCCCTCACCCTGGGCAGGGACCTTCTTTGTGATGTTTGGGATTGTGGCACTCCAGTGAAATTGGTTTTGGCTGCAGGAGGCAGGAGGAAGCAGTGATTGTTCATGAAGGCTGATGACCAGACTGGCCACAAGTGGCTGAGCTCTCTCCAGCCCTTGAAGCAGCTGTGCTTGAGGCAGGAAGCTGCTGCAAGTTGTCCCCACGAGCGTGTTACCAGATTCCATTTCCTTGTGAATGACCTTTTGTGCTGCAATTGGACCAAAATGTGCTCTGCTGAGAGGATCATTCCCCTGAACTGTCCTCATCCAGAGGCAACACGTCCCCACAGCCAGTGACTGCTGTGGACTGAGAAGGCCCCTTTGCAACCTGGCCAAATATTCCTGTGTCACAGTCACGTCCTCAGCAACAGCAGGGCTAGCAGGCATTTTCCTTCAGATAGCTTTTCCCTAGGTCTGCAGAAGGAGGTGACTTTGGAGTTTTAGTTTTTCCTCCTGAGACCTTCAGGTTAGCCACAAATTCTGGATATGAGCTGGTATCTTCTTTGCTCACACTAGTCCTGCTGAGTGCCACGGAGAAGTGAGCACCAGAACTTTGTTTTGTGGCCATCTCTAGCAGTCATCACATCTCCTGGCATGGGAAGTAGGTTGGCAATTCCCCCAATATTCTCTGAGCCCCTGTCAGTGTGCCATGTGAATGGGAAACCAAAACAAATCCTAAAACCCCTGTTAGAAGAGATTGCTGTGGGAAGATTGACTTCTGCAACCCAGTGCTACCTTCGAGGAACACAGCAAAGCCAGCCAAAGACACCATCTGTTTGTAGCGGAACGTGCAAATTTACATCTATTTCTGAATTCTTGCATTATGAAACTGGAAATGTCTCAGCTGCAGCGTGCTCAGGACATGGAACAGCACAGAGATCCACTGGGTGTTTGAGCCCAGGGCACGTGGAGAGCCTGCTCATGCAGACACTGAATGAGGCGAGGCCGTGGCAGGCAGCAGGAACCACTGCAAAGCTTCTGTGTCTCCCAGAGCCTCTGCAAGGCCCCTCCACAGAATTCACCAGGCCTCGCCATGGAAGAGTAACTTCTTGATGAGCCAGTTTCCCACATTATGTATCTGGCATTTCCAGTGCCTTTCCCCCCAAAATAGATGGATTTCTGTTTGTGAATCATTCATATTTGCATCAGTTAGAAGCCTTACTGAACAGTTCTATTTTTTGCTTTTTCTGTTATCTTCCAGTGGTTCACGTCATGCCCCTTCTCCTTCTCTCAGGGTGACTTTTTCATCTCCAACCTCCTTTAAATGTTTTGTTGGAATATCTGAATCTCTGTGGTCATCCACCACAGAAGGCCAGCACCCAAGGCACAGCAGGCAGAGGCTTTGCAAGTTGTTCTGGGCAACCCAGAGGTGGATCCCACTTACCGACCATGGGCTGGAACCCCTTGATTTGGAAACCAGCACTCAAAGTTAAATGGGCCCTTGATCTGTTAAATCCCAGCCTTTGGGACTTACCAGCCTCTAGTATTGGTGGGTATCACACAGTGAGTGTACAGTGATCATTCTACAGGGCAGAATGATCACAAATGCCTTTGGGACATTTTCTTGCCCAGAAAGTCCCAAATCCTGGTTGAATTTTCAATGTGCTCTTGTACTACAAATAGTAATAAAGATGTAAAAGAAAGGAAACTGCCACCAGAGTGTGGAGCATTTCCATGAACTGTTCCAGAAATGTGAAATATCATTGGCACACAATGATTATGGTGAGGTTTGGAAGTGTGAATATCCTTATCCTTCAGTGGCCAAGGTGAACATTTGCTCAGCCATGTTAAAGGCTGTTAGTCAAGTTGTGTATTAGAGAGCTCTGTCTTTCCAATGTAACTTCCCTGCTCATTTGTCTCACAAAACCATTGCACCCTCCCCTCAATTAAAGTTGCATGGAGCCTTCAGCTCTGTCAATGGTGTAATTTGCATTTTCCTTGGCTTGTGAGCCTGGGGGCTTTGTCTTGTGTTATATAGGATATGCTATACAACAATTAGCCTGGAACCAAGACAACACGCGTTTACATGATAATGAGATATTTTCTTCTTCAAAGCCTGTCTCGTGTATTCCAGTCATTTAGTGTGATTCTAGCCTGTGTTTTTCAGAAGATTTTGGCCAGCCACACAGCTTTGGGATAGCAGGTATTTGGCTGCTGTGACCATTTGCTACCAGTCCTCAAGCTGGCAGGGCTGATTGAGAGTAACGTAGGACAGGTGAAGAATCACCTGGGTCCTTCAATTGCAGTTGCCTGACATTAGCATTTTGAACTGATACCAATTTTATTTTTTAAAAGTAATACATTTTATAGTTTTAATGCATTAGCTGGATGCTGTGAAACATTTTCAGCAACATTAGTATATTTTTACTGCTGATTTCACAGGGTTTGGGCTCATTCCTATTTATTAATGCTGCCCCTTGGATAATTACAGCTCTCCTCCTCTGTGATCATCTCTGATCATATTATAATTTCCTTTAATCTTCATATGAAACTTCCTTAGATTCAGGATCGAGAATGAATTTGAGTATTATTGATCAAAATAATATGCCACATCTTAAAAGAGCCCTTACTACATGGTGTATATTCTTGCAGCTCATTACAGCAAAATCACTTTGAAATGCAGTCTTGTCCTCTTCCCTGTAATGGGAAGAAATGATATAGTCTTGATGATACTATTGTTCCCCCCTTTCAGTGTAGGATTAGCATCAATCAGCTGGACAGCATGATTGATTTTCTAATTAATAAGGCATTTGTATCAGCTTGCATAACCACACAAAGCTTAATGGGTCCCTTACTGTATCTGAAAACTGATTTTGTGTGTGTGAATTTACTCCTGCACTTGGAAGCTTTTTAACCAGTGGCAAGGCTAGTTGTAGAATCCTTTACCTAGAGCTCCAGAGTGTAGTAAAGGATTTAAAGCATGTTTCACTAATCACCTCAACCAGATTTAAAAGCTTATTTTGAATAAAAGCTTTTGTTCCAAGGCTCAAAAACAATTGAGAGGTATGGAAAGAGGAGAATTAATGCCCTTCAAGGTGAGCTCAAAACACAGTTTGTGCAGCAGTGCTCCACAAGAGCACCAGGGGAGGGGCAGCCCCAGAGGCACTGCCCTGCCCAGCTTAGCATTGCTTTTTAGCATTGTTTGATTTATCCTAAAACAATCCCTGGGCTATCAAAATGACCCCTCCAGCTTTACCCCGGGCTCTGTGAGCTCCCCTAGGAGGATGTGCATCACCCTGAACGCTGTAGCAGCTGTGACCTCAAAGGGATGCTTGAGTAAGAGAATTCCCAGCCCCCCCAGATCTCTAAATGTCAGAGATAGTGGCCAGAACAGGGAAAGGCCAGTCAGTAACCTTAACTCTGCCCCATGCCAGGAAAATCTGAGTCCAGCTGCCACAGACATGATTCTGGAGGGTTGTAGTGTGACCAGGTGGTGCCAAGGAACTGGGGCAAGTCCTGGGTGAATAAATAAGCAGAAATCCAGTGGAGAGCTGTCCCACTTCAAGCATCTATTCTGGGTTACTGCAGCTAATTGCTGTGACAGCATAAATGATTTAGGGTGTGAGCGGGTCCCACCTCGCCCTGTGTTTGAAGGGCTGTTGGCAGCCAGAGGCACGGCTGCATCTGCAGAGTGCACCTGGACCACGCTGCCTGCTGGATCCCACTTCCCTGGGAGGGTGGTGACAAACCATCAGGCAGAAGCTGAGCAGAGAGGGTGTCCTGTGGGACCTGGCTGCAAGAAAAACACTGGCTTGAGAAATTCTCATCTGATGCACCAGTTCCTTGGACATGTGGCCTTCCTGCACTGCCAGACCCAGGGGAGCAAAGCTGAAATCAATGAGAAGAGCTGGCATGTCCTTCAGTTCAACTTTGATCTGGCTGCACTGAGAAAATTATTTAATTCCCTTTTTGCATTGTCATGTCTCTCAACAAAAGGAGAGAAGCTGCGGGCTCTGCTCCTGGTATGAATCTCCCCTTGGCTACACGGTCCCCAGGAGCAAAAAGATGAAACAAAAGCTAAATCTTGCAGGCAACCTAAACTAAACGAGGTCAGAGATGTTCCACGATTTTAATCTACCCTGTAAATTAAATGCAGTGCAGATGGGAGCATAGTGAAGCTTCTTCACAATCTTTTGCCCTGGTTTACACTTCCCCAGCCCCCTTGCACTAAATTATAAATCTGATGGCAAAAGCCATACATCAGCATGGATTTTGGCCCCTAGCCCTAACACACTGTCTAGAGAATGAACAAGCTTCACAGTGTTAAAATAAATAGACTCACATGCAAGCCTGGGATGATTTAAACCAGCTCTCAGTGCGAGAATCAGCGGCCACCCATGTGGCAGTTCCAGCATCTGGGACAGGCAGTCGGGATGGCAGCTCACAGGCTGGGATTGAGGGGGTCACACCCCTCACAGCTGCCAGGAGAATGGGAATGTAAAGCTTTGGGGGAAAAGACAGTGGGAATAATCTGCTGTGTGAGCTGTGCAGGCTGCTACCAACCACCACCCACAGGGCTGGGGGATTCCTGGCCTGGTCCTACTGATGCACTTTATTCCTTGAATAGAAACACAGAATATCCTGGGTAGGAAGGGACACACAAGGGTCATCAAACCCAGATCTTGATTTGGCCAAAATGGTGATACTGGTTTAAAAGGAGGTGGTACTTCCATTAAATTAAGAACTCCCCTACCTGGCTTTAAACTGCACTAATCTGAAGTGATTTACTACACGTAACACGATGGCATCTCATTCTCTGCTGGGATGTAATGACATAGATTTGGAGCTGCATGTCAGATCATCCCTGGCATTTCAGGCCAGTTTTGGATCCCAGAGGACAGACTGGTTTGCTGCTAAGGACAACCCCACTCTGCACCAGCATCTCCACACACCTCAGAGCTGCAGCTGAGGAACCAAACTCTCAAAGCCTTTTGTAAAGCAACATCTCCATTCACATGATACAGAAAGTTATGTGATTTCTCAACCAAGGATGAAGAAACAACAACAAAATGGTTGCTGGAGAACTCTGAGGGTAATGAGGCAGGACAGACTGAGTTCATGTAGCAATATTCCAGGGCAGTGGGACTTCCATAGGAATGCTGTTGGTCAGCTGAGACTGCAATCACTTTAAACCCCCAAGGATGAGGTCTGTACTAAAATATTTCTGCCCTCCTCTATGAGGTTAGAAAAGCACACTGCTAGAATGACTCAGCTGATGTGTAATGAGGGAGGAGAACATGGACTGCATGAGCTTTTGCTCACAGGCTTTGGGGACCTTTCCTGTCCTGGAGGCCCAGATGAGCAGAGGGAGTTCAGGGGCTGGAACTGCCCTGTTTGGCCACAGGCAGATTCCTCCCTGGCAGAGCAGTGAAAAGTACTGGGTGTGGGACCTCCTGCCCTTGTTCAGATGTTGGAGGAGGATTTCCAGGTCTTGAATTAACCTTTTTCCAAGGTTTTCCCAAGCTCTGCCAAGGCTGGTGCTGGAGGTGGTCAGCTGCAGGCACATGCAACCTGAGACACAGCTCTGCTTTGAGAAGAGCAAAATCCCATCACCTGGGCAGGCTCCTGCCTCCTTGGTTTTCCCTTCTCCTCTCAGCCTCCTGACACACCCACTGATTTTTACATCATGTATCACCCAATACTCTTGTCCATCTTGGAACGCTCAGGTTTTTGCTGTGATCTTTGATTGGAACAACATGGGATGCTGGAGCACCAAGTGCAAACAGCTCTTCTTGCAACTTGTTAACTGGATTCTCATTTAAATCTCATATTTGTCCTGTGTTTCAACCTTCTGGGGAACTTGTCATCCCTAATTTGTCTTGGATCATAGAATATCTTGTGGAACCACCTTATTGATTGTTCTAAATATGCAATCATTTATTATTTTGCTTACTCCATTGAATAAATTGAATTTTGTTTTTTTGAGACGAGCTCATCCTTTGCTCATCAGTTCAAAATCACTCGAGTTATTCCATGAATTCACAGATTCATAATATCTTACTAATAAAAGGAGATAAAGTTGTCTTCTGTAAATAATTTTATTTCATTTGGTTTCCCGAGAAGGAGATGGGATAACATCCAGGATTTTCTAAGCAAATCCATTTGTATTTTCAAGTGTTTTTGGCTGAGTGGTGACAGTGAGCACATCTCTGCTGCACACTCAGCCTGCCCATCCAGCACAGTCAGGGCATGGGGAAACACAACAATCTGTGTACTCAGAGTGGGACAGAAACATCCCCTGGTAGCAGAGACTGTTCTGACTGCTCCACAAAACCTGAGGAAAAAGCTGCTGGAAAGCAGCTCTCTCTGATCCTCTCCCCATGAAGGTAGAGTTATGTCATTTGGACATCCACGTTGTTTAGCATGTGGCATATATTAGATCTCTGAATTTCAAATATTTCACCTGTAAGTACAAATTAGTCCATTAATACGTCCACACTGTAACATTTTTTTTTACTTCATTTTTCCTAGGAATATTTCCTCAGTGAAAAGTGAGGTTTGAGCAAAGTCCCTGGTGATGGCAGCTCCACAGTGGCAGTCCCAGGGCTCTTCACTTTTCTAAGTGAAGTTACAGTCAGTGTTACCTAACTCAGAGCTGATGGTGGATGAGAAGAGAGACATTTTCATCTCAATAACTGAAAACAATCTCACTTCTTATCTATACATACACTCATCGAATTTCCCCTGCCCTCTCTGTTGTATTACACAGCTCATGCTAAATTCCAGTTCCTGACAGTGAAGATGCAGAATATTTTGATTTTCCATCCTCTGCCCAGAAATAAAATCCTGCTGGGTTCAAGCACTGTGTGATCACTCTGTGTCTGGGATGGCCAGGAGCAGCCCATTGATTCAGGTGTCACCACTGATTCAGGTGTCACCACTGATTCTGGTGGTGTTACAGAGATCTCTGATCCCAAAAATCACCCTTTCCCCAGTTCTTCCTTGTCCTTTGGAATGCCGTTGCCTTTCTGCTGAGACCTACCCATAATATCTCTGACAAGAAATGCTTTGGGAAAGTGACCACACTTTGTAGTTGTGGTAGAGTGTTCACACATGAGACCTGATCCCAAATCCATTGCAGCAGTGGGGTTATTCCCACCAGCCTCTGCTAGCTGCAGGTCAGGAGGCTTTTTTGATCTAGAGCAAGCCTTTCCCTAGAAGAGGATATTAGCTTTGAGCTGTCTTCTTCTGTCTTTCAGAAAAAAAATCTGAACCTTAAAGCTGAAATTTCTTAACTCACTCTGTCTCAGAGATCAAGAAATGCTACATCTTTTTTCTCATGAAACCTGTAGCTGCAGAAAGGATGGATTATCCAGGGTTAGGCAAACCCCGTCCCTCAGCTGGAGAGCAGAAGGGCATTCCCATCACTGCTGGAAGAGTTAAGGGTGGAAGTATCTGAACAGCTGCCTGCTTCAAGCCTCTGGCTCAAGCAGAGATCAGAGCAAAAATTTCTCATTTCTTGCAGAAATGATAAAAGGAAATAAAAACCCAAAAACATTTTGTTAAAGGCCAGCTAAAAACAAAATAGATACTTTTATATTTATTTTTACAAATTCTTTTTAATGGAATGCTGCTACATTCGGTCTCAAAGGACCTCTTGCCACAGAAGCTGAGAAGTGGGGGCCAGAGGTACCCCCAGCTCTGCTCACCCTCTGCTCTGTGCTTGAGAATTCCCCAAAACAAGCAGAGGTATTGAGATAGAGGAATGGTTTTCAGGCAATATTAGATAATTTGGAAAGCACTTGGGAACTTGGGAATGATTCATGTGGAACAAGGTGAGACAGTGGCAAATTTCAGGGCAGTTATTTGACTTTTCAGTCTCAAAATGAGCACTATTATTTTTAACAATATTCACTGATGTCATTGTAGCAGATGCTTGAAAGCTGGTGAGGTTTTCAATGACCTGGGAAAAGGGGAATATATTCAGGTGTGTGGCACACCAGGGGCTGGGGATGCATGGCTTGGTCAGACACCCTGTGGCATGGGGGGGGTTAATGGTCCATGCCATGATGCCTGGTGTAGGAGAATCCTCTGGTACAGCATGGACAGGAAATTTTCAGCTGCTGTTTGGGAGGAAAGCCTGAGCTTGCAGGGAGATGCAGTGAGACTCAGGCTCTTGTTTTCTCCTCAGTCACAGAGAGATGTGGCTCACCAGCCTCATGTGGCAACAGCCAGGGGAAGAGAAGGGCAGAGGGAAGAGCTGCAGGATAAACGCCTCCAGGGTCCTTCTCTCTTGGATTGCCTCCTCCTCTCACCCCCGAAATATTTCAGAGGAAGGTTTATCTTTAATTGCAGAACGTTGTGCGGAGTCTCTGTATTATTAAAATGACTCCTGATTTTCTAGGGGTATTCTGTTAATTAGTAGGTTTCTCCTCCCAACTAGGCTGTAAATGGAAAGAATACATACTAAACCGATTGCCCTACTTATGCAGCTACTCGGAGGAATGCTAAGATGGATTAACATGCATAGCAGAAGGCTTATGACCCTGGGAGACAGAAGAACCTGGAATAACCTTAATATCCTGTCAACTTGCATTACTGAACCTCAGTGAACAAGAAGAGCCTATTTAGCAGTCTGTCTTAGAGGAGAAATTCGTATCTTTTATCTGCCTTACCCCTCCCTCTTTTCAAATGGAAGTGGGCTTTTTTATCTCTCCTGAATTTATTTTTATGAGGCATAATAAAGCCGTGTCACCCCCCACATCTCCCCGTCCCAAATAACACTCCCACTGCATGGAATGGCTCAGCTCTTGAGAGGTGCCTTTGTCACGCTGTTGTGTGGTGAAAACCAGCTGGGCAGAGGATGCTGAGCTGACCCAGCCTGCTGCTGTCACCAATGCTGCCCATGTGTGACATCAGCAATGTCACCTCTCTGCTCCTGCCTGCTCAGTGTGAGGCACCACAGTGCCTGTGCTGGGTAGAAGGAAGGGGAGCTGTCTTAAAATTGTGCAAACCCCCCCTTCCAAATATTTTATTCTCCTCCATGAATTGCCATTTCAGATTTCAGATCTGCCCCAAGCTGAGCCCTACCACCCAAATCCCAGATATTTTACTGCTCCAAATCTTCCCAGTCTGAGTGTCTGTGTTCTTCTGAATGTTTGATCCTACTGGAAAGATGGCAACCATCACACCCCTCTTATCAATGCACACCTGAGCCCTTCCAAGCCCTTTCCATCACAGGAATAATTATTAAGGGTAGCAACACTCCTAATGGAATGTCCACCCCCTCAGACCTCTGGTACACATTTTACACCTGTGAAGATCACTGGAGTCCATGTAGCTAAACACTCCCCTTTGTGCTGAAGTGACAACTTAAAAGTCCCTTAATTGCCCCCATGCTGGGGACAACTCAGCCCTGGGCACCCCCCTCTGTTCCCAGAAGCATCACAGAGGGAGTTCCTGTGCTGGAGGAGTAAACTTTAATGGGAGATGCAGCAGGATCCCATGGCAGGCAGAATCTTCATCATTATTAATTATTCCTCCTTCCCTCACCTTTCCACTTGGGGTTTAGCTCAGCCTTGATAAAAGAGGGGTTATTTCTTCGACGGGGAGGAAAAAAAAAAAAAAAAAGTCAGAAATGCACCTCACAATTATAGAGTTCAGTCTAATTAGGACTGAAAAACACACATGTAATTGCCTTATGTCTGCTCCTGAGATTCCCTTTCAGTGTTAAATACGTGTGGAGCACCTTCCCTGACAAATGCCATTTTCCTTGCAGCTCACCGGGAGCAAAAGGAGAGAGCCCTGTGCTGTCCCTCAGGAAGGTCTGCTCCCCTCCAGCCCTGCTGCAAGGGCCACTCCAGAGGACTGGAAGCAGAAAGTAGCCCCAGGGTTTGGGACAACTCCTCATGCCCCTGGAGGGAGAAAAATGTGCTGAGCATAGAAATAGGTCAGGGCTGAAGCAATGCATCCTCCAGTTGCTTTGCTTACCTCCCTTAAGTAGAGGAAACACCAGAAGCTTCATTTCTATTCAAAGTGAGGGCCTTTGGGCTTAAAAGCCCTCATAGCAAATGCATAAGGAGGGAAAGCAACAAATACAAGTATTCCTCCTGTATGAAGGAAATTAGAGAATATAGTGAGGGGAAAACCTCATCTGGGACACATACAGTATTTATTCCAGCCACATTTTTCAAAAGCAGCAATCAGACTCTGAAGGATATAATTCAGTTCTCACTGAGGAAGTAGTAAAATTCTCATTTAACAGGGTAACTGCTCCTAGCCCAGCCATTGCTCTCTGCCTCTGGGTGCAGTGATCCCTGCTTGGGCTGCCCACCCTCCCCCTCACCACTCCATGCAGTGTCCAGTGCCAGGGTCCAACCTTGCCACTTTCCCAGCATGTTCTTCCCCAATGGAAAAATGCATCCATGTGTACCAGCAACATGCACTAACACTGCAGAGGATGTGGTAATATTTTATAAATATATATATATATATATCTGGAGCTGCAGGTAGTGCATGTTCCATGTGAGTGGACAGGGCAAACAACCCCCTGCCACCACCTTAACAGCCAGGAAGAAGGGGTAGGGGGGATGCAGGATCCAGGACAAGTGCCCCAGCACTTGTCCCTCAGTGGCAGGAGAAGGAGACTGTGTGGGAAGAGGAGAAGAAAGATCAGAACCCAGTTAAAAGGTCAGCCAGGCTCTCTCAACGCCGGGTCCTCCCCCAGTGAGGAAATGATAACCTTCTTTACATCATAACCTGTCAAAAATATAAACATGTATCAGCCTGAATGTGTCAACTAAAGCCAGGGAGAAAAATGTCTCTGGGACACAGCCAGACTCCAGGGAGTGCCTGGCTGCAGTGCCTGAGTCATGCTTGCACATTGCAGCACACGTATTTCATTTGAGTCCAGTTGTCAGGTTTTGTGTTTATTGTGTCTCATGTCACCAAGATGGGGTGATGGCATTGCCAGGACAGAGTTATGGCATTGCCAAGGGTGTTTCCATGGTCTGGCAGGCTGGCCTGGCACTGAGGGGTGAGTGGTGGCACAGCTCACACCATCCTGGGTTGAGAGCTGACTGCAGCAGGGTCTCACATTTATGTCTGAGGGTCCAGAAAACTGACACAGTAGAGAGAAATAATAGAAGAAAAATCATAATGAATTAGGATGATGCAGAGCTCAAAGTATGGGATGTCAAATTGCTTGTGAAATTGCCCACGAGACAAAGGAAGAAGGAAAAAGATGGAGAAACTTCTCTTGACTTTGGCTGGTGAGAAAGGAGGTGAAGAACTCAACTGTTGCTTCATTAAGGTTTCCTCCAGCATCTCTCATTGGGTTTGTACCCACCCTTTCTGCTCAGATCACCTTCAAAGACTCCAGCAGGACTATGGGAAAAACCCTTTGTGACAATTCACACGAAGAGCATCATTTTCTGGGTTATTTCCACTGCAGCTCCAACCAGCAGAACTGTTGCTGGAGGGACAGGTGGAGCCCACTTGTGGTCCTGTAAAATTGCTGGAAAAATTGAGAATGGCAAAGACACCCTTAGATGACTTTTCTCCTTTTTGTTTTTTTTAAGGTAGTAGTTTGGCAAGGAGGGGCTGTGCACACCTGGAAGCAGAAATACCAGAGCTGCTGGAAGACAAAGGCAGAGAGCAAAAGTCTGAGATGAGGGTGAAGCATCAGAGACAGCCCCATCCTGGCATGCCAGTAGGCAACTAAATAATTGAAACAGAATTTGCTGTCAAGTTTTTATGTTTTCATAGTGTCCCTTGCAAAAAACACTGCACATTATGATGCTATAAATCCTTATTATCTATGTCTTCACAACCAGAAGCTTCCCATTACCCAAAAGAAGGGCAAATCCCATGAGACACATTAATGGTGTTGAAAACTCCTCCTGCTATCTTAAGCCTTGATTAATCAACCTTATTTAGTACATGATAGTGGGATAATTGCAGCTGTCCCTGCATTTTTTAAAAAGTGCAATAAGTGCTTTAGCATCTGCAGCTCCATTTTCTTATCTCACAGATATTGATGCTTCCTGGAAAGCCTTGTGAAATCCTCTGCCTGGGGACGGTTCCACTGCTCTATATTTTCGGGGCACGTTAGCTGAGGGTTCCTCTTTGTAGCATTTTTAGCAGGAGAGCAGGATTGCTGCTTCTCACAAACCCATCTGTTCCTGCTGCTCATTCACAACCTGCAGCCACAGTCTCCTGTCATCTCCCTGTCACTCTGGAAAATAATAACTGTGGGAGGACAATATAATGGATTGTTCACTGGTGTATTCCTAGATATTAAAAGTACAATTTGGGGGTTGGTTCCAGAAAAATGGAAAATTATTTCATATGAGTTTAACATAATTATGAGCAAATTAGGCCTGATCCTCATCTCACTTGGGTCTACATTCACTCACAGCTCGTGGAGCTGGCTGGTATTTTTGGAATATGAAATCTTCTGTGACATTTTTTTACGACAGAGGTAATTTGGAGAGAAAAGTTCTGTAATTTTTCCGGGCTTTTTTTTCTGCTTTTTTTAGGCTTTTTTTTCTTATTTCAGTAAACACATGTAAAAAAGAAAAAAAAATCCTGCAAGCAAAATCCACAAAAACATTTTGTGTTTTCTTGAGAGCATATTGTCAGGCAACAGAGGAACACAACAGAGGCAATTTGAGCTGAGGGAGTTGTTGCCCAGATAGTTTTATGTCCTCTAAAGCTGCTTTTGTCCCCCTGTATCGTCAGGGTCCATCAAATTCTGCTGCTCCAACTGACTGCCAAGGGAAGCTGAGAAAATATTTTTGCCAATGATGCTTTGCATGTAAAAAAAAAAAAAAAAAAAAAAAAAAGGAATTTCAGCAATTATTATTTTGGTGTCATTAAAAATAGGCTTTGGATAAAATACTTAGTGAAGAACTAAGCTCCAACACTATAAGCCAGACAGAAAGCATCCTCTCTCCTTCCCACTGCTCTTTTTCTCCACTGTGAAAGTAGGATGAACAAATTTCCCCTTTATTTCTCAGACAGTATTTTCTCTTTGAGTAAAGATATGAGAGATCACAGGAAGGTAAAAAGGTCCTTTTCAAAATTGCTTTGGCTTTTCCTAATGTTTTATAGTCTCCAATTAACATCATTGGCCAGTGTCCCCTGAGGCCTCAGGAAATGCAATGACAGCACCGATGATCTTCATGACTGATGGACTTTTTGGCAGAAGCTTTTAAGCACCAAAACCTGGCAACTGAGGACTTAAATGTGTGCAAACAGAGTGGTCCCCATGAGCTCACACAGCTGTAACCAGGGCCCAGCATCCCAATGGAAAGTGATTTTTTACGAGCCCCTAAAACAGTTCAGAGCCTAACATGGTGGGGAAAAAAACCTTTCCTGGTGATGGCACCTCCCCTCTTCTTGCCATTTTTATTCTCTCATATTATTAAAAAAAAAAATGTTTTTGAAATGCCCCATCCTTTTCCAGCACACTCCAGGAGGTGGGGGCTGTGCTGCCTGGAGCACAAATCCCGTTTTTGGGATCACACAAGCCGTGGGTGCAGCTGCAGCTCAGGCAGGCTTAGGGCAGTAGGGTGAGCACTGAGCCCCAGGGGAGGGTGGAGGTGGCTCCCTGGATGTGCTCGGGCCATTCAGCTCTTGTTTTAGCAGGGATTGTTTATGCCCTGATGATCATCTCCACCTGCTGAGTTATTTACTACTGATTTTTCTGGGAAAAAATAATCCTTCAGCCCTTAATAGGTGCATTGCTTTGGGCTAAGCATGAGGGCACTGTGGACAGAAAACAACCAGGGGAACACACCAGTGTGTCTCAGGATTTCAGGCTGAGGACAAAAAAAAAAAAAAACAAACCCTGCATCACCAGAGCTCACTGCTAAATGATAACTTAAGCCAATTATACAGGCCTCATTCATCTTTTAGATAAGAAGCAGAGAGAAATAGTTTTTCTATTTCCATAATCATGCCACTAACTATACAAAACGTGATAATCCATAATGAGCTAGGAAGAGAATTAAATGGAGAACAGGGTCTTTTGATGACTTGCCAGTTTTCTCTAACATCATTCATACAGGTTATTGACACAGGACCAATTTTTCATCCTCCCTTTAACAGGACTCCCACTATTACAGTTGAAAAATGGCAGGCACAAACGTTTGCAGGCACATTTTGGCACCTTAATTTAAGATTTCCTCAGATTTACAAGTCTGTAATTGTATGTACAAGCCAGGTGCCCAGGAAATAATATGTGCACACAGCTGCAAATACTGTTCCTGTGTGATTGGAAGCTGGTCTCCAGCTCTGGCCCTCAATAACAAAGTGGGTTTTCCTCCTCATGAAATACACTTTGTCACCCTTATTGGCCAGCAATGAATTTGAAATAAATTTCTGAGATGTCAACTCCAGGCGAGAGTTTGAGATAGTTTTACAAAGTGTCTGGGAAGAGAAAGCCAAAAATTCTGGGAGGAGATTTGTGGAGGAAAATACAGCTTAGTCTGAGTTTTCTAAAACTTTGGGAAAAAAAATAAAAATACTGGGACTCCTGGAGTGACTTGGACTCCTGTGTTTTCAGCTCTGCAAGGAAGAACATGCACTTTGGCTGCTTCAAAAAGTCTGTCTTTTGGGTTTCCTTTCTCCCAGCCCTTTCCTTTGAGCCCAGACACCCTCAGCCCTGGCAGAGCAGCCAAGGTGTGCAGCCACGTGCTGAACACCACGTTGCCAATAACAGGTCAACTTCATCTCCCTCCCAAGACCCCAGGACTTTTTTCCAATGAAGCACCAGTTTCATTTTAAAAAGACTTCTCCAGCTCTCACATTCAGGAAAAAAAACCCAACTTTGCGAGGATTAAGGAAAAACCCCAAATTGTTTATATCCATTCAACTTCCCACAGTTCTTTAAAGGACTTTTTTCTCTGGATGCTGAAGTGGGACCACGTTGAGTCCTACAGGGCTGGACACCTGTGTGGCCATCGGGTCCCACAGCCAGAGGGGCCACAGTGCTGATGGCCCCTGTGCCACCCTGGGCTGGGCTTTCTGACTGAGCCACTGTGGTGCTCCACCCCAAAAATGCATCACTCCAGCAGCCCTCTGGCAGGGAATATGATGGAAGGGGAGTCCATGAGCGGCATCCTCAGATTTTTCTTCATTCTTCTCTTTTTTTTTTCCGTTTCTCAGCTCACTCGATTTAGGGTTGGGATGCCCAGTCTGGTAAATATGACAGCAGCAAGGGACTTTAAAGTTTTTTCCTGGTCATTACTTATCGATTGCCTTACAGAGAACTCCACTGGGACTGAAAGGAGGACAGAAATTCTTTCTGAAAAGCATTAATCCCTCTTTTTTAAGGAGATTGAGTTAGATTTTTCAGTTTTTTCAAAGTAGAAGCTGCAGGGGTGGAGTTTTCTTCAGCAGAAACATCTCAGCTAGAGCCATTCAGAGATGGACAGAGGGGAAAAACTTTTCTAGAATTTTTTTTTTTTTAATGACAGCTCTGAGAGGGTCTCCCTGATTTCCCCAGCACTGATGCTCTCATTGTTGAGAGGGGGGCCAGGTTTTATATGAATTAAAATTTGAGAGCTTGTGCCCATCAGAGACCAATTGGTCTGCCCATCAGGTCAGCATCAATTTGCAGTTTGTACAAATTAATACTACATCACCAGAAAATTCAATACAGCAACTTTTGTGTGAAGCCACCCCAGGGTGCTTTGCAAATAAAACACATTAAAATGCCATGTGCAAGGTCTGCTCTCCACCAAATGATAAATATTAACACCCTAAACAGAAGAGATATTTATGCTCAAACCTGCAAGCATTTGATTTTTGTTCCCTCCTGACTGTGGGTGAAATACAGGTTGAAAGAACAGCCCCACACCAGCAGGGTGTCCCCTTTGGTTGGGGACACAAAACGTGGGTGGTTTAAAGCACTGGCAGCACTGTGAGCATCTTGTGTGAACATCTGGGGTTTAAAGATCACACACTGCTGTGTAATGCCCACCAGAATATCTGCTGTGAGGGGGGAGAGGCCCTGGCACAGGATGCCCAGAGAAGCTGTGGCTGCCCCATCCCTGGAAGTGTCCAAGGCTCTCCAGGGCTTCGAGCAACCTGGGAGAGTGGAAGGTGTGGCTGCCCATGGCAGGGGGTTGGAACTAATGATCTACAACCCAAACCGTTCTAAGGTTCCACGAAAATAACTTTCAGTCATGGAAGTGTGGGAGGGGAGGGGGGTTGCCCACAGGGCTGTTTGCACAGGAGGGCCCCACGCTGCTGGGGCAGAGCTCTCAGGCACACCTGAACACACTGGCCTTGAGACAGCCTCGTCTAGCAGGCTAGAAAAGCCTACAAATCAGGGCAATAAATAGATCTGGAGTGATAAGAAATGTGGAGGAGGAGGAGGTAAGAAAGGAGCCTGACAAAGTTCAGGGCCAGCGCAGGGTGGGAATTTCCCTCACCAGGATAACAGAATATACCCAGGCTCTTTGCAATGCCTTGCTGACTATTCCCATCCAAGCCTGGCCCAGAGTAGGGTTGATTTTTGTTTTTTCCCCTCAAAAAGCTAACCTCCACACCTTCAGTGTGGGTTATGGGATAAAATCACTGCCATTTTGGGAGTGCAAATCAGCTCTACCTGCCATGGAGCTGGCAGAGATTTATCACTGTCATTTAGCACACCACTCATAGATTAAAGGGGCTTGTCCTTTTCACTTCACTTTATTTACGATTTTCAAACAATAAAGCATTCAGGGAGAAATTATGGCTCTGTTAAGCCATAGATGTGTCCATGTTCATCCCCCATAAATGTACCTGAGGGCTGGAAGTTCATCAGTTTGAATTGAGGAATGAATCGGAACTGAGCCAAGCAAATATTGGACCTAGACCAGCTTGGGTTTACATCAGCTTTACAAAAACCCCTTTGCTTTGAGACTTCAGGCAAGGTGCAGCCTGTTTGTGTTCCAGTCTGGGCTTCACACAACCCAGTGTTGCCCAAATGTTTATGAATTTTTAATGATAATTTAGTGAGGCTGTATTTTCCAAGGCTGTTTTTCCACGTGGCTGAGTCCGTGTGCAGCACTGGGGGTGTTCAGGAGGGAGCCACAGCAGGGACACACCTTTAGGGCTCAGAGCCCCCCCACATCTGCCAGGCCAGCAGCCAGCCTGGCCTTCCTGCCTGCATGGATGTGTTTAATTATCCCCCAGGGACTGGGGAGAAAAAAAGAATTTAAGAAAGGAAATAAAGGGACAGTGTGTGCTGAGCCCTGTACTTGAGAAGAATCTCTCAACAGCCTCCAAAAGTGCTGAGCTGGCATGTGTCTGCTTGCACATGTGGGTCTCCATGGAACAGCTCCTGTGCTGGGAGGGACAGCCCTGTGGCTTCAGCAGGGACAGCTCCTGCACTGACATTGTCCTGCCCGGGGCACATCCCGCTCTGGGCACCCCTGCCCCCTCACAGCCCGAGCTTTGACCTCTCCATTCAGATCTCACAGCCGTGCTTTGCTCCAGCACTCTCCTGTTCAGCCCAAGGTGGCTGCAGGTCTCCAAGGGAATGCATTCCTTGGGTAAGGAAAGGGATGTGACCCTGGCTGGCTGCAGAGCCTGGGCTGGGGACGGGGACGGGGACGTGCCACCCCCTGGCAGGGGGCCAGGGTAACTTTGTCCCCGTGGTGCATGAGAACAGTCACTGTGTGAAGGATCCAGTCAATGCTGGACCAGCCTGGCCCGTGGAACATGGCACAGTTTGAAACCCAACAGTCCGTGCCCAGCTAAGGAGAGCTTGGAGCTTGGCACCACGTTAATTAATGTAACATTTAAAACCAGTTTTCCTCGGCTCAGACCTGCACCTTGGCTGCTCACCCTCCTGCACCCCTCCGGTGGTGATGGAGCCACACTGTGCAGCACTGACCAAACTCACCCCAGTGCTGCCAAGCCACAGACAAAAGGACACAGCCTTGCCCTCGGGTACACCCTGCAGGGTAGGTTTAGGAAGGCAGAGGGTGTTATTTTTCCCACTAATTGTTTTTCCAGCAGACACTGGACTCCCAGGGACCTCCTGTACCTTCAGTACTCACATCACTGTTTATAGAGGGCTGGACCAATCCTGACTGCCAGTTCCTTCTTCTCACGGCCTAACACTCCCTTCCCCCTTTTGCCATGGACAATCCCATGCCTTATGTGTGCTTATTCCCACTGCTAGAAACTCATTTTCTTAGGCATGCTGTATCTGTGGAAAAAAAAAAAAAAAAAAAA
>VYXF01008898.1:93271-116292 GCA_013397295.1 Polioptila caerulea
AAAAAAAAAAGAAGAAATAAAATAATGTGACAGGTTAAAAAGTGGCTGGACTCATCACATTACTCACACAAAGGTGAGCAGGAGCTGGCACCCAAATATGCAAACAGCACACAGCCCTAAATATCCTAATGTATTTTAGAGTGGTCATTTCTAATTAGCACTTGAATCCAACACCCTACTTAGCCTAATTAGAGACATAACAAAAGCCTGTTTGAGCTCATATGCACATTGAATATGCAGATCTCTAGCATCCAGCACTGCCCTGCTACAAAGACAACAGCAAGCAAAGCCTCTCAGCATCCAGCATGGATGAAAACTGGTCCCAGCATGGCCCTAAACTGGTCCCAGGAAGCCAATATGTTGAAAATCTGCATCATTAACTCCATTAAAATGCTTTAAATGTAAATCTGAAAGGTTTTGATGAGAGTTATGTTACCGAGGGAAAAGAAGGCAAACCCACGGTTTAGGAGATACTGCATTTATTTTTTGCATCTTAATCCAGAAGATTTTACAGCCTAATTTAAACCAGGAAACAGAAGGAAGATAGATGAGGAGGAGGAATAGCAGTGCAGAATCATAAAATGGTTTAGGGTGGAAAGGTTGTTTAAAGGCCATCTAATGCAACCCCCTGCAACAAACAGGGACATCTTCCATTCGGCCAGTCTGCTCAGACCCCTGTCCAACCTGACCTCGAATGTTTCCACGGGTGGGTCATCCACAACCTCTCTAGGCAACCTATGGCACTGTTTCACCACTTTCATCACGAAATATTTGTCCCTGACCTTTTTTTTTAGGGTAAAACCAGCCCCCTTGTCCTATCCCAGCTTGCCCTACTGGGATGTCCATCCCCATCTCTCTTACAACCCCCAGGCAGAACCCAGCGCGCAGGCGGCTGTGCCAGGGCTGGCACCGGGAGGGTTAAAGGCACCCTGCGGCTCTGCAGGTCTACCAGGCCAGACAAAATAGGCGTCATTCCCAAACCTGGCTGGTCTTCAGGGAAAACACCCCTGCACACCCGCGAGGCGCGGAACAAACGCGGAAAACCCGCGCTGAGCCGTGCGCACCCGCCTCATCCTCATCCTCATCCTCATCCTCATCCTCAGGGATGGATCGAGCCAAGCGCCGGGCGGATTTCACTGCGGACCGAGAGAAGGGCTCTAGCAGCTCCATGGAAACCCGGCCGGGTGGGATTGGTGGCCCAGGCTCAGCAGCAGCGACCCCGCCGAAAGAACAGGCGCTGTTAATGTTTAACACGGAGCAGGGCCGTGGTAAAACCCAGCCAGCCCTCGGCGGTGGTTATGCAATTCACCGCTAATAGCTCGGAGGGATCCAGCATGGGCCTAACACCTCCCCTCCCCCGGTTCTATATGTGAGGGATTTTTCTTCCCTGTTGCTAAACCTTAAAGTGAGAGGAAACAAAGAAATCACTATTACATAATACAGACCTACAGCCAAGTCGTATTTCTGCTGTTTTGGAAACATTCGGGGGAGGGTAAATCGAAAGCTAAGAAGAGCCGTGGGATAGGATCCTATTTTTTCCTCCTTCCTTCCATTTTCTTATTTCCCAGTTAAATACATTCACTTTCCCCAAGATCTGTTGCACCTTGTCTAATACTGAGAAATCAGAAAGTAGGGTTTTTGGTAGTGGTAATTACTGGCAGCAATGTTATAATTACATCCCACAGGTCTACAAGACGTTAGGTTATGCATTGTCACGATTGCATCGTGACATAAAGAAAAAATGGGGTGGTTGAGAGTGAGGGTTTGCTCACATCACACAGGCTTTGCACACCCTGCAGCCCCACCAGGTCAGCGTGATCCTCATCAATCCATCTGAGCCATGTGGGGTAACAGCAGCAGTGGTCTCGCTTGTGGAGGTGCTCAGCTCCAGGGTGGACTGGCTGCAGAGGGAATTTGGGAATCCCTGAGCCCTTAGAGCATTTTGGGGCAGCCTCAAGGGCCCAGGATGGCTGGGCTACCACCATCCTTGGTGTGTGGAGGCCAACAATCGCTGTGCCACAGGCGTGCTCTCGCTCTGCTGTTTATTCTCACGTCTGGTAGCACAGCAGAGGCTGGGGGAGGATTACTTCTGGCACTGTGTCTCTCAGGAGGCATCTACTGTGTTTAGGTTTGGCTTTGTTTTAATGCTCCTGAACACAGCTCTTGGCATCTTACCCAGGCAGGGGACAGTGACTTGAGGAGGTGGATTAGCCCAAAGCTGCTCAGGATCTACCAGAAGGTACCTACCTAAAAAACAGCATTTCTGAAGTCAGTGGGCTATCCATAGGAAAACATGGAAAAGGGAGGGCCTGCTGCTCCTTAGCAGAGATCCAGCCTTTCCCAGGACAGGTCTAAAGCTCTGGTTTGAAGCTGTGGTTTGGTCAGTGCCAGGGAGCTCTGGTTCCTGGGAGGAAGCCTTGGGTTAGGCCAAGGTCAGACGGGGAGCTGCAGTGGTACCTGGAGGGAGGACTGCAGTCCCTTGTGGCTCTCCTGCAGGATGCTCCACCTCGGGCAGGTCAGTGCTCTGCATTTCCCTTTAGCAAGCCCTCATACACCTCTTCCTGTGCCTCAGCTCTCTGAGTGCAACGTGGAATCAGTATTTCCTTATTCCTTGGGGCTGTTGTGAGAATACACACAAACCTGTAAGCTACTCAGTGTATAAGGACATCTGAAGTTTGCACAAAATAATTTAAAACACCTCCAAACACCAATTCTCAATTCCCAAAGAGTACAAGTACACTTTTCTTCCCACTTCATGTTTTTCTCACATGGAAGAGGGGCCTTCCACTAGCCCCTGAGCCAAAACCCTTGGAAAGATCTTGAAAACAAGATAATATATGTTGTGTGGATCCTTTTGCTCTCTTCTGTTAGCTAGCTAACCACCCTAGAAAAACAAGCCATAAATCAATTGGAAGCTTAACCTACAGTTTGCCAATCTGAAAAGCAGACACTGCCCCAGGAATGTGGCCACAGCTCACTAAAACAATAGGAACAAAGGAAAAAAAACCCAAACAATTCTAACTTGCACTTAGTAACTCAGCAGAGCTGCAGAAACATCAGGCAGGCAGTGATTCCCAGGAGCTCCACATCACCTTAAGCCACAGTCTCCTCCTGAGCAGTGAGGTGCAGAGGGCTCTGGTTTCGAGGTGAAAATGGGTTTCAGCCTCCAGCTCAGCTGGAGAGAATTAAGGCAGCTCAGACTTCTCCCATAAAGAGACTGAGGGTCCCTAACAGTGGGCTTTTCAACTTTTCCTCTTTTGTTTTTAGGCTTTCAGTAGAATTAGGGCTCTTCTAGAGATTAACTGGAATCTAAATAGGTTTTGGTTAAGGCATCACTGCTTGCCTTTGTTTTCAGGGGTGTAAGGGCACTCTGTATGCCTGCTTTGAGCAAGGCAAGAAAGCTTTGAGCTGGACTCAGCCCGTGGTGCCAGGGCACCTGGCAGGGTGAGGCTGCTGGCTCCCAGGGAAGCCTGGGGAGTTTCCAATCCCCTCAGCAGGGCTGCCCAGGGGGTGATGGGGACACAGGGAAGGGACAGGTCTGTGTGAGAGCACCAGCCCTGCTCAGGAACAGGGCATTGAACATCACAGGAATTACAGCACAGGCTGACATCTGCCCTCCAGCAGGCTGAGGGTTGATGCCATAGGAGAGTCTGTTATTTTCTTGCTTCCTTGCATGAAGAGGTGCATTAGAGGGATGGTTCTCCTCAGAGACACAGAACAATCTTTACAAAAACACCAAGACTTTTAAGGGCTGTGAGCCTCTAGATATCTGCAATACTCAAAGCACTTTTATGACCAATGCAGCAATGCAAAGAAAATGTCATTTTTAAATGTAACTCTGTCCTCAGCGAGGATAGTGTATCAGATCAGGACCAGTCTCCAGAACTACATCCTGCCCAAAAGACCAGAAATTAAGAGGAGTGAGGAAAGAAACCTAATGAGATTGTGAACTCAAAGTGAATTTACGAGCTCTGACCACAAAGCAGTATGGAACAGTAGCAAGACACTCATTAACAGCTTGCAGTTGCTAATGGGTGACTAAGAGAGAAAGTTTGCCATAAATAAATGCTAGTATTGCTTCAGGACTTCTGATTTTGTAACTGGGGCACTTGTAAATCAACATCAGAGCACTGCAATCTGTGGGATACCTGTTCCCAGATCAGGCCAGGTGGAAATGAAGCCAAAACCAACAAGCTTCCCAGACTGGGGGTAGTGGGGCTGTCTAGGGGAAGCAGTGCCTGATGCCCCAGGCTGCCCTGTGGAGTCCTTTCATTATTTAGGCAGAAGAAAGAAACACCCCCTTCTCCCTTCACTTGTGCTAAAAACCAGCCCTCAGTCAACCAGGTATTTTTAATACCTTTTTTTGCGCTTCATTACTGAGGGCCTCGAGCAAACTCTGTCATCAGTGATGACACAAGGAATAGAAGCAGTTGCAGGGCAGTATAAGTGAAGGGGAAATTAAGCCATTTAACACACAGGCAGGAGACGTGTGTTTGGGCCGAGGCTGGGATTTTTTTCTAATTAAAAACCTGGAGAAAATCTCCTTGCCTCTAATGGAATAAGCACCAAGGCAACTTCATCTGGCCCACGGACTCCCCCCGCTACCGCTGTCTGCTGTAAGAAAAGCAGGAGGGAGGAGTGGGCGAGTCTGATTTCTATGTAAAGATTGTACAGCCAGACCTGCCCTGGAGCTGCAAAGCAACCAGACACTGGAATCCAGCCAGTTTTGTGTCGTTTCTGCAGGGCTGGCCAAATGTGCTACTGCTATTTTGGCTTCATCCGCTTCTTTCCCCTTTCCTAGCCTAATTGTTCTGGCTCCTTGATTTCTGCTTAATGGAAAGGGTTAAATAGTGTATTATACTGGAATTTGATTTGCAGAAAAAAAAAGCTTTGATGTTTTCATGTTGCCTGTGACTGGCAAAGCAATTGTGATTTCTGCTGCCATGGTTAATATTTGGAAATAACCTTTATTTTATTATAACCTGTTTAAGCAAATGCAACTTGCCCTGTCCTTTCCTGTGAATTACTGAAGTCTGTGGAATTAACCCTCACTGCTGCCCTGTGACTCTTCACCAGGCTTTCTGCTCTGCTTTTTTGATGGGGTGATGGAAAGTTTTTACATGTCAGGTGAGGTTGGAGATAAAGCATAAGAAATGTTGTGCTGCTGGTGTGAAATTATTCCTTAGTCTGAGGAGACTCACAGAATTATTCAAAAATACAGGAGGAGCAGTCTGGTGAACACAGGAATGAGATTCCTGTTCCCATGTAGGAGAAAAGTGCCCTGGCCACACCAGAGTGTGGAAATTCGAGTGCTTGGCTGGTTGTGAGGAAACCATAGTAATCTGACAGTGGGAGTTTTTTATTTCCATGAATTTGTTGTCCTTTTCTTTGGAGAAACGTCAGTGCTGGGTATGGAAACCAGGGATCTCACCCTGGTTTAGATAACACGGTATCTGTAGCACAGTGTCCATTGCCTCACTGAGGAGCAGGGAAGACCCCTCCTGTTCAGTGGGAAGTGAAGACTGGATGGAAAATTCCTCCATGCTCAGAGAAGGGATTTGGAAAACAACTGCTTTCAGCAGGCTTTTAGAGGTAACATTCCTATTTCATGTCATCCCATACCACACTTCCCACCTGAAAAAGTGTCACCCTCAAAAGCAGACACTAGAAAGCTCTTTAAGGACCTTTTAATTGTGGTGTTGGTTAATACAGAAAGCTAGAAGATGGAAAGGAAGAATTAGAGGTCAGCTGAAATCTTTCACAGCAGAGATGCTACAGTTAAACACTCACAGACTGAAAGACATCTTGTTTGGAAGCAGAACAGGACCACATTCTCTTCCTCAAGTTGTCAGCCTGAGAACGATTTAGACCTAAATATTCCTTTTAGATTATGTTAGTAATAAAACCTTTGAAGCCTGTGTGGGTTTAACTCTGGATGTTGCTTTAAAATCTGACATTGTGATAGAGAAAATCAGAAATGAGTGGTAGAGGTGGCAGGGAAGCTGTTTGCAGCCCTGCTGAGGAAAGAGTGGGGCTGGAAAATGCACCCCTTGCACAGGCAAGGTACCATGCTGAATCATTGCAAAAGCTCATTTATATCCTCTCTTTTTCAATGTCCTGTGCTGGGTGGCTTGGAAAGAGCATTAGGACAACGCAAAAGTGGCCAGACAGCATCTTCCCAACTGCTGGTGACCTGTGACATTTAATTTTAATCAGCCTCACTGGACCATTTTTCAGGAATTCTACAGCTTTTTGCATTAATTTGTATTTCTGGTATCCATAACATCTTGTGGCAATAGAGATATAGGCCAGTTCTGTTTTGGTAAGTGAGCAAGTCCTTGCAAATACTTTCCCACCTTAACCAGAGAGCAGACATCAAATGGGATCTGGCTGGACCCCAAAACAAATAAATAGTGCTGATGTTCAGAAAGGAAACACCAGTTGTCCTTAAATAGTCAAGCATTGTTCTCTGACTTCCTGCAATAACCTCTGCCTTTTTACCCAAAAAGATTCCCAACTGTGTGGGTCCAATACTTGTCTGGTGTCTGCCTTCTGCGTGTTGGCAACATTTGTGATTTTTATTCTTTTTCTTTGAACAATCCTGCACCTAATACACAGCATGTGGCATTTGGTGGCTCTGGAGGGTACAAAGTGGATATTCCATGTCACCTCCAGGATGAAACATCCATAAGGTGACACCTGTCTATAAAGCTTGATGTCACCTGTCAGGTGAGTGCCAGGGAGAAACAGGAGCCGGAGCTGCCCCAGTGATGGGGCACGTGGGGAATGTGTGGCCACCTCAGCAGTCACTGATGGGGTGATGAGGACAGCTGGGGACCTCTCTGTTTAATCAGCAGTGCCTGAGCACTCACAGCAGCTCACAAAGGCAACAGTCACTCTTGGGGAAATCAAGGTAATAAAACTGTGAGAGGAAAATGTGACTGAAGTGGCAGAGCAGCTCAGAAACACTTGGAGAGAGGTTCAGTGTGGCTGGGCATGGAGGCTCCAGCTGAAGGTGACCTGCAACAGCTGCTGAAAAGCTTCAGAGCAATATAAAATAGGGAATATTGCAGCGGCTGGAGGATGGGGCTGGCAGCTCTTGTACCTGGTGAGAAGATGTTGCCAGCAAAGGGGAGGCTGAGCCATGGCAGGAGACACAATGATCACAGGAGATGATGGTCTGGGACCCTGCCAGGGTGAGCATCCCACACCATGGCAGAGTAGGAGTTTTTCTCTAGAGCTGTCTGGGAGAGAGGAGAAAAAACCTTTGGCCCATAGGGCACAAATCCTTGTGGAAGCAGGGCAGTTTGTCTATTGCTCCAAGGTCTGATCCCAAACAAACCATGGATAAACACCCTTCAGGAGCTTCAAGGCACAAAGTGAAGCAAGAGGGAATCCTGTGTTCCAATCTGCCACCTGTATTTTTCTCCTGGGAATTATGGAGTATTTTCCCATTTTAATTATCCTCTTTCTATATAGATCTTGTTCTTTTTTAAATTAATGACTGGCAGAAAAAGGGGAGGTGACAGACACAATTAACTTTTGCTGGTGATTCATCTTTAAAAGTCCCTGCATATTCAAAGGGCTGTGATGGGACACAGGCATGGAATCCTCTCCCCAGCATGTGGTCAGCTTGGGTGCTAAGCCTGCACACCTTTGTGTGGCACCTGATCCCTTGCTGGAGAAGAGTTCATCCTACATTTCATTTTTGCTGAGGAGCACTGACCCAAACCTGTCCTGTGAAATATCAGGAGCTGAACCTGGCTCTTCTCCCCAGTTTTGAGGAACTTCTTGGGACATCCCCGTGTGGACTCCAGGGACACAGCGCAGTGACAGATAACAATGGATGTGTGTTACTGATAAATTGAAGAATCTGCCACCAAAATATGTTTGGAGGCTAATTTGACATTTTGCTGATGGGTTTTCCAACCTGCATATCTTATTTAAGTTGTGCTTACAAATACACCATGACCTCTGAACACTTCAGTAATGGGTTTGAGCCAGGAGTGAGTTGTGTTTCACTGAAGTAATTATTTATTCACTTAATGGGGACTGATGGTTCTGCTCAGCTGGGAGCTGTACATAATTAAAACCATGGTCCCTGCCCCAAGAGGCTTCCAGTCTGAAAGATGAAGCAAAGGCTGTGCCAGCAGAAATTGCAGGAATCCTGTGTGCTCAAACTGAAAGTTCAAAAAATTAAATAAAAAAGTGAGCTCTTTTCCTGTAACTTGAGACAGGGCATTTGGGGCTACCAGAAGCTTCTGCTTCTATGGCTGCAACACTGAGAAAGAGATGGCTGCTATAGGTCAGAAGTCCTCCCAAAAGCTGTAAGATAAATTCAAACTTGCAGGGAAAGACAAATATATATATATATATATATACCTAATCCTGAAACTATGCTCAGTGTAACCTAAGGAGAAACATTGCCCAAGCTGGAGCTGCCTCCCTCAAACCCAGCCCAGGAAAGTGTGGGAGCCAGTGCCAGACACTTTGCCCCAGGCAGAGCAGCATTGATCAAAGAGACCTGGGCTGGAGCAATCCTGACATACAGCTGTTCTGCAGCTGCCAGGAGCCATTGCCTCTCCCCAGACCCGGAGAAAGTCTTGTGTTCCTGAAAGCTTGCCTGTTTTTTTACTAATTATATAATTTGGCTTAATAAAAGCCGTTACCTCTCCATACAAATCTTGTGTCTCTTTGAATAGGTTGGCATATTTCCTAATAGAACCAGAAACTGCTCCTTAAACAGAAGTTTGACCATTATTGTTATTAAAATAGGAAAGGAAATGGAGGCTCGTTCACAACAAAGTGATATTTATTGCTCAGTTTAATTGCCTAATGTAAAGCGCATGACTGGGGATTTGAAGAGGCTGATTTGCAGTTTGGTCACCCTTTGAAACAAAGGCACTCAGGGTGAAATTGCATGTTGGAACTCAAGGATTGAAATGGCTCAGGCAGCTGAGAGAGGAATAGAATTGTTACCCAAGCATCGGCAAGACCCCTCAGACATCTCCTCAGACTGGGACTTTGTGGCTCAGTCTTTGGGACATGCACAGGTTTTATGGCTTTAAGACAAACAGGGAATAGTTCAAACAAGCATTTTTCTGCCCAGCCCCTCCCCAGCAAGAGCTGAACCCAACATTTTCCACGAGTGATTCAGCAGCATTGTGCAGGGGCTGGGAGCTGCCCTGCTCCCAGGGCTGTCAACATGTAATCAACCCAGCATGATGGCAATGGAAAGATTTGGGGTTTTGGATGCCTGGAAAGCTGCTCTCAAAAGTGGCTATACTGACAGCATGACTTCAAGGGCTGGGGAGGTTTGACTCCTGGGCACAGGAGCTCATGGTTGTGGAGAGTGGGAATTCACCAGAGGGTCAACCTCTGTCCACAATGATAACCAGGAAAGATGCCCACACAAACCAGAACCCCATACTTCAAAGAAATAAAGACTCTAAAGCCCTTTTCCTATTGAGAGCAAGGATTTTCCCTAAAGACTCCCTGGATATCACCAATATCCTGCCATGCCAAGGGCTCCCAGCACAGCTCCTCTGGAGCCAGGCAGATGGGACCCGAGGGCTTTCCAACAGCACCATGGTTTTCCTTAAGTGGCATCTTGTTTATTGTAATGCAACTGTGAGGCTCTGAGCTATTCCCATAGCACTCTTAGTAATCAGCCCTGGTATGTTGAGGGGCATATTTGTCATGTCTCAGCCAGTCTCTCAGAGAAACAGTCACGGGTCATGTTAGTTACCTAATTTATATGTCAGGGGCTGCAGGAATGAATCAACAGCATTTTTTTTTTTTGTATTTTTCCAGACAGTAGCTTGATATTCCCGGCATGCTGAACCCTAGGAGTTCCCTTGCTTATGTGATCATTCACAGTCCCTCCTCATTTGGCTGATGTTGCAGTAATTCAAGCAGAAAAATGTGCTACGAGCGCAGAGAGACAAGGTCTCCCTCCTAAATGACTCTCCAGAGCTGTTCCTGTGAGAGTGTCCATGCATCCCCTCTGGGGATCACCCCAAAGGAAGCAGCACCCTGTTCCCATGCAGGTGGGGGTTATGGAGGGGGCAGGAGCAGTGGTGGACTCTGAGCTCACTCTGCTCCTGCACACACAACCACAGCACAATTCCATCAGCGCAAGTCAATCCATGTGCTTGAGACAGGTGAGGAAATTTTGGCAATGGAAAACAGGATCTGCCAGACCTGCACCACCCTGACAGGGAAGTGGCGGAGTCACCATCCCTGGAAGTGCACACATGTGCTGATGTGGCCCTTGGGGACACGGCTTAGTGGTGGGCTTGGCAGAGGGGCTGGGTCAATGGTTGGAATCGATGATCTCAGAGGTCTTTCTCCAACATTAATGATTCTATGATCCTTATTCCACTAGAGCTCTCAGGGTGTGGCAAAAATGAAAGCAGAGAGCTGAGGGGAGAGGCCAACACCTTCAGCACCAGCCCATCCCAGGGGCTGCCCAGCACTTCCACATGGATATTCCTGCTGGGACTGAACATGATCCCATCCGAGAGATTTCAGGCAGTTCTTGCCCAGCATGTGAATCTGGGTTTGTTTACTTCTATCTGGCCATTTGTGTGTTTGGGGAGGTGGATATAGGACACCGTTCCTGATGGAAGCAGTATCTGCAAGGAAAAGCAGTAGCTGTGCAATTCCCTAAATCCCACGGGATCCCTGCACATCCAGCACGGTGCTGGGCCAGGCAGAAAGCAAAGCAAAGAGCAAAAGCCTCAGTGCTCCCGAGGTTTGAGGCAGCTTTGCCCAGCCCAGGGCTGGGGGTGGCCGAGGGTTCCCCCACACTGCTTTGGGGGTGTCCCCGCATTCCGGGGGCTGCTCTGGGGGGTTTCACCTGGGCTGTGGGGAGGGGAGCAGGGCAGGGCTGCGGCCCCTCCCAGCAGGAATCACCAAGCAAGGGGGAAATGTTTGACAAAGATCCCTTTGCTCCAGGCTGGCGGTGAAATAGAACACAAGGCTGTGCCCCCAGGGGCCGTGGGAAACACGGTCAGGTGGGGAGGGCAGAAATAAATCCCAGGAGGCACAGCCTGCCGTGGTGGGGAAACGCAGAGGAGCAAATTATTAGCTTGGGATTTTTTTGGTTTTTGGGGGGGAGTTTGTTTAGGGTTGGTTTTGTTTTGTTTTTCTGCAAGACGAAAGATCACCCATTAACAGTTTCTGGTAAATACTTTCCAAAGCCTTTTGTGCAGCAGTTTTTCTTAGAAGGGCTCTCCCAGCACCCCAGGCATCCCGGGCGGTGGCGGCTGGAGAGGTTTGAACTTGAACTCGCTTATTTAGCTTCGACTTTTCTCCTCACGGAGTACCTGGACTTAGCCCAAACCTCAAAAGTAAGCTATAGCCAAATATTTTTGAGGTTGGTAATGAAACACCAAAGCTTTTTTTTTAAAAAAAAAAAAAGTTGTGTCCCAAATTCCCCTGCAGAATGTGGGACCGATGCTCCCCGGGCCGGGGCTGGGCATGGTCAGGCTCTCCCCCAGGTGAGCCCAGCGCTCACTGTTCTCACTGCAGAACAAACATTTGGGCATTTCTGTCCTCACACACCCACAGCTCGGGGTTAATTGCGACAGATCATGTCCTTCCCTACCCTGAATTCCTGCTTGGCTCCCGAAGTCTCCCACTTTCCAGCAGCCTAGAAAGACGGTGTGAGCTGCAAAGCCTCTGCATTTGGACGAAATCCTGAGAAAGGATAAATGCCTTGAGATCTTCAGGCTCTGGTACAAAGCAACATTATAAAAATCTGCATCTTCCCTGGGAGAATAGTCAATCAGGAACTAGATGCACCCCCCCTCAGCAAGGGAAAGGGTTAATTGCTTTGGTTTCCCCTGATGCTTTTGGTTAGTGCCAATCAGATCTGGAATGATAAGAATAAAATATGATGGAAACTTCTGGCTCTTCCAAAAAGCGTGTTTTAATTAAATTGAGAACTAGCTGGTTAATCAGCACAAGGACTAATGTTCTGATTAGCAGGAAATGCCTGGTGAAAAATAGACCCTCTGTTCGGCTGGGCTGGGGGAGATTCATGGGCTGGGGACACAGCTCAGGGCTGGGGGGGCTGGCAGTGCTCTGTGAAGGCTCCATCCGAGGATCCCTCGGGAGCAGACACATCCCTGATCCCGAAATATGCCCCTGGGGGGGTGGGGAGAAGGGAAGGATGTCCTTGAAGGGAGCTGCCCCCCCTCAAGTGTGTCCCTGCCGAAAGCCCAGCGGTGGAAACAAGGGAGCATCGCAGGGGATGCGGGGATGCCATGGGGCGAGTGAAACCTCTGGTCTCAATTACCTTTGAAAGGGAGAGTGCAAGGATGGGGGGAGGCAGGATTGCAAAATCAGTTGGAAATTTATTGTATCAAAGAAGAAAAATAAGCCAAACCAATAACAACAACAAAAAAGCCCAGCACAATGCAAGAAATAAACTTTAAAAATTAAAGAATCAATGGAGAAATGTCCTTCTGGCCACCCCTTCCCCCACAGTGCGAAGCACAGGCTTCCTTCTGATGAAAGCTCCGCCTGGAGCATTTTTGGTGGCAGGAGGCCAGGAGAAAGCTTAAGGTGCTCTCTGCAGTTTAAGGTGGAGCTGTTTGCTTCGCCTTCCCCAGCAACATCAGGAGCGGCCACCGCGGAGCAGCATCCTCGTGCTGGCACCGTGACACCCCAGGCACGGTGACACCCCAGGCACGGTGACACCCCTGACACGGTGACGGTGACACCCCAGGCATGGTGACAGTCCAGGCATGGTGACACTCCAGGCACAGTGACAGTCCAGGCACAGTGACACCCCAGGCACGGTGACACCCCAGGCACGGTGACACTCCAGGCATGGTGACACCCCAGGCACGGTGACGGTGACACCCCAGGCACGGTGACACCCCTGACACGGTGACACCCCTGACATGGTGACACCCCAGGCACAGTGACACTCCAGGCATGGTGACACCCCTGGCACGGTGACACCCCTGACACGGTGACACCCCAGGCACGGTGACACTCCAGACAGGCCGTGGTGGCTCTGCTTTACACCCCAACATGAGCAAACGGTGGGGTTTTGTTTTGCTTGCAGCTCGCAGCTGCCTGTAATGGCTTTCACCAGGAAAATGAAATGGGGTGTGAAGTGAGAGAGAAGGGGTGCAGGAATAACACATGTCCCAATGTTAGGAAGAAGCGTTTGGGATGGTCCTGCTGATGCCCTCACACCGAGGTTTGCTCAGAGCTCTGGGATTCAGCCCCAGACTCTGCAGAAGCCTTGTCCATGGTGGTCTCCAACATCCCTGCTTTCCACAGGGTCCAGGGAACCCCCAGCACGGCCCTGCTGCTTCTTGGGCATAAACACCCCAGGAAGCAGCTGGAGGAGGAGAGGGCTCAGCCTGCCAGCAGGCAGGAGGGCACCTCTGTGTCAGAACAGGCTGGGGAGCTGATGGGCAGCTCCTGACTCTGAGAGAGGCTGCAGCCCCAACAGGAGGGGCTCCAGAAACCAGGACCAGTGCAAGCAGCCCATGCACAGACCTGTCCCAGCCCCTGCTGTTGAAGCCACGATGGCTGCTCAATGCCCTTTCCCTACACAAGAGGATGTGTGAAGGATATATCTACACAAGAGGATGCCTCAGTGAAAGGTGATGGGCCTGATGCCCACCAGAAATGCTTTATCCCACCCATCCTTGCCAGTGAGGGAAGGAACTCTGCACAGCCTTGTCCCAAAACCACACGGGTGCCTCCCTAAAGAAGCGATTTTGGGAGAAGGCTCAGCTGGGGCTGCCCATGGGCTTGAGCTGCCCTTGGATCAGCCAGGCCCCTGGGGATTCCCCCCTACCTCCTCCCTGCCAACACAGGGCAGGGAGCTGCTTGTCCTGGTCTGGAAGGAAGCAACAGCACCATGAGGTTAAGAAATAACATGCAGAGGTGATGCAAATGCCAGCTGGATTTTCCAAAGGGCCAATCCCAGCACTGAGCCCTCCTAAATACGCACAGTGCCATCAACCCTTCAGTGTCATCCACCCCAGTCCAATGTGTCATTCAGAATCTTGGCAGTATCTCCCATTTGAATCGAAATACATGAGATTAGACCCAGTCAGATCTGAACCAGGCTATGAAACAGAACATGCAGTTTTTAAATTGCTGTAGAATACAACTTACAGAGATTTTTTTTTGTTTGTTTCTTTAATTTAAAAGTAATGTGAGGANGTTTTTAAATTGTACCTGCTGTAGAATACAACTTACGGAGATTTTTTTTTTGTTGTTTCTTTAATTTAAAAGTAATGTGAGGAACCAGGTAAAAAATACTGTGCAGCTCTCAGAAAGACCCAGATCCATTTGCATGGAGCTGCCATTGAGACTGGAGAGCTGCCAAGTGCCAAATCTATAAATCATGAATTCCCCTCCCTAAATCACAATTGTTTTAAAAAGAAATAAAACATATTGGTTCTTTTAATTTGCCTTTTGGAGTCTGTGCCTGTAGGCACATTTTCCAGCTTTTCAAAAACACGAAGACTAGAAACTTCTCATTTCTCAGTGAAAGATGAGCCTCACTTAATTACTTGCATCCAAGAGCCACAGCTTTATGAAAAATTTCAAATATCAGAAGATTGGTATTAAAATAACAGGGGCTGGCAATGCTGAGATTCCAGTTAGATGCAGGATATTCCTTTTATGGGTATCCAAGAAGAGTAGGCACCAATGGGCTACAAGACTTACAAATATAATGAGTTTTGGTCAACTGACATGGAAAATAGACCTCATGTCTATGTTCCTTTGCCAGGTTTGTCCTTGTTTCACTCTGACACAGCCCCCACTGGCTTTTAGTCATGGTGGCAGTGGTAATGCACACAGGGATTTAACTGGGAACAGGGCAAAGGTGGCTGGCATTTGCACAGGGGTTTTGGCAGTCACAGGGCAAAGCACCTGGCAAGGGTGATCGGGAAGCAGGGAGGTGCCAAGGGGAGTTTAGGGGTTAGAAAAGGAAAGCTGAGGCTCAGCCAGCCCTTCAGAGAAGCAACCTGGTGAAATTATGTGATATTTGAGGCATCTTCTTTTTCAGGTCCCAACCTGCACCCCCATCAAAGCACTTTTGTTCACCTGGGCTGCTCTCCAGGCTTTGGGTTTAACATTGCAGCCCTGACCCCAAGAAGCATCCCGGGATCACAGAATCATTTAGGTGGAAAGACCTCCAGGATTGTGGAGTCCAGCCATTAATCCAGCACTACAAGTCCATCATCATCTCCTTAAATGCCATCTATGTGATTTTTTAACCTCTCCAGGGTTAGTGACTCTACCACTTTCTTTATCAGCTTGTTCCAATGCTTGAACACTATTTCCCTGAAGAAATTTTTTTAATATCCCATCTAAACCTCCCCTGGCACACCCTGAGGACATTTCCCCTTGTCTTCCATTGCTTGTTACGTGGGAGAAGAGACTGACCCCCACCTTGCATCCTGTCCTGCCTTGGGGTTTCTCCTTGGGCTTTCAGCACTCTCTGTGGCAGTGTGGTTTCTTCTGGATTTACATCAGTGGCCATGTCCTCCCTGCCAGGCTTGGGGTCCCAGCAGCACAAGCACATTTTGTGTTGCTATTCATGGGAATGATGAGATAATGGCCTGAAATCTTGGTTCTTCTAATATAATTGAAAATGGAGCAAAACTGCAACTCTAAAAAGGAAGTCTAAATCAAGTTGCAGAAGAGAAAAGGATATTTGACAGCAGGAGCAGGCTCTGGAAATGCAGTCATTGTTTCTACTTATGGGTTTTGAAATGTAAATAATTTAACACCCAGCTAAGCAGAGGAAAATCTGCTATTTTTGGTTTGTTCTGAACAAAGACAGTTGTGTATTCTAAAACACACAGTTCAGCATTAAAAATAAAATAATACAGAAATAATGCTGTCGAGAATGTCTTTAGGTATTTACAACCCAGTGCCAGGGTCTGGGCTGGCTGGGCCTTGCATTATTCTGGAACATTTGCAGTGACCTCGAGCCTCACCAGGTCATTGGAATAAACCCATAAATAAACAACTTGGATGGGCTAATTCTGGGGGTTCGTTAAAAATCTCAGCTGAGGGATAAAAGCACAGGGAGAGGTTTCAAAGGCAGCCTTCAGGGAGATGGCAGCCTGACCCAGATGGCCAGGCTGATTCCCAGCTGGGTGATGGAGCTGGGCTCAGAGATGGATCCTGCTCTGTTAACGAGATTCCCACGGCCACAGCGAGGCACCAGCTCTGTGCAGTCCAAGGCAGCACAGAGAACTCTTTTTTTATTCAAATCCTGGTCCCCATTAAAATAACAACAGCTGAAGCAGGCACACAGACATGTTTCTGGGAGCTGAAAATGAAGCCTCTTCCTTCAGAGACCTTAACTGACTTGTTCTTTGGGAGTTGGTACAATTAGGCCTGGTTTGTTTTTCTGTTCTCTCAGCCCTCTCAAATAAACATTTTCTAAAACTTGCTGAGAGAAAGGGTTAAAGCCCTCCCAGCTGTATAAGACCTCCTGCAAATGTCACTGCCTTTCCAGCTGTGCTTGCTGCCTGCTGATAGACTTGGCAACAATTTGTTGAGATTCTGGTGGGATTGGCTCCTGTTTGATGTGATGATGAAACCCCATCCATTGCCACAACAAGAGTCACCACAATATTGGGATTAGCTGCTGCCCTTCCTTGGTCTGGCCCCATGAGACTGGGAATATTGTGCTTAGACAGGAAACCTCAGTAGCTCAGAGATGTACTGCTGGGTCCCTCCTCCTGGTCCCGGCTCTGCAGAGAGGATGAAGGGGTCAGGGAGGAATTTTTCCCCAGCACAAGGGCTGAGTGTGCACACTGAGGAGGGGCTGCAGCTTTGTGGGCACATCCACCTACCAGCATCCCTGCAAAGGAGGGCAGGTCTCTCCTGGAGGGTCTGATCTCTTCATCCCCATCCCATCCTCATCCCCAGCTGGTGATGGTGGTGCAGGCTGGGCTCTCCCAACAACCAAGACTTCACAGGCTGGGCTGGGGAGGTGAAACCTGTGCTGGCATCTGCTCTGGCAGTGCCTCAGACAGCCGGGCACAGCCGGGCTAGCCTGGTGGCATCTCCTCTGCCACGGGAGCAAAGGTGGATAAAACTCCTTCAGAAATATACCCGGTGGCCAGGGTTTCCTACACAGCACAGAAACTCTCCCTGCCATTGCCAGGCTGCCTGGCTGTAAACACGGTACCGAGCTGCAGGGCAAAACACATTGGTGCTGATTCTTCTTGGAAAACCTGACTCTGGGTGTGGGGAGCACCTGGAAATCTTCCTCCCAGCTCTTTTGTTAATCCAGCCTCATGGGCCTGCTGAGGCTCATTAAAATTCAGGGGGAGTCTTCCCATTGAGCTTTGAATAAGGTCATTTTTCTCTTCAATATTCTTTTTTCTTTTTCTTTTTTCTTTTTTTTAACCAATGCTCAGTCTGGGGGAAAGATGTGTTTAAGCACAAAGTGCTGTGCTCGCAGCAGCGATGTGGCTCTGTCAGAGGCTCCTTTCCCACAGGGAGGTTGTCACAGGGGATGTCCTCCCGAGCAAAGCTCCCCAAGCACATTTCTCCTCCCTCCAAACCCACCCAGACATCGTGGGTCCAGCTGGGCTGGTGTGGAGGCAAATGCTTGTTGGGCTGTGCTTGTTTTGCACGTAAGAGAGAGATAGTGAGGGGAAGAGGTGGGCTGGTGTGTCTAGGAGAAGATTTTTCTCAGTTTGGGAGTTGATCTGGCTCCTTTCAATGCATGCTATTTTTCTGTGTACCAAAATATTAAGCTAGGTGTTATATAAAACGTGTTTTCCAGGGGATTTGAAGCACCTCTTAAAGAGAGGTTATTCCCAAATTACAGATGGCAATGAGACTTACCCAGCATTGCACACAGCAGTGGTGGCTAAGCTGGGAATGTCCCTAAACGTGCTTGGTTCTCCCACCCCAGGGCCACCACATCTCATCACCTGTGCTATTCAGGCAGCAAAAACCCTGCTGACCCTCAGACTTTCATCCCAGACTATTTCTCCTTCCACTTGACTCCAGGCATAAAAGGCACCAGCAACTGATGCCCATTGACCATGCTCCAAAATGTTTGATTTTTAGGAGAAAAGTCTTTTTTGCCACAAATTTTCCCCGACTTCCCCAAGATCTGAAAGGATGAAAGGTCCATGGAGAAGCCACAAAGTGAAAAACCTCCACTGTTTCTCCCCCAATCCTCTTGGCAGCTTTACCAGCCTTGCTTGCTTTGCCCTGGGAGATATTTAGACTAAACAAGCAAGCTTTGAGAGCTAACTGCTTTCTATTTCATCCCCTTTCCTGCTGAGTATCCCTCCATCTCCCATCCCTCCCCAGCAGTGACACTGCAAACACCAGGGTGGGTGGGTGAGTGAGTGCAGGGAATAGAGCTCCAGATATGTCTCTTTTTTAATTCATTGAAACTCTCTTAATCCTCCCATCCCCCCAAGACTTCATTAGAGAGCTGAAAATGAAGCTGCTCCTTTGCAATCCAGGATTTTGTAGCATCACCCATAGGTGTGACTTTGCCCCACATCATTAATGAAGATGGTGAATATTGCAAATGGTTTCCTATGAATGTGGGCTTGGATGCTTGGAATTGTTTCACTGGGTGAATTCCTTGCCTTTCTTCACGCTCCACCTTTCTTTTAGTGTTCATAGAGTGCATCAACCAGAATTAATGTCTGCAAAAAATTGACTTTTGTAACGGGATGAAAATCAATAGAAATTTTCAGTTTCTCTTTTCAGGCTGAATCAGATGAACATTTTGAGCCAAAGTACCAGAATGTGTCATGGGTTGAGGAGAAATGGTCAATCAAAATTATCCAAAATCCATGTTTTGACCTTTTCCATTGTTGTGAACTGATCAGCTCTTCCTAAATCCTGCTTCCTTTGACTATGAATCACAACACATAAGATTTCATTTCCAGTTACTTCTATAATGAATGTGTGTAGGGTCCTACAGGGCCTTCAAGGCTGTTGGCAGCTGGATGCATTTGCTCCCCTTTTCCCTGCAGGATAAATTCCTTGGTTTTCCTATTTTTGGTGATACATACTCACAAGACTTGCATAACACACCACAGGCTGGAGGGTCTTTTTTGACTTACACAAGATTTCCTCAGGATAAAATTATAGATTTTGCTGTAGCTTATTTTTGCTAGGAAAATGTATTTTAATGGAAAATTCCCAAGTTGCTCTTGAGCTGTGATTTTCACAGAAACACAAATCAGTGTTCATGGAATGTACTTTTTAAGCATATGCTGATTTTTATTCATTTTGGCCATATTTTGACACCTGAGCCAGGAGGTAAATCTCAAATCCTGTGATCTACATTGATTAACCATCTAGCTGAAAAAAGTAACACTGAAAAACCTGAATCAATCATGAGCATAATGAGTTAAAAACGTTTCAAATAATATTCAGCTCTGGCGAGGAAACAACCTGCTTGCAGAGATTCCACAAGGAGAAAGAAAATCTAAATTCATTGGATAAATTATTTGTTGCAAATTATTTCTTCAGCTCTAATTAGTAATCTTCATTTTACACAGTAGGCCTCTAATGACCTGCTTGACAACTATGATGTCTGATAGACAGTGGGGATTTGCATGAAAATGAGTTTTGTTTTCTCCCATCCCAGCTATAAAATGACAACAGAGAGGCAGCTCGGCTTTACTGTGCAAAAAGGGAATACCCAGGCACCCAAGCTCTGGGTGAGAGAAGATAATTCAGCTATATTTTGGGAAATAGAGGGAAAAAAAATCAGGAAGCACTAATTCAAACAAAACCAGGAGGCACTAATTCAAACAAAAAAAATAATAGCAGCCAGCATACAAAGACTAATCAGATGCGGTTGCTAAGTGGAGTCATGTGAAGAGCAGATGATGGAGTGAGAGCAGAAGATCCAGCTCTCAATGAAAATGTGGTGACCCAGCTCTGAGAGGTCTTGCACTGCTGTTTTCCGGGATTGAAAAATCCTTTGCCTTTTTATGGCAAGGGTTTTGAAACGCTGGACATATTTCAAGAGCGTTATCATCTCCTGTCTGCTGAAAATTGACAAGATTTGGATCTTTCTCTGGCTTGTGTATCTCGAGCCCAGACAGATTCAAGCAGAAGATGATGCTCTTGCCAATCACGAGCAGCTCCAATAAGGTTAAAACAGGGCAAGAGAAAACCAAGGTAAGGCAGCAAAGCTGATGCCTCTCCTGGAGCTCCAAAGATTTCTTTCTCTGGGATTTGCAGTATTTTTTTTGTGATTTCAGCAATGTTATTCCCAGCCCAGTTCTGCACATCTTGTGCTTTGACAGCTCACTGCACCTGGAAATTATTATTTGATAAAAACTGGCAACCTCTCTCATTTTGGAAGGTTTTTTTTTGAAACAAGACTTTATTCTTACCTGCCTTCTGAACTTCTGCTGGTGTAAAAGGAGATGGAAGTGGGTGTTGATGTAAGGTCGTGCAAGAAGCACTGCAATACTGCCTGCACAACATCCTCTCAGAGTGCTGCTCTGGGCTGCAAGCAGGGAAAAGGTTGATGGTTTGTATTTTGGCAAGTAGGCACTGGGTGCACATACAGAGTCTGCCATCAGACAAGCTGCCATCAGAGTCCTGTCCACTTACTTGATGGAAAATGTGAACATGATGGCTTGAATTGCCACAGTAAATCAGTGAGCTGTTGGGGTAATTGAGTCCAGAATCTGACCTCAAAAGCAATCTCAGCCTTTCTTTTTTAAAATTATTTTCTTCAAAATAATATTGTAATCATATACGTTTGTTAAGAAAAAGGCAGTTTTCAGTTGCTGGTCATCCCATTCACTTGGTTCTTTCCTTTAATTTGCAGTGGGCTGATCTCCCAGTGAAAAGAAAAGATAAAAGACGTAATAAACTGCTTTCAGCCACTTCTCTGTGAATTGATCCTGCTCCTTCTTCATGTATTGTTGATCTTCTAATTTAATCACTTGTCCAGAGGGCACATGCAATTTTTCAGGAAGTAAAAATGTCACACAAGAAAAAAGAAGGAGGATGAGAGTGGAAATATCTTCCCTTGTCAGACTGTGTGTCCCATATGGGAAGTATCACCTGGCACAGGCACTGCCTTGGTCTGGGAACTGAAGTGATGAAGAGGAGCCTGCCTTCATCCTGCCAGCATCAGTGTCAGCAAGCTTGGCCAGGGGAAGCAGAAATCATTCAAGGGCCAATGGACAGGCAGCCAGGAATACATCAACACAGCCAGAATGATAGCAAGGGTTTTATTTTACCAGAAACCAAACAAAAAATAGTCTGGGGAGGGCAGGAAGGAGTGCTCTGTGCCAGCAGCCCTGGCCAGCACTGCCACCTCTGCAGGGGCAGCAGCAAAAGTGATTTTCCACAAGTGGGAGTGAGGAAGTGAGTGTGTGCAGGGCTGGTTCACAGGAGCAGTGACTGGCCACGATCTGCAGCCATTAGCTGGTTGGCCATGGCAACCTCTGGCTTTCATGTACCCAGAAAGGCAGAAGCTGAAGGATTAGGTATGGCTGTGCTTATGGATGCAGCACTTTAATGATTTATTGAATTCTTTTGTGTGTGTGTTGGTTGGGCTCTTTTTTTAGGGTCAGGAGTTGCTGTTTTAAAATGCTTTGTAAAAAGGAGATGTGTAAATTGATTAACTTTAAATGTGCATTTTCACGAGTAGCAGAAAACCTGCTCAGCTCTGGTGCCTGCCCAAAGCTGCAGCCCCAATGGTCACCCCATGAAGGTGTTCAAAGCCCTTCAAAGCTTCCCCTGGGAAACTCAGCTACCTCTGTGGAAGCTCTGCACTGGATTTCCCAGTGGAGGGGACACAGCACAGCTCCTCACTTCCAGTCCCCAGGGTCCCTCTGCCAAGGGACCAGAGAAGATCTGCATCCCTGGGATTGCAGTGGGCAGCAATTTCTGCACGTGGATGCAGAGGGGAGCAGCTGTGGGGTGGCCAAGGGAGGGATGGAGAGCTGCAACATGCAGCAGTTTGGAACAGGTGGTGCAGGAGAAGTGGCCAAGAGAGACCTTTCTAGGGAGTTTCCATGAACATCTGCAATGTGCAAAGCCAAGCTGGGACATGTGCCCACAGCACGATGTACAGACCTCGTCCAAATCTACTCCTAATCTTCTCCAGGCTTAGCTGGGCTGATCCAGGCTGCAACATCTGACAGCTTGTCTTCTGAGACCCAGCAGAAAAGGGAGATGTCCTTGGGCTTTCCAAACCTGGGACTGCTCCACGTCCCCGTGTCCTCCCCAGGTCTCTCTGGGCACGGGCGGAGCAGCAAGTGGGGCTGGGACCAAAATAGAAAGTGCCTAGAAAGTGATGATGGCCAGGGTCTGAATCTGCCTCCACAGGGTTTGGGTCATGTCTCCTGGGGTGTTAAAAAAGAAACAGGCTGTGACTGCAGGCCAAGTCCTCTGTTGGTATAAAATGTCCACGGTCCCCCTGAGCAGAGTTCAATCTATTTATACCAGTGAAGAATTTGGCCCATTGGATAGGAGAAATCCTGTACTCTGCTTTGGCTCTCTGAGTTTCTGCCCTGCAGAGCCACAAGACAATGTGTCCATAGAAAGAAACAATAAAAGGGAGCCTTTCCACTAGCACTGTTTTGCAAAAAACGTGGATTGAGGGAAAGTCAAAGTTTTCATAGGAACACACCCATCCTGATTGGACTTTCTTGGGAAACTGTTTTTCAGCAGGCTTGTACCATAAGATTCTCCCCGGCAAAATCCGTCCCCTGCTGAAGCAAACAGCTGAGTTCAAACCACGCAGAGCACCAGGGATGGGAAAAAATGAAGGGCAAGAAACCCAAATTCCAACTCTCACTACGCCTGTGGGACTTTCACCAGCAGGGAAGCATCTTACTAAAGGGTGATTTGCTCATCCAGGGTGTTCCTCGCTCCAGGAGGGTGGAGAGGGAATTTGATTTGCTTGTTTGTTTTAGAAAAGCTTTGAAAAGCTTTGACTTCCTTTCAAATTCAGGGAAAGAGCTGCAAAAAGAAAAAAAAAAAAGAAAAAAAAAAAAAAA
>VYXF01008898.1:116359-155624 GCA_013397295.1 Polioptila caerulea
GGAAAAAAACTGAAAAAAAAAAAAAAAAAAAAAAAAAAAAAAAAAAAACCAACCCCAAAATCTTGTGTTTTGAAAGCTTTTTCCTACCCTGTTCCAGAAGGGGCCGTTAATTGTAGAGCATTTCAATTGCAGAAAGTCTGACTATTGAGTCAAAGAGTCTTTTCGAGCTTAACCAGATGTGTGGGGCTTTTGTAAGTCGCTCTCAACATCACAGCAGCTCAATATAGTTAGCATTGCTCAGAATTTTCATTGCCAGTGGCTGTAAATATGTCTGTACGCATTTCATTGTAGAGACCCCTGCAAGCATCCAGGAACCGAAACTTTCCCTCCACACCCCAGCCACCGAAATGAGATTATGCACTGATTGCATAATTACTGTATAACAAGGTTTGCTCAGCCCCTCCGTGCACAATGCCTGTTTTCAGAGCATTTAATGGGAGAGACATAATGGGCACCAGCTTGAATAGCTGCATGCCAACGAGGCATTGCATTTCCCAAAGCAGCTTGAGTCTGCAAAATCTGGTCCAGCTGCTCAGCACACAGAAGGGTGACCAGCGAGCGACTCCCAGCCGTGCTGGGACAGGAATTGGGATGTGCATGGGGCAACATCCCCTTCCCCACACTGAGGTGGGCTGGCTGGCCCGCAGCACTGCCTGGGTTGTTTCTTCAGGCTACCACAAGCCAGCTACATTAATGCTGTGGCCTTCATATGTGTTTTGCCTGCACCAGCATTTGCAAATCTGGACTGATAATGCTCTCACTAATTTTGCTCCGTCTGCTGCTGCTCTGGTCTTTCCTCTTTGCTCTGAGTGAATGATTTAAAATGGCTCAAATCCCACACAAGGCTTGTTTTTGTAATGAGTTAGGCAGCAAATTTGCTCATGTATTCAGCCCTGGCTTCATCCTGAGTGGTATGGATCTGGAGCAGCCCATAAACAGCAATTTGTTCATCCTTTAAGCTCTATTGTTTAGGCAATGGGTTTTACTTGGATGGTTGAAGGCCAGCCCTCTCTTCACACAAAATGTTTTCTCTGCTCCAACAATAACTACAACCCTTTCTTTCTGCTTTGCATTTATTTGCAATTAAAATCAATGGACCAAATGCTACCAGATGAAATAAGCACGACATTCCTTGTTGACTTACCCACAGCTCCAACAAGTCCCCTGGCCCCGCAGTTGCTGCTTGTCCTCTCTGTCCGTGTCATTTTGCTGATGTCTCGGCTCTCCTTTCCCAAAGCACAAGCCCTTCTGGGACTCACTGGGTCTTTTCTCTGCCTGTCTCTGGAAGGGGCACGTTGATGATGCACAGTAGTTACAGCAGGGTGGTCTCCAGTCCTGCACACATGGGTTTATTCTGGGAAATGTGAAGGAGCAGGGCTGGGACCTGTCTCCCTGACAGTAGACCTATCCATAAGTGTCATTATGGGCCTGAGCTGATTGAAGGTATTTTTTTAAGGGTTGAAACCCTTAGGTTGAAACATGGTGCCTGGGGGAAAAAATGTGAAGCATTTCGAGAAATTTTCAGGCTCTTTAATAGACACACTCTGGGGAAAGAGGTTTTCCTGTTCTCATCCTTTCATTATCCACCATCTCCTCCAACTCATGGCTCAAAGTCACTCAGATCATGCTCCTTGGTTTGCCACCCTGCAGTGCTGAGATTTGCCTCTCTGGTTTGGCCCAGGGAAGTGCCCAGAGCAGCTGCTGCCCCAGCACCTGCTGGGCTGGCAGTGGAGCAAGAGAGTCGGGACAGGACAAACTCAGGGCACTACAGACATGCCTGTGCCATGCTGGAGAAATTCACCTTCCTTATATCTTCTGCTAGTGATATAACCAGCAGAAAGCTATTTGGGGAAAGGCTTTCAAAGTCTGAAGTGTGCTAAGGAAGGCACTCAGGCTCTTGGGAAGGTAACACCTCTGTTAAAGTTCTTTACCCTTCCTTCCTATGCTCACTCACTGCCCTAAATTGATTAGCAGCTTTCACAGAAAGTTTGGCAAAGTGAGCTTTTCTGGTGTAGCTTTATGAGCTACTGCAGAACTCAGTGCACTGAGCCACTCTGGGATGGAGAGAAGTGGAGACAGATCTGGGATGGATAATTGGGGATGGATCTGGCATGGACAGCAGTGAAGATGGATCTGGGATGGAGAGACCTGGAGATGGATCAGGGATGGAAAGCAGTGGAGGTGCAGACAGTCACCAAACACGTGGGGCAGGAGAGGAAATGCCAACAATTCCCAGGCAGACATTCACTCCTACCAAGTATGCCATTGGGCCTTTCATATCCCCACAGAGCAGATATTTTTAAAGTTTTTGCTAGATCTTAGAAAAGAATCAGATTTTTAAGGTCTTTCTAGAGAGATGCACTGAGCAGAAGAGGAGTGTGGCCATTTAGGTCTGCCTCTGTCCCACTGGGGTGCTGGCACGATGCATTACCAGGTCAGCCTGATGCCAAACAAGCCGAATATTCCAAGTGAGAGGGGTCATGGTGCTTTCAGTTAATCTATTTTTATCAAAACACACGGGTGGCTTTGAGCATGGATGCATTTGGCATCTGGGTACACCATACTTGTGATTGCCCCCAGCTGCAGGCACAGCCCGTGCCCCAGCCACGGTGAGAGGGCAGGGGAAAAGCCACAGTGAAACGAGGAGCTTGCTGCACAGAAAATGGACATTTTGACAGGCTCCCATCTCATATTAGAAATGTTTTGATTTCGTTTCCTCTGCAGAACATAAACAGATTTTGAAACCTCAGAAGTTGCCATGAGACAAAACCCGCTGTTTCCTGGCCAGCTCTAATTGCGGCTTGCGACCAGCCCTTGCCTATTGGAGTCACACAAGGGAGGATCCTGGCTCAGCACAGATTTGTGTGGAGAAATGTGATTTGTCACTATCTCTTTCAGCAAAGTTAACTCTTCAGCTGAAGATTTTTTTTGTGTCTCTCTTTACTACCAGCAAATACCTGCAAAAAGTGTCCTACAGGCAGTGTGACAATGGGAAGGGCTGATGTGAACTGGCATGTGGAGTAAGCATGGCAATGCCCTGTGTTCATCCCCTGGAGTGCTGGGATCTGAGAGCAGCCATGGGGCAACATTCCTCATTGATCCACAGGCTGAGACTTTTTGAGTTGTCTTGGAGATTTTAATGCCAGGGGAAGAGGAAAGAAAAAAAAAAGGAAAGCAAAAAAAATAAAAAGAAGAAATGAGCCACCCAATTCCTGCAGACAGCTTTGAAAATATCAACCTTGACAGCTTTGAAAATATCAGTCTTGTATTTCTGGGCAGCTCTTGAGCTCAGGAGTGCTGATGAAGTGGCCAGAATTAGGGAAGGGCAAGAAAAATGATGACGTGTTGGGCTCGGCTACGGCAGGAGGAGGCACCGAGGGTTGCATGACTGCATTGGAAGAGCAAAATATCCAAGGGGCAAGAGGGGGGTGGGACAGACATGTTTGGTGTTGAGAAAAATAAAAGCCAACAGTGGCAGCACACCAGGAAACCTTTCCTCAGTCTGAACTTCAACCCATTGTGAAACCTTGGCTCTGGGGAAATGCTGGAAACCCCCGAGGTCATGTCAACAACAGTGGGGCTGGCTGGAGCTGCAGGAGGCCCGGGAGGAAATCCAGCTCTGGAGAGAGCTGGTGTACCTGGGCTCTTCTGATTTATCTGATCACATCAAAGCAACCCATCCTGCAGGGCTCAGTGCAGGCGAGGACCTGACTGGCAGCCAGGTTTGGCAGAGCAGGGGCAGGAAAAGCCAATTTTCAACTGGTTGGTTGAGTTACAATAGGAGTGCACAGACCCACAGCCTGAACAGGCACTAAATCTACAGGCCAGTGCTTTTCTTTAGGATCAGGGTTTCATCTAAGAGAAAATCCTAATTTCACTATCTGGTACCAAACAAGTTGATAGCACTGCCAAGGATTTATAAATATAGGACTTCCTTCAAAATAGTCAGCGCTGCTCTTGACCTGAATTCAGGCTGTTAGGTTTTTCATCCCCTCTCATGACAATTTTATTTTATCACCCCCACCACTACACAGATTTTTCTGCAATGACTAATTTTGAAGATGGTAAGCTCACTGCTGAAAAACAGCATCAGAAATGCGTGGTTATCAGGAGCAATGGGTGCCAAAGGCACAAATCTTACAGCTCTGTGAGGGGAAGTGACAACAGTCATCTGAAAACAGAATTACTTGCATCCCATCTTTGTCCTAGTGCCGCTGTAAAAGAAAAACAATCCTGTTTTTGGTTTTTTTTAATGTAATGTCTAAGGAATAACATCATAAACCAAAAAATCCCTGCAAGTTACTGTTAAATTTCCTTTGTGGTGTCTGTAGCAATCCCTTAAAGGGTTAGCTCAGAGCATTTCTTAATTTTGCAAGGATAACACAGGAAACAACTGCAACTGTGTCGGGTAAGTACACAGATTGTTTTTTCAATGAATTCTTTGTGTCTTTGATTTCCATTTATACTTCTGCATTCTGGTGCACCTAAGCAAATATTTCTGGGAGGAGCCAGAGAAAACAGGATTTTTTTCTCAGAACTGAGAAAATATTTTTAATATTTCCAGGCAGCCTTCAAGTTGATTGAAAAATGAGGGTCATTGTTTGGAAGCAAAATTACCTGGTTTATTCCACATTTTCCCAATATTCAGATTTAAAATCTCAATGGTGTTTAGGGGCTCCAAGGTGTTTATTTCTTCCCTGGGCTCTACAGTGCTCGTCCATGCTGCTCTTGAGGAAGGATGAGAGTTATGTGATGTATCAGATCCATTGTGACTGAAATTACCTGAGAAATCATTGCAGGCCCTTTTGTACCACAAGAAAAATGGAATTCTTCTCTGCCAGAAGGTAAACAGAGCTATCATGTTTTGACCACAGCAAATCTTCAAACAGGGAAAGAAGAAATCACGTTCTGTGATTGTTTTTTCATGTGCCATTGATTGCTATGGTAATCCCATTGCCAAATCCATTGGTATCTGAAAGCCTGGGCAATTGTTATTTTTAAAGCCTTAAACCACAGACTGTGCCTCCCGAAACCCTCGATATTGACTGTGCTGGCTCTTTGGTTTCACTTTTGCACGTTTGTGGAGATTTGGGGAGTTTCCAGCCCAGCAAGCAGCAGGGCTCGTTAATCTTAAGGCAGATGCTTCCAAAACGCAGTGGGAGCAGGGCACACATGCTTCCAATTATGATATAAGAATAAAAAAAACCCCCAAAACATTCTTAGAGGTTTCCAGACTTAGGCCTAAGTGTTTACAAAACTGGTTTCAGCTTTTAAGAATGTATTTCCTGGCTTTGAAGTGGAGCCCCTCGATTTCATGGGATGTTGGATGTGATCCCTGACTGCTCCTGGAGCTCCAGTGCCAGAGTGGTTCAGAGCAGGGGCTGACACCCAGAGCTCCATTCCTGCTGTGCCAGGGATGGGAGGGCTGTCCCAGCCTGCCAGCCCCACAGACTGCAATGCTTTTATAAGGGTTGTTTGGGTTTTTTAAATCTCATTCCATGCTGCAGCATTTTCCAGTCTCTGAGCAGGTTTTGAGCAGACCCAGTTAAGAAGGCACATTTGTATTCAGTGGTATCCTCAAAATCACAGTGAGGAAGCAGAGACAGTGTCCTCTCTTGGGACATCAGTGCTGGATCACTCCCTGATGTGGCTTTCTCCATGTTTTTTCCACAGCCATTATAAACACGATAAAAAAGCACCAGTCCAGTCAGTCTAAATAGAGTTTATTGTACATTAACGCTTGTATATTAATGTTTGAAATATATATTATGTCCTTTTCGCCCTCTGTTTTTTTTCTTCTTCCATTAGCAGAGAAAACTGCTGTTATATTTTATTTCCCTTCACTTCAGCACTTGATGTACCTCCACAAAAACCTGCAGTTATTCCATAAAATCAGTCACTGAGGTAAATAATAACAATCTTACCCCATAAACCTGCTGAAACTGTTGAAATACAGCAAAAGATTAGAGCAATCATTATTAATATAAACTATAAGAAAGCAGAACATTAGCTGAATCTGTTATAAAAAAGGAATTTTTTTTTCCAAGTTGGTTTTAATTTTGAATAAAAAGCAAAAATATTTTTTCTGGGAACATGAAGGATCGTTTTATAGCCTCAGTCTATCAGAAATAATGCCCCTTTGGCTCTGTTCTCTGCTGCACACGCTGAAGAGCTCAGGCTCTAAAGTACCAGCTTCTCTTCTTCAGATACAGGGTGAAAATACTGATAATGAACATTTCATAAAAGCACAAAGACCTTTATCAAAGGGAAGGATGCATAATGCATTTTCAGTGTTATTATTATTATTATAGCACTTGCCTTTACACAATTATTTTTTGATGTTTAGGTTTGCTTGAGAGGAGCATCTGAAAAAGATCTTCCAAGTCAAATCCAATGCTTTTAAAAGGCACTTAATGAATTTTTCTTGCTGTGTTTGTGTTGAGAGGTTATTTGTTTGGAGATCATCTGTCATTCTTTTGTGCAAAACATTTGAATTTTGTAAGTCTATTAGTGAGATTACTTGTGCAATGGGTATATTTTCCCCCAGTCCTGCAGGAGACTCCTTCATGGTGATTTAGTGCTTTTGAAACCTGCCTGGCTGCCCTGGAGACCATTTTATTCTTAATTGGTGCAGATCCAGATCCAGTCTTTCCAGAACATGCCCGATGTGTCTGTACACACCAACACACCTGGGCATCCTCAGCCCCTCTGTGCTGCTGGGACATGGAGAGGTTGGGAAATGCCCCATGGAAACAGAGTTTTTGACCTCTCCATGGGCTTCTTTTTGAATGAACCCACTGTGGTTAGATAGAGCCTCCCAAAACACCCATCATCTGGGCTGTGGGGAGCCAGATTCTGTTTTTTTCACTGTAACACTAAAATAAATTTTTTTCTCCTTACTACTGATTCTACCCCCTAATTTCCTGAGGAATTCCTGTAAAATTCCCCCCCTGAGGAGCTGCATGTGGGAGAGGACAACCATTTCCAAGTCAGCTCAAATAGATTATCTTAATTATCTATAGGAAATTTTCATGCCCACTTGTCTCACCTCATGATGTGAGAGCCAGGAGGTCAACGTGGGAGCCACTCCACCCGTGGTGCTTCTCCTGCACGTGGGGGAAGTAAATAAAAGCAATGCTGGGATCAGGAAGGGTCACATCCTGTGCTTCCCTCAGCCTTCCCAACCTGATGCCCTGCTGGTCCAAGTCCATCACTGCAGAGTGATGGCTGGGAAAACCACTGGGAGGGGTTTTCACCTGGGAATTCAGCTCAAGCTCCCTTCTACACCACCCTGACAACTGAATTTAATTGATGGAACACTAAACCATGTCACATTTGTACTACAATTAAATAGTAGGGATCAGACATCTGAGAATCAGGCATGGCAAAGGATTTTATTATTTTTTTCTTCCTTCTTAGTGTCTCTTTTAACATTGCAAAGGCTGCCAGAATCTGAGTGGTTGTTAACACAGAGACCGTCACTTTAAATTGAGAAGTTTATCACTTCAGCTCCCCTTTTCCTCCCTTCTCTGACCAGTCTGGCAGCACAACCTTGTCTCTCATTAGTGCCGAGGCAAGAGACGAGGCCGTGCTTGGGTGATCTGACAGTTCAGGCCTTTGTTTTTACAGATTGCCTTTAGCAGCTGAACTTGTCAGACATTTTAGGTAGAAAGAGCAGAAATGAGTAATGGAGGCATCTGATTATAACTATAAAATTCACCCGACACCAGAAGGATGCATAGCTGCTCCAGAAAAACCCAAGCAGATATTTCAAAGTGTTTGCAGACTCCGGGGCTGCCGAGGTTGCTGCCAGCAGAAATAAACTCCTGTGATCCGACCCCAGCCCAGTCCAGTCCAGCCCAGCCCAGCCCAGCCCAGTCCAGCCCAGGCCAGGCTGTTTTATTTGGGTGAGGTGTGCAGGGCAGAAATTCCTTTTGTTGATTTTCACCCCCAATGGCAGGGTCTGTGCAGAAACCAGATTATCCAGGGCTGTTGCTAAATCTTGATTCTATTACTGCTCCCCTGGGGGATTGGTGTGAGTGGGGTTTTCAGCACTCCTCATGGTCATTTTGGGCACCAAGAGTGTTCTGAGATCCCTGAGCTGCCATTGCATGGCTATATCAGATAAAGCACTTAGACTTCTGCCTTTGGCAACCAGGAGAAGCAGAAGTGGCCAGAAAACCATGGAATCATAGAAAAACCTGAGGTGGAAGGGATCCATTGAGTCCAGCTCCTGGCACTGCACAGGGCAACCCCAGGAATCACACGATGTGCCTGAGAGTATTGTCCAAATGCCTTTTGAAATCTGGCAGGATTGAAGATGTGACCACTTCCTTGGGGAGCTGTTCCAGTGCTCAACCACCCTCTGGATGAAAAACTTTTCCCTAATATCTAACCTAAATACAGGGATGCCGCTGGTACTGGCAGCACTGGTCCATCTGCTCCTCAAGGAGGTGCCCTCCGGACCCGCTCGGTCTCACTCCTCAAGGTGTGGGGGCTCTGGAAGCAGAGGTTTTTCCTGGCCTGAATTTTACCTTTTGCTCACATTTTGACAGCACTGACAACAGCTTTGCATTTTGCTGTGTTTCTGCAACAGACAAACGGGGATGGTTTCAGTCTGGGATTGAAGCAGGAGGGAGCAGATTTCTCCTCCAAAGCTCAAACTCCTAAAACTGGGAATGTGTTTCCTGGAAGCAGGATGGTCTGATCATGGTGCATGGACACATAGAGGAATGTCATGAAGCCAGACAGCACTGGACTGGCTCCAAATGCTGCTCTCAGTTTCTTCCCCAAGTCAGCAGGCGAGTGGCCACATCTCCAGCCGAGGGTCAGACTGACCTTGGGAAATGTAGGCAGTGCAGCTCACCCGGTTTGTAAACTGAGTCCAACACCAGGAGCTGTAAGATGAGGCAGCCCAAGCCAGAAACCTCAACCTGTGACCTGACTTGGTCAGCCCTCCCTGACCCTGAGACAACTAAACCTACACTTTATCATGAAACAGCAGATCCTGTGTCCTTTTGTGGTCATCCCAGCCAAGGTCAAACCGGCACAAGAGGTTTAAGGCTGAGACTGAGTGAAAAATTTGTTTGTTGAGCTGACTGAGAGGCTGAAGATGCTGGAAGAAGGAGAGCCAGGGCTGACACAGTGCAAGGAAAAACTAATAGCTTTTAGTGTTTCTCATTTATTTTGCCCAGTTACTTGGAACACCTTCTTTTGAGGAATCTTTTTTGCCCTTTTTGCTTTACGGCAATTACCTCTGATTGTTTCAAACTATTAGCATTCAGAAATAATAAGCACGATTATCTCTTTCCAATATTTTTTGCGGGTTTTTGATTTCAAATCCATCCAATAAACCCAACCTGAATTAATGAGCCGGCCTAGGCAGTTTTTAGATAAAAGCAAAGGCATTCCTGCTTTTGCTGCTGCTCGTCAATGCCCACCAGGCACCTCATGCTGCTATTCCCTGCAAATAATATGAAATGGTCCCAAAGAGTGAGCGCTGCCCTAGCAGGACCCCTTTTTCCCAGTTATCAGAGGACACCTGATGGTATCAGCAGCAGCAGAGCAGTGGTGTTTTGCCTCCCATGGTTTATGTGCAATTACAGGAAGGGCAGTTCATGCCCAGGCACTGCCAGAAGCGGTGCCTGCTCCACCACGTTGGCCCTGCTGCCAACACCCCCCTGCCTCCCATCAAAGAGAAACGTGAGGAGCTGTTTCACCTGATCCGAGGGAAGCTTTTGACACAGTTAACTGTAGCATATTAATTAACAAACTTCAGCACCGAGGCTCCTCTGATGCAGCTCTCACAGGGTTTCACAGCTGAAGTGAAGGAGGAGGAGGGAGGGGATGTTCCAGCTCTGGGTCCTTCACCTTCACAAATACAGATCCAGGTACAGCACCAGCAGCTGGGAGGGGATGGAGCTGCAGCATCCCCCACCCAGCCAGCCAACCTCACCCCTGTGTGATCATGCAGCCCTGGTATCCCACAGAGGGGCTTCTCACTGTGATCTGCTCTGTGAATTTCTAAGGAGACAGACAAAGATAGGTTGGAGCAGGGGCTGCCTGGCTCCTGCTGCCCCACATCCCAGCTTGGCTGTGACCATATTTAGACCCATTGTGCTTCTGTCGTCCTGTATTCCTGCAGAAACCTAAACCAAGGGAAAATGGGGCAGTGGATGACAGCAATGTCACTGTGGCCCCAATGCACAGCAATTGCAGGCCATGGAAATTGGGTCAGCTTCTTCTGGTGTAAATCAGCACTCCTTTGCTGAAGCCAATGGAGTTAAAAGAGTGTAAGAAAGACCAAAATTAGGTCAATCAGATGCACAGCTCCTTTTATGCAGCAACGTAACCCTCTTCTTTCTTCCTACTACTCTGCACAGTCAAGTAGGTCAGAAATATCTCCTGTCAGAGACCTGGGTCCACTGAGGTAGCTCTGAAATATTCTCCAGACCAGTGGGACATCAGGAAAAGACATCCCTGTCCCCTCCTGCCAGTGTGGTCTCTGAGCACAGGTCTGAGAGGGAACAGGCTCTCAGGGAGGGGGTGATGAAGGAGGGGATTAAAACACCCCAAATTCTTAGTCTGGGTTTAACCAGGCAAGAGGTAACCCACATTCCTAAACACCCTATTCATAGCACTTGCCTTCTGGGCAGGGTTAGGGACATCACAGACATGATGAGGGGCTATTCTGGCAGCCTGTAGCAACCCCTGAGCCACCTGCACTGCAGTCTGGGCCCTGTGAGAGCAGCGGGAGGTGCTACTGCAAGGTCCCACAGCTTCCATTGCCTCTGGTGTTGGGACATGCTTTCTTTCCCAAATGAGTGCTAGAACAATTGGACCAGAATTCTCTTCAGAAAGCAGGGCTACAGCTCCTCCATTTCTCCGCAGAGCCTCTCATACACAATTTTCTGTACATATTTTACACGCCTTGAACCAGTGAGACCAGAACAACTGCTTAACATCCACTGGAAAAGAAGCATAATTGAAACAAACTGGAAATAAGATTATTAGTGAAGCAATCCAGCTTCCTATTTTCATTCACCAGGAGCAGTGCCAAAAGGTAATTCTGAAGCTGGAGAAACTCTGTGAAGAACTGCAGTGGTGTCAGAGGAGCAGGGAGAGCAAACGTGGGTGAGAAATAGTCTTGAATCGCTGAACGCGTTGTTTGAGCTATAATGATTTTGTGATTCTGACTGAGAAATTTCTGCCTGAATCATAAAATAAATAAGGGTCCTGGAGCACCATGGCTTCATACCAGCAGCCAAGGAGATGAAATCATGAAACTTTCAGAACCAGAGCTGCTCCCAAGTTTGGCAACTCCCCTCTGCGGTGAGGAATGAAAGCTGTGTGCCAAGGCAGTCACAAATTATAAACAGTCCCAGAAACGGTGATTTCTTCTGCACCCAGCCTTTTTCAACATTCTCTTCTCTTAAATTGTTCCACATCGTGTGCCTGCCTTACCTTGTGTCTATGTATAGTCTCTAGAGGTCTGCAGACCATCTGCAATAGGTGACTAACACACATTAGCACCAGTTCTCCCCCTGGGTGTCCATGGAGCCAGGATGTGACAGGCTGGATACTGAGGGGTCTTAATTGCTTATCACACTGAGACATTACTGTAGTCACAACACCCATGTTAGACAGTGATAGTAGCAACCAGACTTTGGTCCAACAGCAATAAAAATGAATAATTCTAATTTCTGCAATTATTTACCACTCACAAGAAAATTAGTCATCTCTTTGTCGTACCTGAGACAGTAGATGCCACAAAATACCTTCAGTGCCATCTAGCTACTAAGTTACTTGGAGAGATAAATTTGCAACTCACACTAATTGCCATAAGGCCCATCAGTGACAATGTCCTGTTGCAGCAGCTGATGCTCTGCCCTCAGGGGTCTAATCAGGATGGTAATGAAAGCCACAGAGATAATTCACAACCATAGAAAACTCTGCTTCAAATGGATGCTTATCTAAAGTACAGCAAAGTGAATTCCTCAGAATGATGACTAAATGAATAAATAACTACATGCACCCCAAACCCACAGGGTATTTCCTTCCACTCGTAAAGCCATTTCAGAATCTCCAGTCCTTCTGATCATTGCCAAGAAGGAGTAACAGAACTTTTGTGGTTTAGCTTTAGTTTCATGGAAAAGTAAAGAAACTATGAAAAATACCTCCCTTGCTTTCTACTTGCCTTGGGTTTCATGTCCATCTCCATATCCACCATGTTCCAGGACCTCCTTGTCTATCATGGAGGTATTGGAGTATTTTTTTTCCTGATCCTCTCTGAACTGCTGGATTTTTATAGAAAATACAATACCCTTCAAAATGTCATGGACATATTTTACTGGTGGTGGGTCCACTGGCTGGCTGTGATGTGTGCACCCACAATTATGTCCACACCACAGCCAAGTGTGTGTTGTGCCAGGCTGGTGGCAGGCTGGCAAGGGGATGCATACTGAGGGATACAGCAGACATGTAGCTTTCCCTAGATAACTCACTCTGAACAGAGCTGGTTTTTCACTTTTTCCACCCCTGGCCCAGACTGTGGACTGTTGCCAGGAGTTTTGGTATGTTCTGGACCAAGTTTCTTAGCAAAAAGCTATGAGAAGCAAAACAGAATTATGTCAAGGAGCAGTTGTTTTTATGACATACTGCATTTTGGTAAGGTTATTCCATTTATGGTGTGATTTGTCCAGATAAAATCTGTCTAGAAATGACCTTATGGTCTGGGTATGATGAGGATACAGGATGCATGTGTGCTTGTCCACTCACAATGTCAAACAGCAACGCTTGGACAAGGATCAGCTCCACAGATGGAGCAGGCAAGTGTCCCTGCTCACGCTGCAGGTCTGATCCTGCTCGGGGTGCACACTCCTGGGAAGGTGCAATCAGTCCCACCCAGAGAAGATTCCCTGGCTGTGGCAGCAGCACACATCTGGCAATGATGCCACATGCACTGATGGCAGCAGGATGTGTGTCAGAAGAGATCAGTGCCTGTTGGAGCACAGTGAGGACTTCCTCTTTGGAGGCTCTCACTACCTTAATGCTGGAGAGTTTATCCAGGCCAGACCAGATTATCATGGAATCACCAAATCATTAAGGTTGGAAAAGACCATTTAGTCTGAGTCCAACCATTATTAACCCAGTAACACCATGTTCATCACTAAATCATACTTTCAGGTGCCACATTCGCAGGGCTTTTTGCAAATCTCCAGGAGCAAACAGCATCAGCCATTTCAGGGAGCCCAAGCCAGCTTCTGCAGGCTGACAATCTGTCTGTAACATCAGAGTCAGTGCAAAAGTTTTTGGCATATTAGTAATTGAAATTAGTGCTGAGGATGATACTCATTTCCTATGGATGGACCTCAGCAGTGTGAAGCGGGTCTTAAAAAGAGCATCTGAACAGCACCCACAAGGAGAATTTTAATTGTTCCCTAAAGCTTTCACAGCAAAAGGTAGATCCAAGCATGGCAAAAGCTGGCAGTTCAAGCAGAGAAGGTCTGCAGCCCTCAGGTGTCCCTCTGAGCTGGAATTACCATATAGACACTTAAATAAAAATGAGCCCAGCACAAGAACCTGACACCACATCTCACTCCAAGCCCTGCTGATTTACACCAGCCAAAAAGAGACCTGACCTGCAGGGCCAAACCTGGCCCATGGCTGTATCCCGGCAGCTGTGGTGATTTAGAAGCTCTGTCAGTGTCAGTCACCAGTGGGTCTCGTTGAAAGCCAGATTTATCTTGTAATCTGCACTAGAGGCATAAACTGCTACTGCTGCTCCCACACAAAATAAATCAGCCCAACGCAGCCCGGAGCTGGTGGCTGTGAGCTCCAGCCCTCACTCTGATTTATAAGTCCTTATGTTAAAGCCAGTGGTGGCCAAACATGGGCAGGAACCATCGTGTCACCTCCAGGCAGAGGGATTCCAACAGCAGGGTGGCACTGGGGACCTGCCTGCCCTGGGAACAGCAACAAGGCTTTGGATCAGCCTGATCCAGGCTCCCAGAGCCTGGTCAGAGCTTCCCCAAGCTGTGGCAGCAGGAGCAAGCGCTGCTGTGAGGAGGGAGACTGAGCAGTGCTGCTGTCCCACCTGGGGAGGGGACCCTGCTCTGCCAGGGGAATGCCTGAGCACACAGGGTTAACTCAGCCTTCAGGCTCACCGTTATTTTAGGCATCTTTCTCTAGTTCTGAAACAGAGGCTGACGACACTCAGGAAGAAAGATAATAGTATAATATCCACCCAAATGTACCCAGGGAGCGTAAGCCTCCAACTCTTCACATCCCTACAGTGAGCTTATGATTTCAGCAGCTCTCCCCTTTGGGATTTTTTCTAATCACATAACATAAAGAACATTGCTTTCCCTTTCAGTCCTGCACAGCACACACTGCCACTGCCCTGGCACACTCCCTTTCGGAGACAAAGCAAAAGCCCAAGGACACGGGCAAATCTTGAAGCCCACTCTGCAAAGAGAATACAAACAGGGCCACAGCCATGAGTTTTGGCAAGTGGTGACCCAGGAGCCAGAGGAAAGACAGTGCTGTTTTCCTGGCTACAAGAGGTGGGCTGGTGGCAGCCCACGAGAGCCCACCCTGGTGGAACTACGATCCAAGCGTTGTGCTGCAGTCTGCGCATTCCTTGGTGTCGAGTGAAGCCACAGGGCTTTGGCAGAGCAGCCACATCTACACTCAGCCCCTCCACAGATACTGCTGGCAATTTCAGGCAGCGAAATAACACCCTGGCATTGCCAAAAGCCACAGCGATTAGCGACAGTGTAAGTAATCAAGTGAAAGCTCTTTTCCACAGCCGAATGACCAGATTGCCAAGCATGCAAGGAATAGTAGCTAAAATTGATTTCAGCTCACACAGATAATTTCTATCAGAATTATGTTATTGTCTTAAAACAGTGATGCATAATGTATGGCCGTGCATCTGTGCAATAAACATCTTACATTTAATTTAAAAATTTGTGAGTCATTAGAAAAGTTCTCTCATTATGTAGCACAGACCTTTGTTGAGTCAGCAGTACAATACACTTTAAAAAAATAAAGTTCAAGGAATCACATGGATGTGAAATACCCGAGCTGGGAATGGGAGTGTGACCTGAGCACCGTGTGACAGTGTATGTTGAGCCCATCCTGGGGGGCCACATGCTGTGTAGAAAGTGGACATCCCTGCTCTGCACTGGAGGCTTGTTGTGCAACAGGCTGGTAGTAGCAGAGGAAAAATCAGCATGTCTGATCCTGAAGCCCTTGCACAGGTTTATCTTCCATGAGGCTCCACAGGCGCTTGCAACACAGGTGCAATTGCCAGCTAGGTGGAGGGTTGCATCAAACGTGTAGCCAGGGTGGTTTCCATTGGCACTTGCTGTGAGCTGTGGGTCTGCACTCACTGCATTTTACAGCAGGGAGACTCTCTCATTCTGATTAAACTCAGGGTAATCTCTGCCTGCCACTCACAGAAACCCTTTGCACCTCCCAGAGGCCTTTTTCCCTCTAGTCATCCAAGGTTCTAATGTGGGAACAGCCAAATGGATCTCGTTGTTCAGGTTCTCTCTCCAATCCCTCTGCTCTGACAGCAGCTCTGCACTCTGCTCGCTGCCTCTCAGCAGGGTGGATCAGCTGGACACGACAGCGAGCTCAGCCAAAAAGTGGAGCTCAGTGCTTGATTCAACGTGAAAACCACCATCAGCTGGGGACCAGGTCTGGACAGGCAGTGCGATTTTTTTGTCATGTGAAAACGGGCTGATCAAAGTGCTGCTGGCAGGTAGCGTGGTGGGGCAGTGCTGCAGAGAGCTCGGCAGGCCCGCAGGAAACCGCAGGGCCCTCAAATGAGCCTGCGTTCGCCAGAGTCAGCAAAAGCAGCCTGCCGACCTGAACTTCATTATTTCTTTTTTTCATACACTCTTTAAACTGATCTCTTCCTTACCTTCCCCCAAGTTTTATATCCTTGAATTTTACCGGGTAATCTTCCCTCTCCATGGACAAGGAAGGTTTTAGATGATTTAGGATAATAAAAGCATCGGGAAAAAGGAAAGCGATGGGGTTTTCAGGTACTGTGCAGAACTGTGCAATGGCAAATTGGAGACAGAAGTGCTATTTCTGGCACTGATGTCGCTCTGCCTTGGGAATTCTTCCTCCATCCTGTCTGTTTCCACCTGCATGAGGGGGTCAGACTGCCTCCTTCTCTGCAGAGGCCCTTACTGCCCATCCAAGCACCTCACACAGCACAGAAGAGGTGTTTTCATTACGTGCAGGAGGAACCAGACATCTCTGTCGCTATCTAAACATTAGAAGCTTTAATATTTGTTGTTCTCAGGTTCCTGTCCAGCAGCCCGTGCAGCTTGCCACATAAAGATAAAAACGTCGATCAATACTGAGCACAGTCACACCATGCTATTCACTCCTCCCTGAGAGGGGGTTTTACCAAAGCTGAATCACAGCAAAAACCTGCAGAAATGATAGTGATTCCAGACTTTAGTGGATATCACTGGGAAACAGAGTGGCTGTATGGCTTTTCCACCTACCATCAGTTACTAGCAACACAACATACTTCACTCCTGAGATGCACACTTAGGGTTGGGTTAAAAATAGATAAAGGAAGGAGAGGAGAGCACGGTGGTGTTTGTGTGTGATCAGCACAGGAGCCAACTCAGCAAAGGTACTGGGCAGGGCAGATCCAGTGATGCCCCTTGGAAGAGGGCCATGGCTTTGCCCCTTCCTTCTCCAAGAGGCTGCTGAGTGAAGCAACGGAGAAAATGCAACAGGGAGTAACAGCAGAGCGAAGCATGGATCAGACAAGGACTAATAGCATGCAGCTCTGACACACAAAGCATGCAGGGAGCTCCTGCACAGGGTGCCAAGACCTCACTTAGAAAACGCCTTCACTGGAGGATGGGGATACTGCTTTGCTCCCCAGTGTTTGAGATGAATGGAGGATGCCCCACCATGCCTGTCCTGGCAAGGAAATGGCCTCACCTCCCCAGCGGCCCAGGTGAGGGTCAGCTCAGAGGGGGACTGGCAGCCTGCACCTCGCAGGTGTGTTACTTTGTTAATCATGATCGTGACTGAAATGGAATGTGAGTCAGCAGGAACTGAAAAGTCCGGAACAAAGGCTTCCCCTTCCAACCTTGGAGACCATCCCAGTGGTCCCAGTTGAGTGCCTGGGATACTCGAGGCCAGAGCCAGCCATTACATAGATTTGGCACCACCATAAAGACCACAGTACCAGCAGCTCTCTAATCTGGGCAATTTTGTGAGTGATGGGTGCCCCCATACAGCCCATGGGGACAGGGCTGCACAACAGGACACAAGAGAGAAGGAAACAGGCATCAGTGTGTGTGCACGTCTGTGTGTCTGTGCACGTCTGTGTGTCTGTGTGGCAGTTCAGGCACCACGTCACGTCCCTGCTTTATTTATTCCATGAAGTATAAAACCACACAGAAGATGTTTGAGGTTACCTGAATCTTGAACTCCTAAACAAATGATCAACTTCTGACTCATTTCTAAGAAACTCAGGCTTCTGTGACCAAGCTTCCTTTACACTCATCAGTGAATTTTAAATTACAAGTTGAGAGGATGTAATTTGCAATGAAAGATGCCTCCTGTACATTTTGTGGGTTTGATTTAGTAGCTGGAAGATGATACTGAAATATTTGTGTCTTTAACAATTAAAGAGCATATTCTGGGGGTTATAGCTGCATCACAGTTCCTATCATGAGTCTCTGATTTTTCTAACTGCTAACAAACACAGAGGTTGTGTATCTCCACACCCAGTAACTGCCTCCACACTCATGCTAACTTTAACAAGACTCACTGTTTTCCAAGGCCCACGAAAGGCCTTGACCTATAAAATTCAATTTCAAATGGTAAAAATCCCCTGGCCACTGTAGATGCTGGTGACAAACTAATGTGTTATGTTCCATAACGGTCTGTTTTGAGTGCTGGCTTGACCTGTAAGTGTTCTAGATACAACCTGACTAAAATGGGTTTTATTATTTCCCATTAGTGCCTGCCGCAAGAAAATCAACGGGCAGTCCACAGGGGAAATAAAAGTATTTTCTCCTCTAGATAGCATCTGCTGCAAATGTAAACAGACTCTTTCCCATCCCTCTCCTCCTTTCAGTTTCTTTCCAACTCTCTGATGTGATCAGATTTCCCAAGATATGTGCTTTTGTTGCAAGTCCCAGCAGAGTGAGGGCAGGGGGTGCTCCCCCACCCTGCAGGACCTGCTGCTGTGGTTGGGTGATGATCAAAGCCCAGGCCCAGCAGCTGGTCAGGGAGATGGTGCTGAACTGGCAGCACAGGAGGAGGACTGTGGCTGAGCAGTGTTTCCCAAATCTGCAGTTGGACTTACTAACGTCAGGAACTTTATTTTCATAGAGTTGTAGAATGGTTTGGGTTGGAAGAGACCAAATGCCCCTGCCATGGGCAGGAATGCCACCAGGATGCTCCAAGCCCTGTTCAGCCTGGCCTCGAACACTTCCAGAAATGGAGCATTCACAGCTTCTCTGTGAACACACAACACAGCGTGCCCAGCCATGCTGCTGTGGGGACACAGCACCCAAAGCAAGACACGATGATTTGGGGCAGAACCCTGAGCCAGGCAAGCACATGGCCTGATGCAGGCACTGTGTGACAGGGCTGGTGGCACACCTGTCCCTGCACTGGGGCACTGTGTGTGTGACAGGGCTGGTGGCACACCTGTCCCTGCACTGGGGCACTGTGTGTGTGACAGGGCTGGTGGCACACCTGTCCCTGCACTCAGGCACCCTGTGACAGGGCTGGTGGCACACCTGTCCCTGCACTCAGGCACTGTGTGACAGGGCTGGTGGCACACCTGTCCTGAGGTCAGCTGCACCGGGGCACAGTGGCCACCCAGGGACACCCAGCAGCTCCAGCCTGAGCCTGCCCAGGGCTGCCTCCACACCCCAGGAGCAGCATGTGCCCCTTGGACTCTGCTCCTTCCTGGCTTTTTCTGCCCCTCACTAGGGAGTGCTTCCCAGCAGTGCCCACCAAACTCGTTTGCCCTCTTTTCATTTCCCAAAACTTCTTTTCTTTTTAAGGCAAATTATGCAGTTTAAAAAAAATCCCCTAGCATTAAAACCTGCCTCACGTCGTCATGTCTCAGTAAAACAATGACATTTTCCCCTCTTTGATGCTCAGATCTAGCTCTGCAGGAAATTTTACTACCATGACTCTTTCATCTCTCTCCTGGTTTGAAGATAAATGATCCTTGGACTCTTCTGGACCTGCATAAATCACAAAAGCAATCTACTAAGAGAGCTGCCTGTGGCACCAACTTCAGCTGGAATTGAAAAGGACAGTCAAAAATATCCATAGTGCTTACACCAGGAGTAACAGAGCTGGGGTAACCCAATGCCTTCTCCTTTTGGCAAGCAGGGACCATGGCATGGAGAAGAGGACAATGGTGGGAACATGGACTGGGTGAATGACAGCCCTGAGATATCATCCTTGGAGACACTGAGGATCACTGGAGAGAAACCACAAAACTGAGCAGCTTCTGAGGACGTGGGATTTGCTTTCAAAGACAAACAAGTCCTGGTTCATTGCCAGGCCATGTAATTTGGTCCTGGGGGTCAGGTGCTTGTGACACCATCCCTTTCCTAACCACATTTAGCTTTACCTGCAACTTAAAGGGGGTTTGTCTCCAATCAATATCTGAATAAGGGACTATGGCCAGAGAGATGGCACCTCTGGGGACTCAAGTTTGGGAGTTAGGAGAGGCAGCTCGCCTCACAGGGCAAACAAATTCCAGCCTTTGTTGAGGTTTCATATGCAAGATGGAAAAACTTGAACGGTTGCTGCTCACCATTATCTTTTCTCTTTGCAGAAACTCCCCTGAAGGTCCAAAGTGATGGGGAAGACAATCATAGCATCAGAAACCTGGCTTGAGAGCAGGGTGACAGCCCCCAGACAAGACTTCTGCTTGAAAACTCCATGAGAAACCACAGGGAAAAAGGGCAGGACATGGCCTGGGAAAAAGCACATGGTTTATCTCATATTGCCTCACCTGAGGCTGATTTGGTCAAACTGGAGCTGGGAGCCTGTGGGGTTAACATCCTGTACACTGAGGATGTTAGCCATACCCCAATTGCTTGGGAGATGGCTAGGGGATGGGCAACAGTGGCCAGCTCTCAACATGGCTTCATGGGGTAAAGCAGAGCCTCTGTTGCATGAAGGTTTAGGTGCAACTGAGAGCGTGATCCTTGTCCCCAGGCACAGCTTCACCCTGGAGCACCCCGGCAGGCTGCAGCTGCAGAGAGCGCTGCTCCAGCAGCTGCTGCTCCAGCAAGCAACTGCTCCTGGGTGACTTGTGCTTTCCCGTGGGTGGGGTGTGGGCTGCAGAGCTATTTTTGTGTCTCCCCTTGCTTTCACCCGAGTGCAACTGGATACCACAAACCTCATCAGCCCTGAGCAGAGTGTGCACAGCACTGCTGCTGCAAAGCACGGCGTGCTTGCAGGCAAGGGGATGAGGTTTCTCACTTCTTTTTTTCCCTTAAGCAAATTTTTGAAGCCCCAATTGCCAAGTAGTTGTGTTGCTCATTGCTCCTTGAATTTGGGAACATCTGCTGAAATTGTTCATGCAGGGTTGCTCCCCATTAACACAAGTGTTGAAATTGGATGTAACACAGACCCCCCGACACTCTGCTCCTTCCAGTTTGATACAGCACTTTGTGATCCTGTTTCCAATCATAACATTCCAATCCACAACAAAATCATTTGAGTGCATACATGTACCCAGCTATTAAAAAGTTTTTTTACTACAGTAAAGAACCATCACCCAGCAGTGACCCCTTTATCAGTCAGGGTAGGATGTGAGGGCATTTGGCATGAAGCATTATGGATGATGCTCTCTATTTTTGCTCCATCTCAGTTGGTATTGCATTGCCATCTCTGACTTTTCCACCTACTTTATTCAACTCTGACCACCTTCCTATAAGAGGTACAGAAACAGGAGCCAGGATGATGTGTCATGAGAAATGTTTTTTGGAATAATTATCCTTTTTTCCATCATAGAACTGCAAAAAGAAGTAGTACTTCCCTCGAGTTCTAAGCCCTTCTCATGAGATAATGAAATCAGTAACTCAAAGCTCTTCATGCAGGTTTAGAGATTCCCGTGCTTGGATATCTCTACTGGAGGCTTATGAAAATCAGGCCTGATTTTCACAGCTGCTTGATTTTTCCCTTTTCTGACTTGGAAAAGCTTGGCAGTGTTTGCATGGCATTTTACACACATGTGGAATTTCTGATCTAATTTTGGTTTATTCCGTGCTTTTATTTGGGTACAGACAAATTAACATCCTTTCACACAACTTATTTGTGGGAAATGACAAAGGGATGCCAGTTCAGAATGAAACCTCATGAGCAGGAGGACAACAGATGGAGGAAATGGTGTGAAAAGCAATGGATGGAAAGACAGAATCAGGAGGAGGGAAGGGGATCAACAACTCCACTTCAGCAGGGTATTGCAGGTGAGGAAAGCAGAATGCTGGCTGTGACATTCTGCTCCCTTCAAGACTGATCTTCACCAAGTTTTTGTATCCCTGTGGACACTGTGGTCACTGGGACCATTGGAATCCATTCCCCTGACATGAAGCTCCTTGAGGTTGGAAAAGACTTTTAAGACCATCGAGTCCAACCATTAACCCGGCACCAGTGGTGCCACCAGGGAGGCTGGCAGGGCAGGAGTGTTCACCTAGAGATGAAGTCAGAGCTGTGCACCTGAATGTCTTTTCACAAACCAAGTGTGTTGATTTGGCAGAAATGTTCTTACCCTTCAGGTGATTTTCAGTGAGAAAACCACTGCTGGGCTTCAGGGCTTACTGAGTTGCTCAGGGGAATGAGTCCTACTGGAGTCCAGCAGCCAGGCCTAGCTAGTGCCCAACATCAGCTTTCCTGATCCTGTCTTTGGGAAGGGTTTTCACAGCTGGGGGACTACAGACCCAGCCTTCATCCCACGTTCAGTTGTGTGTTTGTGATTTACCAAGCAAATTTCTGTGGGCTTTAGGGTGCAGTTTCATTAAAATGTTCTTTTTCCCTAACTCCAGAAGATGGTTACAAAACATGCTGAAATTTGTTTTTCACTCATTAGGACTTCCAGAACTTTGTGCTCATCTATCTTACGTTATTTTTCTTTCTATTTGTGGTTTTGAGGTCATGGCTTCAGAAATGTTAACTCTTCAAGTAAAGTTCTGAGCCAAAACCAAATTCTTCTTGGAGGAAACACTGACCTTTTCACTGGTGCCTCAAAACTGAAAAACATGGAAATGGATACATGGTAATTGATCTCTTCTCTGATCCAAAGGTACCTCAGCGGAGTTACGTCCTCATGGAAAATGCTAAATGATAGTGTTGGGTGGACAGTGCAAACAGACACAAACTTTCCCACAAATATTTGCTTGTCCTAAATCTGCTTGGCTCTGCTCATGGCTCGCCAGAGTTTATTTTCCACAAATATTCTAACAAGAGCTTGTTGGCAAGAATATACATAGAAACTGCTCAAGGTAACATCTGAGGAAACTATTTTTGAAGGTCTGTTTTAAGGCCAGCAACCCTAAACCCCTGCTATTTTCATGTTTTTGGAATTACCATCCCCACAGAGAGGGCAGCATTCCCCTTGGAAGAGGCCAGGCGTGGGGATGTGGCTCTGAGTCATGAGTCAGATCCTTGTTCTGCTCTGGGGAAGATGCTGATTAACCAGTGACAGCTGGAGCACTGAGACTGTATGGGCAGAGGAAGAAAGCTCTAGAAATGCTCTCCCCTGCTCCCTGCCTTGAGTTATGTGAAGGCGGGAGAATCAGGGATCTCCTCTCCTTCCTCTTCCTCAAATACAGATGACAGCTCACAGCATGTCCCAGGGGATATTTCAGGCACAGGGAGCAGTGAGGGTCCTGAACATGCAGGATTGGGTCACTGGTCTGGCTGCACAGCACTGGCAAAAGCAGGGATAGCAAAATTCCCTTCCCCAAGCACTTAGGCGACCGAGATCCTGCTGGAGCAGGCTGCAACATGAATCCTCCAGGCAGTTTATATATAGCCTGAGAGAATCAAAGAACATTATTTTAAGTTCATGACCTAGTCTTCATATTCCTTGTCGCAACCACAAGGCAGCTGGGATCAGACTTGCCCTGTGAATGTACGACTGGGGCACCTTCTCTCTCTGGAGCTTGAGCAATGAAGCAGATCCTCGGGGAAGCCCCACAGCAAACTGGTACTGCAGAACTGGGCTGCTGGGGCTGCACCTTCCAGCTCACTGCAGAGCTGGACATCTTCAAGTCTGGCTTCATTTTGATTCAGAAGAGAACGGCTGGAATTGTCCTCAAAACTAAAAGGAAGATCCTTCTGGATAGATCACAGCATTTAATTTTTATTGAGACTTCTGTATTTTCTATTATTATAATACATAATAAACAATAAAACTGGTAAGCCATTCCAGAGTGAAAAATATAAAATCATACAAAATCCTGAGTTGGAAGGGACCCTGAAGGATCACAGAGTCCAACTCCTGCCCCTACAAAGGACACCCGAGGTACTACACCCTGTGCCTGAGAGGATTGTCCAAATGCTTCTTGAACTCTGTCAGGCTTGGGGCTGGGACCACTTCCCTGGGCAGCCTGTCCAGTGCCCAGCCACCCTCTGGGTGAAAAACCTTTTCCTGATGTCCAACCTAAACCTCCCCTGACACAACTTCAGGTTGTGTCCCTCAGGTCCTGTCACTGGTCACCCTCCATATCCCCTCCTGAGGAAGCTGCAGAGCCCCTTGAGGTCTGACCTCAGTCTCCTCCAGCTGAACAAGCCAAGTGGCCTCAGCTGCTCCTACGGTTTCCCCTCCAGACCCTTCACCATCACCTCCTTTGGATGATCTCTAACAGCTTTTTCTCTTTCTTATATTGTGGTGCCCAAACCTGCCCACAGGACTCACGGTGAGGCCACTGTTGTGGGTTTTTTAAAAATTTGATTAGTTCTTGGGGAACACATAATTTTGGACATATTTTGATGGAAGTATTGCAACAGCAGATTTCAAACTTACCTATCAGCTCTGTTAATTGTACTTAGCAATAGTATTTTGCTCTTTTTCAGGCACCTTATCCAGTTTCTCAAAGCACATTATGAAACTATATGGTTACCTCTATTCTAGACTGATATGTCTAAAGGTGAGGTGGAAAGTTTTTCATTTTTCCTCTAAACCATCACTGCAAATAAATCTTTTTAAATTACATGCGTACAGTCAGGAAACAAAACCATTTCCACGGTGTACATGAAAATTGGGCAGCACAAACTGGCTACAGCCTCCCCAGACAGGACAGAGAGCTGTGAACAGGAGTCAAGACATTCTCTGCCACCACCTTCCCATGGAGCTGCTTGTGAATCTCCTCACTGCATGTCTTTTCTCCTCCTCTTTTAGGCTGCTGGGTGTGTTCAGACTGGAAATCTGCTGGAAAAAGCATGGTGGTGTCCTGCTGTCATTGCTATTGATGCTACAGGATGGAAGGGCCATGCAAACCATATTGGAACAAGAGATGTGACATGGTGGAAGAGAAAATCACAAGCATTTTTGCAGAAATGTTGCCTGAAAGCATTTTAACAACTCTTGGGTTTTATTATCTCTCAAAAAATTTAAAGGGAACAAAATCATTTGGCTTATAGAAAAGAGTGACTTTTGCAAAACATAATCACAAGCAGTTGTGGTATTAGCAGCCACCCCTTCAGCATTCTGGTTACGTAGGCACTGAATGAGAAAGGCAGAAGGGTATGTTTGGAAAGGAAACCAATTTTTCACAGGTTCCTCCCTCCACAGTGGGAGACCACAGACTGAGAAGAGCTGACTACCCTTCCGGTAGCAATAATGCAACTGTGCTATTCATAGCGAGACAGAAAAACACCAGCTGATTTTCTTTGCATCATAATCTGGTAACCTCGGAATTAACCTTGCTGGATGCAGATCTGTTAACTTTCACCATGCTTCTCCCATTAAACCAGTGAAGTCTGGGACAGAAATAGCTGCCCACAGCTGTTATGAATTGATATGTTCCCTGACGATGCTTGGCGCTGCCTGCAGAAAAAAGTTTCTTATTTTATTCTCTGTCATGAAGTCAACCTTTTTATTCCCTTTATTTTTTCTATTTTTAATATTCTTTCATTGCAAACTGACGGTATTAGACTGCTGTGCTATGCTTTGCTTGGAATGGAAAGCAGACGTGTTCCTTGAGTCTGCTCCATAATGGTAACTCCATACCTGATATTTTTGGTTTCGGAAAGGAAGGGTGGAGGGTGCTGGCAGGGCTGAGAAGCTGCAAGTGCATCAAGTTACACCAGAGTATGCCCCACATTTCCAGTGCTAACAGGGAGCTACAGACCCTGAGACGTCCCAGCACAGCTGGCAATGACAGAAAGAAAGGATCAATCCACCTGAGGCCACCATGCTGAGAACACCAGCTCGCACACGGGGATAGCCACGAGTTCAGTGCATGCTCAGAACGGAAATCCCCAAATCTGCAAGCAGCACAAAACCGGCAAAATCCCCATACCTGCAAAACCAACAGGTTTATGTGTGTGCCAGGCAAATACAGATCTTTAGAAATGCATTAACACCTGCTTAAGACTCCTTGGGCCTGGCCACCCTGGCTGAAGGACATTTAAGCACAGGTTGAGTGTCCCATCCACAAAGCAAAGCTTTCATAAATCTTTTTGAGCCCTGGTTGAAAAATTGACTTAATTACCAAGAGTCAGATCGTGTCCTTGGGACATACAGCACGTTTATAGAAAACAAAGTATGGGAACGTGTTTAAAGTGAGAACAGTGACAGCAAAACCCACATGAACTCCTGACTTGCTGGCAAGAACATTTGTAGGGTACAGACAAAGCAGCCCAGGTGTCAGGATCATCTGCTCAGCACTTGGCAATGAGACACCCAGACACGAGGGACCTGCCTGCAACTGTCTGGATTGCAAAACACCCAAACCTGCCCATTCAAAGCAGCAGCATTTTGTGAATCTGCACCACTGCAGAGCATCCTGGGGTGGGAAATTCACCCACCCATCCCAGATCCAGCTACCCTACTCTGTGTCCTGTGCTGTCCATAGGCTGTCCCCACAGATGGGAGCCACAGGGCACCTGGCACAAAACCAGCTGCACTCCCCCACCCACAGATGGGATGGCGTGGTGTAAAACTCATCAGGGGTTTGGTTTTCTTCTCCATAATCTCCAATCCTACCTTGATTTAGAACAAATGAAAGCATTGAGTGTCTCTAAAAGCTCCAAATAACTCAGAATTTCTGATCTTATGCCCCTTGCTCCATGCATTGCCCCTGTGTTTGCCTCCCCTTGTGCTGCATCTAGAGCAGAGATTACAAGTTGCACCATCAACAGCCCAGCGAGGTCTAAGTCACAAGGAAGGATCTGAGTCACCTTCCCGGGAGAGTATTTTAGCCATAAATCATTGTTTGTTTTCAGGCAAACCCGTACAATTATGCAACATAAATTCTTTTAAAGCATTTGGGACTCAGTTCAATTTAAAATCCTGTAGGTTTTATGGCCAGAGTGAGGGATACAAATGTGTGCATACAAATGAAGACTTGGGAAGAAGTATGTGGGGAGGATTAAAGGGCATACAAAGCCTGGGCAAGCTCTGGCCAGGCTGTACCAGAGCATGGGAGACCTGAAGGAAGAGCCCAAGCCAAAAGCTGGGTCATGATATTTATGTCTCCAGAGCATGGTTTTGCTCTCCCAGTGCAATGAGTGTTCTCTGTGAGCACAAGGCCCGATTGATCTCCTGTGAGTGCATTTCCACAGGCTTCAATAGAGCCAGGTGACTTTGCCTACATTAACTCCTGATTTGTGCTGGCTTAAATGGGAATGAAAATACCATCTATTTAAAAACAAGGATCAGTTACACCAGGAGTGGAGGGAGACATTAAAATGTCTCCTATCTGAGTATTTTCTCACTCCAGGGAAGCGTAAAGCCAGAGGTATAAGGCTGCCTGTTCACCCTGGGGCTGCAGGATAACCAGTGCCACAGCCCTGGCACCCTGGAGCTGTTGGTTTGTTCTGTCACAGGGGCCTCAGCCGTGTCTGAGGTGCTTTTATCACCACCCTCTGCCTCCTCCCTCTCCCAGTGCAAGGGACCACGGGTGGGTCTTCTCCCTTTGGCCTCACAGGGTGACAAAGGCCCCACCACACCTTCCTTTTCTTTTTCTTTAATTAACAGATGGAATGCAAATCACTCCTTTCCAGCACATACCCCGTGTGAACCTTTCTGCAGTGAGCAAGATGCAAAGCCCAGGTCTGTAATCTTGAAAGCTGCTCTGCATCCACATCCAAAGAGCTCAGCACTGAGCACCACCAGGACTGGCCCAGTGTCACCACGGCCCCCGGGCTTGTGGGGCAGGAGGCAAATGGGAGCAAACACATCCCCAAGTCATGTTCCCAGTGTCCAGCTCAGCCTTGGCACTCATCAGTGCTGCTTGCTGTGGTGGAAAACACACACTTACTAAAACATTACCAGGAGCAGGATGAAAGACAACTGTAACTCAGCACTTGCAAAAACCACAAACTGTTAACAATAATTTAAAATTATTAATTATAAAATAATAATAATTATTATTATTATTTTCACTATCATCATCCACTACTATTTAGAGACCCACTGCATGCTGTTGTGCTGTTACATGACCTTCCCTGTACAAACAAGGTCTTGGTCCTTGTGAACTGCAGACCCAGGGGAGAGCCGGGAGCTAGGGATGTAACAATGGAAAGGAAAGAAAGAGATCCCAAAGCTTGGCTGAATGCTTTCCTCAAAATGTACTCTCATGATTTCAGGAGGCCTAGCAAATAAATCAGTTTACAATGGTGGCTACCTACTTATTTCTGCTCCTGTATAAAGGAATGTAGCCTACAGTATTATTATTTTCCTCTCTCTTTTTTTTTTGTGTGTGGAATATACAGACAGCTTTGCATCTCTACATTCATTTTTCACTTACAACATAAACTCCACTGAAGCTGGGGGAATTATTGACAACCAATACTGAGGCAATCCAAGGCCAGACCTTGACCTATTGATTTCCCCGAGATTGCACAGGACGTATGCAGTTCATTGCAGAATACAGTCTTTGTTTGTTTTGTTTATTACTCAATATATAACCATGTGGGATAAAGGACACCGCCAAACTGCAGAAATGCCTGAGGATTTCTCTTTAATTGAAATCAGGACTGGGAACATCCTCACAAATCAAGAGCAGTCAGCCTTTGAGAAAATTCACTGCTTTCGCAAAGTTTTCTTCCAAATCGGATTTAGCTTTAACTCTTTGTCTCTCGTACCAGCTCAGCCACATAACTTTTACTGATTTCTCTGAAGTGGTTACGTGCTGCTCAGTAGTCTGGAAACTACCACGCACAACAGATGCTGGGCAGGACTCTTGTTTTCACTAAAGCTGTGAACAGTAGTTGAAAAAATTGAGTACATGTAATTATTAGAGATATTCCTGGTATCTGTCAAAATCTGTATTTTTTAAAAAGCGTCTCCACATGCTCTTTGAAATCCCTTGAAAGGATTTTGGTTCAGTCCATTATGAACCTACAGGCTCTCCTTGTAGAACTATGACCTAGATCTGAATTTTACTTAAGTTTGACAGTGCTTTGGATTAACTTTTAGTTCAGAGCCCTCTAATTGAAATGCAGAGAGCAGTGCAGAGAGCACTTAACTCCATCAGCAGTTTGGCTCCAGCTCCAGCCCTCTCTGAGAGCACCCCCGCCCCTGATAAAAGGGTGCCAGCCCCAGCGAGCAGAAGGAACATCTCAGCTCTGACGTACTAATTAAAGTCCCCTCGTTTCCCACACTGGAGCTCCCTGTGTGTTATGAAACAGCCAAACAAGAGTGTTCCTGCTTAGCTAAAGATTTCACAATGGGACTTTTCTTCTTCAGCTGTAATTTTCCAAACTCCGATTTCCAGAGGCTCTCATTTCAGGGTGTTTATTGGATTGAGATGTCTCATAATTATAACAAAAGGGTTCATCCCTCCAGCCTGTTGTGAATGGGCAGCAGCAGGCTGCAAGAGGATCAGGATATGAAGATTAATGCAATAAACTTGAATTCTTTTGCTCTCTCCCTCCAGTAACCTGTGTGTGTGCGTGCGTGTGTGTGTGTGTGGCTGGGAGGGAAAAGAAAGGGCTCCTATGCTCTGGGATAATAGCAAATGCTACTGAAGAGGAAAAAGGGAAACACTGTTTATCCCTAGCAGAAAGATAATTGATCTGTAGTCTGCACACAACTGGTCTCAAAGCAGCCAGCAGCCTCACGGAAGGGACTGTAGCTACCCAGAGCCCAAACGAGCCTGTCAAACAAAGGCTTTATGGGGACACCAGGGAGAACAAAAGTGGCACATTTCATTCCTTCATAATAAATCTTCCATCTTTATTGTGCAGAGATGTTTTGCTCCTGGGTGTGCCGTGTTTCTGAGCAGGGCCTGCCCCTGCCACCCCACCCCCCCGAAATGCCTGACGTTGACCCAGAGCCTGAGCTGTGTGGCTTTATGGGGTTTATTTTCGCTGTGCACAGCCAGGCCCAGCTGTTCTCTGCATCCTCAGACAGCTCCTGGGCTCCAGCTCTATCCCTCTCTATTTTATGTGTGCTAAAGGTAATAAAATAACCATTTCTAAATTTAACAAGCATTACATAATGCAGCTATTTATTATGTAAAGCTGCTGCTTACAATGCCCAGAATATTGATCACTACAAAAAATGCAATTCAGCTAGAGCTCATTTAAATTAATGTTACTGTTTTCCTTTCTTTTTGTTTAAAGGATAAATCAAAGATCTAATTTGTCCTCATGAAATCACCCCTGCAAAGCACACAAGGCACCAGGCAGCGTGTGGTTTGCTGTCACTCAGGCTCATGTGCAGCTCTCAGCTCAGAATCTGGCAGAGAATATGCCAAGATGACAATTTGTTCATTATCCAAACCACTGGAAAAGGCAAATAAAGCATACTAACCTGCATACTAACCTGCTTCATTTCAAATCAGGTCAATTTTTTTTTTTATTTTCTCAGCTATAAAGCAGCTTTGGCAACCACTTAAGAATTCCAGCATTATGACTGTATATCATCATTATCACCTACAGGAGTTCATGAATAGGTATTTTCTTACAATAGCACATGAAGCCAGAGAAAATGAAAGATATTTTCCTATTCTTCAGGCCTTTTGGGGGTAGAAAGAGGGATGGGAAAAGAGAATTAAATATTAACAGAGCAAACAGATCACTGAGCAAAAAACAATTAAATAGCACAGCATCCATTCAACAGTAACACCAAATCATGATGCAACCACAGAGCGTGGGGTGACATTCTAATCATGGATTAAAGGACTGATTTGTGTCTCATGAGTATTCATGGGCAAAACCTGATATGTGCAAACTGATCTCAGGGAAATATGTTTTGTGGGAAACATGAGGTTATACCAGTGTCTGAGCAAAATGATGATGCCTTTTCTTGACTGTGCCTTAGGGACAAAGGAAATATTTACCTTTTTATCTCCTACTTTCTTTTTTTCCATGGAATCGCTTTCCTCCTCAAGACAGAATGAGACACGGGGTTTTTCCCATCTACCTGCACATCCTTACACTTACCTGTATGAATACAGGTGACCACAAAAAGTCACTCCTGCCATTTGATGTCACCCAGAAAACCGAAGGTTAGGAGGAACCATGGAGCATGCCACTGTGGGCAGTATTCCTCTAATGGCATCCAGGAGGCAGCACTTCCTAAGATGACTCAGAGGAGATGGTGTAAGTCCAGCCCCAAGCAGTTGTGCTGTAAGCCATTGCAGGTGGCTGCTCCATGGGGAAGAGGCCTTGGGACAGCAAACTGGAAAGTGTCCTGACTTGGAGGGAGCACCTTTTCTGTACCATTAGAGTAGCCTGACTTGGCTTCTCTAATGCAAAGGTTGCCGTTAGTCACAATCTTACATAACTTATTTTCTTCCAGTCACCATCAGCTTAGGACACAATAAAATTAAATATAGTAATGGGCCAAATTATGGGCTCCTAGAGAAATTTCCCTTTTGGACCAGAGAAGACCCCAAGAAACCAATGAGTGTCATACTGAGAAAAGTTCATCTCTAGTGGTGTCTGAATACCAGCTATTGCCACGTAGGCAGAGAGATGCATGCTTTGTGCAAAAGATTTGGAAATTGACCCTTTGCAATATTTTCCACTAAACGACGACTCCAAAACAGGGAGGAAGCCACGCATGACTTCAGTGCACTGAGGAGGCTTTGCTGGGTATCCTAAGGCATCTGACTTATGTAGCTGTAGCCCTGCCATAGCAGACTGGTTTCCTTTCCCTATTTTACAGTTTGGAAAGTCCCTGATTTCTCCATCTACATCCTCATCTGCTATCAATCATCAATGTCAGTGCAGGACTGTTTGTTAATACTGAGATCACTCTTCTCACTCAGCCTCTGAGCAGTTGTCTTCCTTTCAGCACAGTAAAAAATCCAGCATCTAAGGCAGTACATTTTTATAATCTTAATGGAGCTCATACTTTAAAGTTTAAAGGAGCTTAAAGAGTGGGGAAGCCCCTGTGGAAAATCCAGTGTTTCCGTATGCAAGTCAGGTTTCTGGTTGTGTATTAGCTGCTGTTATTTTCAGTAGCCAGTGTTTCATTTCTGTTCAGAAGCAAATGCAAGAAAGCAAGTGAGCAATTTATAATGAAATAATCAATGCTGGTGGTGAATTCACTGGTGCCTGTGCACTTAGCTTGCCTATGATAAGAAATTTCTCTTGGGGGCAGCATTTCTTACAGAGATGGATAGATTTATTTTCTGCCTTCAAAATGTTTACCAGCACATCCAGATTTCCTTCTCCAGCCATACTGTTGGTTGAGGGGCCAAGAGCTCCCCACATTAATGCCAGCAGGGGAGAATAGAGGCATTCTGAGGTGGAATAGCAACCCAAAGGCAGGTCACTGTCCCTTTCCCTTCCCCTGAAATTCCCCACATAGCAGCTTCAGTGGGGCACTCAATGAGTAACTTGCAGTTCACCCAACAAACCCATCACGAGATTTGAAGCCCCTCGTTCCCCAGGGTGAGCTTTGTGGCAGCACCAAAGCACAGGCTGCCTGCATCAAGCACCAGGGATCACTAAAGCTGGGGACTATCTGAAGCCCCATTCCCACAGTAAGATGAAGCACATGGAGCTGACTTTAGGCTGCTGAGAGCCCTAATCACTTAATGTCTGCCCACGCAGCTCTGGCTCCTGCCCTAAGCCTCTACAGGGCTTGTTTTACTGGTGTGGGACAGGTCTGGTGGTGACTGTGTAGGCTGGGGGTCAAGCCAAGGTGACAGAGAAAATACAGCCCAGTCATGCTCTGTGTAGGTGAGACGTGGGAAGGTGCCCCACAAACATGCCAAGAGGTTACAGAGCTATAAATGTTTAATTGGATTTCTCCACATCAGTCCCAGCAGGTGAAGGAGCCGTGAAAGGAGGATGGGAGAAGCATATGCAGTGTCTGCTCTAAGCACATGCTCAGGGCCACGGGCTCTCAAATCCTATGGGTTTCTCAGGAGCACGTGCCCAAACTAGGTGAAAATATAGCCAAGGATGGCTAATTAGGAGCCTGGCTGGGGGCAACCCACGAGGGCTCAGCTCTCCTATGAACCAAACCAGAAGGATATGGCCGAGGTTCAACATCTTGGAAGGAAGGCATTGATGAGCGAAGGACTGCATGAAGAAACCATGCAGTCCTCTGTGAGAGTAAGAGCAGAAGGGTGTTCCTGCAGGGAATAGTCCCAGAAACCTGAACAAATACACAGCATAAAATAAACTGAGGTGCTTTACACCAATGGAACTTCACATTCCACATTCAGGTGGAATGTCAGGAGTTCAGTATTTATCAACAAAGCTGAGAGGACAGTTGTACTCAGCTTAACCATGGGAGCTCCAAAATAGATGCTTCTAGAATGCAGGCAGAGAGAAACACAGCCATTTTTGGAGACTGCTCTCTTGTTTTTTCCCTCTGTGAAACTGAGGTGACTGATTTTCACCTGGTATAAATAATCATAAATCAGAAGCAAATTTAGCAAAGGCAAGAAGGTGATGTGGGTGTAGTGGGCTGAAATGCCCAAGAACTACCCTTATTGTTATTATTAAGCTATAACTGTATGAGGCACTATAAATCAGCCCACCCTGCTGATAAGGGAGTGTTTGGTAACACCACACCTTTGTAACAAGCCTGAGACTGGTGGGGTTTATGAGCAACCCACAACAGTAAATGCCTGAGCTCCCTCTCTGCTGGGAAGAGCTGCGCCTCTTTCCTTCCTATCACTGTTGTGGCTGAGCCACAAAAACCCCTTTGCCTTCTTCCCTGATATCCAGATCTTTGTGTTTTGCAGTGCTTCTCTGAGCAGGTCGTATGTTCTGCAGACTTTGGGCCTTGTTCCAGCAGTTTTCACAGGGGGAACAGAAGACCCTCCTGCAGAAGTGAAGCATAACAAAGTGCAGTCTGCCTGAATGTGGCTGGTTACCTTTGCTCAGCATCCATAGGTGTGAATGGGTGAGAATCTCACTGCAGAGTACACATTTCTGCTTGGTGCATACTACATGTGGAAGATGCTTCTGGCCTTAGATTCCTCTTCCCAACCATTGCCCCATAGGACAATTTCCTCTCTTTTGTCTTCTTGCTGGGAACAACTGCCTGCCCTTTCCTGCTGAGCAAGATGCTCCCACTCATCTCAGCACCATCACTGATCTAACACTGATCTATCCCAGTGTCAAAACCAGTAGGCTGACTTGCAGAAGCCCCACTGGTGATCATGTAACCAAGCACATAAGTGGGGCTAACAGACATCCCTGAGTGGGGAAACGACTGGTGAGCGAGACAAGGTGCCAGGCTGAGAAAGATCCCTCATCCTCAGCTTCCTGGGGCCACTGTCACCCTGGGGCACAAAATCATCAATGTCTTCTTACAAGATGCCCCTTGGAGGGCTTTAGAAGCAGGGATCAGACCTGACACAATGTGGGTGTTAAAGAGAGGTTATCCTGCAGCCTCTGTGTGTGTTGAGAGCACACTGCCTTAGAATCATGGTCAACAGAGAGGCCTCATTTTGCCCGTGATCTACCTTCACATCCTTCATTTCAAATGCCAGGGCACTGTTTTCCAGCTGTAATACTCTGCTGGACTTGGGGGAAGGGAGAACTGGTCCTTATCTTTAATATATATAAAAAAAAAAAGCTATAGAAACATCACGAAGGGTGTCTAGCCCTCCCCCCTTCAGCCTACAGGAGTAAACATCCTCACTTAGGTGTGCCTTTTACCATATTAATAGCTACTTCCCTTTCCGTAATCACTGGGTTATTGCTCAACAAATTGCAGCAACGTTAATAGCCAGTGACCCACAAACTCAGTACAGCATCAAAGGTCCCTGAGTTATCTCACGCAACGAACTTACTTTTGATGAATTGGTACCATTCCCTGGAACATTCTTACAGTAATTTTAAGAGTCATAACATCTTACCATGTGCTGCTTTAACTTTTTGACATGGAGCTAAAAATAGCAAGCGCTGCACAGCCTGGGAGAACAGCTTCAAGTTCAGATCTGAGCTGAAAATCTCCACCGTTTCAGGCTGTTTGCACGAGCGTTTTGATTTCAACAGACCATAAAGACAAGGTTAAAATGAGAAGTTTGGATATGAGTCCCAAGCAGGAAGGGGGACAGGTACAAAAAACATCTACCTGACTTCATCTGATTTCTATTTAGAGAACCACAGCATCAAAAGCTGGCAACTGAACTGCAGGCAGAGGCCAGCTCAAAATGATCAGTGATCATAAGCAGATGCTGCTGAGGCTTTGGTTGCTCTGCTGTTTGCTGCCTCGGCCGCATCCCCACATGGGTGTTATCGCCCATCGTGGGTCTTGCTCACCCACTACACAACACGTAATGCTGCTCACTACTGCTCACCAGCCTCACTGGGCGGAGAGAAGGCACAGTTTTGCCAAGTGCTTTGAGACCCCTGGGTGGAAGGTGCCACTACGACTGGAATTGACTGTGGCATTTTGCTGGCTCTCTCCTAGCTCCGCATCCCACTGGGAAGGCAGGCACTGGGGGAAGCCTTGAACTCAGAGGGCAGATGTGTGCCAGGAGCCTCAATAATCGAGGGACAGTGTGAGCTCTGCATCCTGTGACCCTACAGGAGGCCAAGCGAGGATTCACAGTCCCCCGCAGTTCCTTTCCTGCACTGCCTGGGTACGGGAGAGGATCCCTGCGCTTTCTGTGTACCTGATTCTGAGAAAACATGGAAGCTTGGACTATTTCTGTATTGTTTCCATAACACCCCTCCGCCACACGCCTGCTGTTCCTTGCTCTGCCCTGGCTAATCTCACGCACTGGGCTGTTCCAGCCCCCCAGGATGCAGGGTGGCTGCATTGGAAGCAGTGAGGAGGCGGCTCTGCCTTGTTTACGTTTGGAGCATGAATGCCTGCTCGCAATCCTGTGGGCTGTTCCGGTTATCAGGCACGGCACTGCTCTGCTGGCAGCTCCCTCATCTTCAGCTTGTAGCGGGTGATGCGACGCCTTAGGTAATCCAGTGTGGGAAGGGTGAACACCCTGCCATTTACTGCTTATTTATACACCCAGATTGGCTTTCTCTGCCTGCCTAGCTCCTTTATTTTTAAAGGGGAATGTGAGCATCCAAAAGATGTTTTTTGAAACTATTGTCTCTCCCCTCACCTGGATGCAGCCAAGGGAATTTTCTGCTCTAGCTCCCTTCAAAACTTCCAAGAAAAAACTGCCATGTCAAAGTAGCCATGAGGCAGCACCTCTACCACTGGGATTGATGTGAGGGGAAGATGGGGATAAAGATGACAACCGTGGCTGCAGAGGTGTCAGGCAGCCCAGAGAGGGGAGAGTAGCCTTTTCCCACAGGTTTAAGGGCTAAGCCTGGAATACCCTTTCACTAAGGCTTAAAGGCACATTTTGAGGCTGTGCATGCTGTGAAGTGAGGTGTATGGGTGCAGATGGGATTCTTTGGGTTTGGACTGGCAGGTGGATAGGTGCAGATGGGATTCCTTGGGTTTGGATCGGAGCAGCCTGTTGCTCTCTACTCCTTGCCATCCGCTGCTAGATGTGCTCTGTGCAGGCACTGTGGATCCCACTTGCTAAATCCTGGGCAAGCTCACATGTGATGTTTTGGGATAATTCAGTCCAAGCTTGTGTTGTGTTTGCTGGGCTGTAGACAGGAAGGAAGATTGTCATGACAGAGTCGTCTTCTTCTCCTACCCATCTGTCCACTCTTCCTTTTATAACAGGGATTTCTTGTGTCATTTCCCTCACGGACTATTCCCACGCAAACACCACAGGAGAAACAACAGCAGAGTCAAGCACAGCACTGCGCTGGTCCCGTGGTTGGATATGGTTTAGGTAACCAGGCTGCTCTTCTCTGCCACAGGAGGCTCCTTGGCAAAGCAAATAAAATAAGAGGAAAATGTTTTGCACTTGCAATGTCTTTTGTGCCAGGAGCTCTCAGCGCTGTACCCACAACAATGAACCAGCCTTGCAATGCTCCTTTGGGGCGGATTAGCACAATCACACACGTTTTGGATGGCGATGTTAGAGCTAGTTAAGGTCAAAATCATTCATTTCACTATGTCCTGCTGCACTATAACTGGATCAGCTCACCAGGGCACCTAATCCATGGGCTGCAGGGCCCTTTTCCCGATTGCTCACAGCCCCAGTGGGAAGCATAGGATGCTCAGCTGTTCCCTGAAGCTATTTCCCAGATGCTGAAAACACCAGGATTCAGCTGGGACTCATGCGGCAGAAAGTGATTATCAGGCTGAGGCGAGAAGCTGGAGAACCTGATAAATTCCCAGTTTCTATTTACTGCTCCCTGAGGACCTATGGAGTGGGAAAAGTGCCCTCCTGGGTGATTTTTCCACCAGCCGTGGGCTGGCTGGCAGAGGACCTGTGTGCTGCCAGCGGTGTCTTGGGACATGTCACCAGAGGGCATTGCTGAGACTCGCAGAGCCCAAACTGGCCGGGATTGCACCAACAATGCCATGGGGACTCTGAAGAGGGGAATTTCGTGGATTTCACTGTTAACACTATATGGAGCCTACAGGCACCACCCCAGACATACTCCAAAGCAGCAACAATCCAGACTGCAGAGGTCGGGGTTGGCACAGGAGCTGTACAGGCAGTGGAGATTTAGGATACACCTGGTGCTCCTCGTCTCCAGGTGGCCATCGTCCTTTCACAATACTAGCAGCCTAGGAGTAATAAGAATTAAAAAAAAATAAAATAAATAACATGCATAAATAAACATGCATCCTCTCAATGTAAATTAAGGCCATATTGCAGGAGAAATTGAATCCAAAGAATGCAAAAAGTCAAACAAACAAACAAGCAAGCAACTAAAGAAAACCAATTATTTTTTGAGGGAGTCAGGAACGAGTAAACAAAACAATGAGTGTCTCTGGCCTCCAGCATCTGTGCACTCACACTATCACATCTCCCTGGGAGCAAGGCCTGGGCTTCCTCTTGGAGTCACTCCTGCCTCACCAGGACTCCCCTCTACCCTGTGGCTCGTTTATCTCAGTTTAAAACAGTTTAGTTGTGACACACGGCTTTGCCTGACGGATCTGGCACTAGCATTTTTTGGTTAAAGCCATAGACAAACCCCAAAAGGAAGAGGACTTATTTTTCCATTTTCCTTGTAGCATCCACTTTGGAATAAATTAATTTCTCCTCCTCCTTGATTGGCCATGCAGTCTTACAAGATCTCCCTGCATCATTTGAAAACCAGCATAGATGGTTGGCCTATTGTGAGAAACCACAGGGAGTTTTTAAGCTGTACAGTAACCAAGCTTTAGCTTCATGGGGACGAAAATAGACAATAGTGAGAGGAAGGGGGTTCTGGAGAACTCCAGCTTGCTGTTTCCAATTAGGAAGTGACTTCGGTTCATCCCATCACTGTAGCACAACCGTGAGCAAGCAGCACAACTTGTTCAGGTGCTCACTTGGGCTCTGCTTCCAAGAAACCTCCCTGCTCAGCTCAGCAAAGCACTTCAGTGTGTGCCCCAGTCCTGCTGAAATCAACTAAGTCCACACAAATGCTCCAAGGGGATCCCAAACCTTCCAGCCGGCCCTGAGCCGGCATCTCCCAGCCCGTGGGATGGGGAAGGTGCAGGGAGTGCCCTGGTTGCCAGTGAGTGGTGTCAGCGCTGCCTCACAGCACCTGCACAGCCTCCAGTCAAGGTCCAGCTGGAGAGCTCCGGTCCCCCCATGCTTTGACCCCCGCCCAGTTTAAGCATGACCCACTCTGCTGCCTTCAGCACCTTGTTACCCCAACTGCAACACAGCCCGCCCGACTTGTAATGAACCAGCCAGTGATGAATTTACTATTTACTGTAAATCTCCTCGCCACTTCCTGGCTAATTTTACTGGTTTTAGCCCAGGATTATTCACACTTCTGGCTGAGTACTACCCCACGTCAGTGCGGGTAGAAGGATCTGTCCCTCATTTATTGTCCTTCATAGTTTATTGCCTTTGTTTTTCTTTTCACATATTAATTACAAACATCTCACTCTGTGAACTCCCACTGTATGGTGGCTGTGTGATCTCAGCGCCATGAATTATAGATGCCTGACATATCACACCAAGCTATTATGATTTTTTTTTCCACAAGCAAGCTATGAATAATGAAGAAGATCTATTAAATTTATAATACTCTCTATCTTTGGTATAGGAACGGGAAAGCAAAGCCCAGTGATGCCTTTTATTGCCCTCCCCTCCCTCTCTGGGAGCAGCTCACACAATGTGAGTCTCAATATGGACACTGGGTATTTAGGAAAAATTATTGATGTTGAGATTTCAGCCTTGGGGTCCCTCCGTCAGTCGCACGAGGGTATCCTCACGGCTTTATTCAGATCGCTGGGGGTTGTGGCTGGCCCAGGGCGGCTGTGCAAGGCGCTATGGCTGACACGGCCCCACCACCCGCTCCTGTGGCTCCTGCCTCCGTTTCTGGCGCTTGCTGCGGATAGGATGGAGGTAGAGGAAGTGTTTAAATGGAGGGGTGGAGGGAGGCTGTGACAGGCGGCTGAGAGGGGGCCACCTGAGAGGAGGGTATGGACCCCCACGGATGAGAACGTGAACCTCAGCCGCCCCCTCTCAGAGGTTTCCCCTCAGCGGCTCCTCCTCAACGCTTCCCCCTGGGGTCTCCGCTCAGTGGCCTTCGCTTCGGGGGTCTCCCC
>VYXF01008898.1:156097-186837 GCA_013397295.1 Polioptila caerulea
CAGAACACTGGTGTCTGTAGGCGCCCGGCCACGGGGAGCCTCCATCCACGTCTTCATCCCGTGCCCATCCACGTCCCCGTCACCATCCCTGCTTCTTTACCCATTCCCATTCTCATACCAGTTCTTGTCCTCATCCCTACCCGCATCCTTATCCCGTTCCTGTCCCTGCTCCTCAGTGCCTGCTGTGGGTGACAACTGGGACCCGTGCTGGTGTCACCCACCGAGGCTCTGGGCAGCCGCAGGTGTCCCCTCAGGGCAGGCGCGGCCCCCGGCGCTGTGGCCGGGCTGTTTCGGGACGGCCTCCCCACAGTTTCCTTTGCCGTGTTCCTGCCTCGGCCAGCAGTGTTTGCCCGCTTGCAGCCACAGGCGGTTTCTCTCACCGTGCCAGGGTCAATCCTGCCCTGCTGCACCCTGGGCACAGGGACGGGGCATTGTCCTTCACCCGTGCCACTGACGCACCGCTCACCTGCACAGGGACCTGCCTCGTCCCCACTCTCCTGGCCGGTGGCCCTGTGCCGGTGCCGTCTCATTCGGGATCAAACGGAGCCTACCACCTGCTTTTTCAGTGTTCAAACAAGCCACTTTAAGCTTTCTCATGTGTTTCCAACTTGGCTGTGCCACGAGGATTACGATTTATGGCAGCGTGAGGCAGCTGGGGTGCTGTGTGTCCTGGCTCCGTCAGGCACGGCTGGATCTCGGTGTCTGGAGCTGAGGCTTCCCCCCAGCCCAAACCCACAGGATATGAATTCCTATTCATGACTGGGATCACCCAGAGCTTCCCCATGGACACCAGGAGAGCAGGATTGGACACAGGGTGCTGCCCTTGTGGTGGTGGTGGTGGTGGGAATCACCGGCCCCAGGAACAATTTGCTCCATTGGTGCAGTGCAAAATGAGGGAGAAGATGATGGCACTTAATTTTATTTATGAGGTTAAGTATCTGCTAATAGCAGAGAGGTTTAATAGCTAGGATACGGAAACACTGCAGAAGCAAACGCCCCGGTGCATTTCAGTGCACACCCAGGGTGATTAAAGCCTGGACTGTCATTTGCCTCCTGAAAGCTGGATAAAGCACAGGGAAAAAGGTCTGCAGCATAGCTGAATCCTCCTGTTTGTGCCCAACAGGAAGGTAAGGGCTTTACTGGAGCATCCCATGTGTGATACCTCTGGGAGCTGCCGGAGCCAAACAAGACGGACACAACAAATGCCTTCTGGATATAATCGTTCCCAGGCACAGCAGAAGGGAAGGAAGACTTCTATAAACAATTATCCATGCAAGCTGCAAGAGTAGCATTTGCAGTAGCTCTCCAGGGCCCTGATAATACTCCCCGAGACATGCCGAGATGGATAGGATTTATAAACCTTGGATGGGTATTTCCTACATTGCATCTCTCCCGGCAGTATTATGCCGTGTCGCTTTCTGCAGAAGACATATATGTTCATGAAAACATTTTATAGCCCTGTTGTGCTGGGATTAATATCGGATAAGGAAGTCCAAATCACGTGTACTTTGTTCTTCCCAACACATTTCCAAGTCTGCAAACAGAAAGAAGTCCAAAGGAGCAGATGACTATTAACTAATATTCTTGCAACTTGGTGCAATTTTGATGTTTCATACACGGTTTTCATAATAATTTACAGGCGGTGCATTTCTTCAAAAGCAGACTTATGTGTGTGTCCAAAGACAGTGTCTCAATCTAGAGATGTACAGATAAAATTATATTTCTCGGTATACAAAAGCTGGAAATCAGTGTTGGGAAGTCACTGGTTGAACTCAGTGAGTGGTTTTTTGAGTCTCACAAAAAGCTTTGTAGGTGCCCTGGCGTGAGAGTGTGGCTAATAAAGAGTGACACCTCATCACAGTTGTGACATTGGGTCACAACTGGGTCACAATCTTTGGACACCCCTCTCCTCAACCCTGGAATCTCCCTGAACTATCCACACAAGATACCCACCCCAGCTGCTACTACTGGCACCAAGGGAGTCCACATCATTTTTGAGGCAGTCACTCTGTCATAACAGCCTGTTTTGTGAAAAATGCCAGGATTTATTTAATGAATAACGTATGTGAACCACCCAAGGTAGGGGGATGGGAACTAGATGATCTTTTAGGTCCTTTCCAACCTGAACTAAGGCTGTGGAGTCAGAAGTTTCCTTAACAGAGAAACACTGAATCATCTTTCTGAGGCTCATATGGACCCAGCTGGACTACTGTGAGAATGAGCAGGGCCATCTCCAGAAATCCAATTCTCTTTCTGAGAGAAAAAGAACAAGAGGATGTTGCTGCCTGGCAATATTATCCACAGAACTTCATGTGGAGCAAGCTGCAGGATGAGTTTAGCACAGGGAACCCTTCTCCCTTCAATGCAGCCAAGAAATCTCGCACACCTTGAACATTCCCCATTGCCACCTGCTCTGAGCTCCACCCCTGTGTGCCCAGAATATTCCACAGTCACCAGTGTGCCTGGAGCCTTTCTGTCTGTCCATGGGAACCTGTGATACCTCCAGGGCATCGGTGTTGGAGGCATCCCAGGATGCAGGAGCTGCTCCTGTGCTGCCTGCAGCCCCCTCCCCAGGCAGGAGCAGTCAGGTGGGCACCATGCAGGGACACTCGTGCCAGGAGAACTGAACGTGTTTTGTTTTACATAAGGCTTACACTTTTAGGGCTAATGTTTGGTTTGGAAGCGCGAAGCCGTGCCCCAGCCCACAGCTGCCAGCTCTAGAGCCGGCAGTGGTGTAATAGCCATTTAATTCCCCTGCTCCGTAATCTGATGGTGGGATGTGCTCCCAGGCTACTTTTAGGTCTGACTGGGGAACGAAATCAATCACAGAACACCCGTTACAACGAAAGCGCTGTTGGTGTCAATTACCTAAACTCTGCGAACGTAACTCTTCTAATTTCCTGTTAAATCAGTAATGTTACCAATCTCAGTCTATTATTTTAATTAGGACTGTGACTGCAGTTGCTAGGAGCCGAGCGAGCGCAGACAAATGCGAATGTGTAATTAGTCCCACAAACGAGTGGCAAGTTGAATGTGTCAACATCCTGGATAGTTACAACATGGGGTGCAGCGGGAGGCCAGGCGATTTGGGCCAGATCCTGATCTCACTGGCCTCAGTGCCAGCCCAGCAGACTCCACAGAGGTCAGCAAAACCCTGGACAGGAGCTGGGCTCAGGGAATCCTGATCTGGCCCCTGGTCATTGCAGTTTCTTGGAGCTTCACCCTGGGTTATTTTTAAAATGTCTGATGTCCCACCTTGTTTGATTTAATTTTTTTTCTTGCTGTAACGCCTCCTCAGAGCCAATTATCCTGCAGTGAACACTGCAGTCAGGTTAGCTGAACGTGGGTGTTCCCAGCGCCAGCCGGCATCGGATTCCAGCCCTCCCAGGGGACTGGAGCTCCTGGGGTGGGTATGGAAGTGCTTGGCTCCCTCCTCTCCCTTCCTAGCTGTGAAAGAAACCTCTCAGCTTCTGTCACATCTGACTGCCTCATGCATCCCCAAAACAGCCGCGCTTTGACAAGGGAGACAGGCGTTCCGACAGCAGAGCAGTGCTGGCTACCAACCTCACCAGAAAACACCAGCTGAGGACAGAACCCCTGGCTAAATATAGAGCCCAACTGGGAGAGAAAACAATGTGGCATCGCAGATCCATCAAAATAAAGAATGAAAATGTGAAGGCGCTGCTCAGTGACGACCCCCGGCTGCTCCCAGCGAGTGCCGTGTGCCCAGAGGTCCAGCCCGCCGCCAGTATCCAGCATGGAATGGCACAGGAGGGAGAGCACTGCTTTTATTAGCACTTGGCCATCAGTCAGCAGTCCACACTCCACAAATAAATGAACGGGCTGGGTGCATGTCATCTCAGTTCACGTGTTACAGAAATAACGCTGGACTGGAACCAGAGTTAACACAGCTGAGATTTGGGATGTGGCTGATTTGGAGAGAGGGCAGATGGCAGGGCCTCGTTGGGCTATACCTGCTCTTGGAGGCAGACCTGATTTACAGCTCCATCCATCTTCTACACTCGAATTTCCCTGCTTTAGTAGGTCACTCTCCTGCTTCACATGGTACTTCTTTCAGAACAAATAGACTAGGAAAAAGTCACGGGTTTGGTGTATATTGGATGGATTGATTTGGTCTCCTTTCCAAGACAAAACCAGTATAGAAATAGTATGAACAAAGTGAGAGTACCCTCAGGGTGTTGTGTGAAGGTTATTCCCAGGGGACCTGAGGATCAGGCAGTGATGCTGTGCCAACATGAGCACTGCAATGCCTTCGTCCTGGTGCCTCATCTGGGTCTGGCTGTGGCTTCACTCTCCCACTCATGGCTTATGTTGAGCTGGATTTTTCCTCCTGTCTTGTGACATTCAGAGGTCAGGCCCTGTTACTTGATGCATTAAGCTTTGAGCCCAGTCCCCCAGTGATGGAGCCTCTGCCACCCCCTTGCAAGAGCTGCTGTGGCCTTGCAGAAGGTGCCTAACATGCTCTTGTTTTCTTCCTACTTACTTTCCTTTAGTCCTCCAGGAAACAGCTCTAACCAAAGCCACACTGGATGTGTGTTTTATAACAGCAATCCACTGGTGTGTTTTCAGGCCCTGTTCCCAACATGTGTCCTTGCAGCAGAAAAGCCAGTATCCTTCCCAGGATGGAGCTGATGCTCACCAGTCCTGATGGTTGGGTGTCTGCTTCATCCCTGAGAGAGCCCTGGGCTGGGTGGCTGTCACCTCTGGGGTGTTGCAGGTCAATACACTCATCCAGAGAGCCCTGGGGCTGGCAGAGATCCCCGCTGCCTCCACACCCCTTGAGATGTCTGTTTTGTGCAGGAAACTGGGAGACTCACACCCTTGTGTCCTGAAAGCACAGGAGCCACAGCTGGCAGGGTGCTGCAGCACCCCTCGTGTTCTGCTATCCTTACTCGTGCTCTGCTGATCCTTACTCCAGCTTTCTGCAGGAAGGGAGGTGTAAAGCACCTGTACCATCCCAGCTCCAGGCTGGCCAGGCAGGTTCCTCATCCCACCACGCAGCCCTCTGAGGTGAACCCCTTGATTAAAGTCTGTGTGATGTCACAGATGTGCACAGATACCCTTAGCCGTAGGATTGTGCAGCTGGCTGGTAATGTGCATGTTAATAAGGCTATTAAGGTTTACAAATATTCTGCTCTTCCTTACAGTTTATAATTTAATTAATTGCCAGTTAATTGTCTTATTTTCCCCCTGTGATTGATGTCAGTGAGTGGGATTAGGCAGCATCAGATGACAGAGGAAGGAGGAATGAATGCAGCATCCTATGATGGTTTGAGAGGAGATGTTTTTATGGACAAATCCTTTCTGACATGGATGAATACCTCAATGAGATATCACAGAGTATCAGCTCAATACATATTGTAATGGGATCATTAGTGGAGGTACCAGCTGTGTGAGGTTTGTATTCACAAGCCATGAGTAAGTAACAGGGAAATATTGGCTCCTTGGAAATGTTTGCCAAGCATAAATCTTTCCTGTTTTTACTGAGCTGGTGCTCAGTTTACATAAACTGGGAAATAATTCTCTAAGGCTTGTGGGACTGCTCCAGCTACCCCTGAAGTCGGTCATGGCAGGGCAGCTTTGGCAAAGGAAGGGATCTAAATGCAGCCCTGCTGGGCAATATTTTTCCATGGGGAAAAATTAAAGAGGAGGGTGTGAAGAGGGTCTCCCATCAGGGTGTGCAAGCCAGGCTGTGGGTCTGTCCCTAAACAAGAGGTATCTTTACTTCCAAGTGGGGAAGAGGGTTGGCTGAGCAGACATGGCATCTTCTTCTCTCCCAGGATTTTGAATCTCTCACCAGGCTTGTTCATGCCCTGCCCACCCCTGAATGCCTGTTTGATGGACAGGTCTGTGCATCCCAGACGTGCTGGGAATATCATTCCTTCCAGATCCCGTTGTGCCTGCAGACACGGGCAGTGTGCAGCCACAAGGGCCAAGTGGGTCACTGAGCTCAGGCTGATTCTCAACCTGGAGATGGTGCAGAAGGAACTTCAGGGCTTTTGCCTTCCCCGAGTCTTTCTGGGTGACCAAAGGCAGCCAGCTCTGTGGGGGAATGGCATTCCTGTAGCTCCCAAAGCCTGCAGCGGTGCCAAGCAAGGGGATCTGGGGTAAAAAAACCTCAGGAAACTTTTGACCAGACTTTGATCGCATTTCACCAGAATAAACCTGGAGTGATTCCAATGGCTTTGGTGTGAGTGGGATCAGACTGTGCAACTGAGCTGCACAGCAGAAAGCCTGAATGTTCCTGCTGGGGTGGGTGTGCAGTGTGGTTGAACCCCTGCTTAAATTGGCACAAACTGACGAGGCCAGTTCTGAGGCTGTAATCGGAACACAGAGCTGGCCAAACCACATCTGTCTCCTTTAATTCATTCCTTCCATTTTGGGGTCTTAGCCTTTAGGAGCAGCTATTGGTGATTACATAAAAGAGATTAGCCAACAGTTCTGCATAAATCAAGGCCAGAGCAAGATGTGTCCTAAGTGCATTGCGAAACCTGGGGCTGGTAGGGGACAAGTTCCTCCTCTTGGGGAGTGAGGATCCCCAGCACAGGGTCAAGGACAAAACCTTCCTGCTTCTCAAAACCTCCCTTCAGACAAAAACCTCTCCAAGCAGAGATGTACATGGTGGGGCATGGTCTGCCCCAGGGTTGTCTGTTGTGGATTTTTTCACCAAAGGAGATTTTTTATCCAAGATATGCAATGGAAACAATGAAAGAAAGGAAAGGGCTGGAGAACCTTATTGTAAACCAGATCCCCATGTGTGAATGCAAATAAATCTTGCTGCTGAAGGAAAAGCCAAACCAGAATGTGTTACATTTACTCTTTTAGCACAGTTGCTAAGAAAATATCTTGATTTGAACACTGTTGTATGACTCAACAAATCTTTTTTTTCCTTTTTCTTTTTTCATTTTTTTGGAGACAATTTCATCATTTTTCCCCTGTTTGTCTGTTAACATGCAGGGTGAGGTTGTCCCAAGGTCAGGAAGTTGGAATTTCCCTTCCAGTGTTGTCTTACTGCTCCTCTCCATTTTTTCTTGCTTTTTTTTAATGCAGGTCACGGCAGATCTAGGGTGAGGTTGGTGGTGGAAGGCTCAGCCTTTCTCTCCCAGTCCATCTGCCCTGGATAGTGCCAGTCCCTTGACAGGAGAGCACCTGGCTGGGCATTGTCCTTTCACCTCATGCACTATCAATGTCTGTGTCACAGCTTGCCTCGTGAGCTTTTAGGGAAAAATTACCAAAAGCAGTCTCGAGTTTTTGCTGTCTTCATTTTTGAGGAACTGAACATAAGACACAGCAGCTGAGCTGCAACAGAGCTGAACATCAGCAGCTCCCATAACTGGCTGAGCACTCATTGCTGCTTGAAATCAGGCTTGGAGTGTCTTTAATGGTATTTATTGTTTAGAGGAGGATTGTGCATCAAACCTGAGCAAGATCTGGGAGAAACCAAAGAAAAGGGGATTTACACTCCTCTGGTAGGAAACTGAAACAATGTGCCATTTAGAATCTGCCATTTAAATGTATCTTGACTCCTCATGATGAAACCACCTACCCAAAGGCATTTAGAATTATTTTTTTAAAAGCACAAAAATGCTTATTTCCTATTGAAGTGTTCAGGAAACACATAGGAATAGAGCTGAAAATTAAGCTGGTTATCTTTTTTCATCCTTTATCTCCAACATCTTTCAAGACCTGGCATCCAAGTAATGTGCCCAAGGATGCACGAAATCAAGGGCTGAGTCTTTATCTCCTCCACTTGATCGTCTCTGCACTGCAATTCACAACACAGATGCATTGCTCCTCAGGACTAGCCCTGGCTGAGGCAGCCAACAAGACTTATTCCAGAAATACAGGTCTGGGTGGGAATTCATAAATGGCCTGCACTCTCCCTGTTTCCTCCCATCCAGGTTGCAGCTGCATTTGGCCCATGATTCTCCCTGGATGTGTGGTGAATTTCAAGATCTATCCCAGTCCTTGACCTACACGGAGGAGCACAGAGCCAGTCATTTCTGAACCAACAGCCACAGAGAATCTGAGGCCTTTTCACGCTGGAAATACCACGGGGAGGAAGGAGAGTGCCTGCAGACAGCAACTGCCTCTGTACTGAAGTCTGAAGTTTCCCCTCTGCTTTTTCGTGCATAACAGCATCTGTACGCCTCATTTCCATCTTCACAGCTCCTGTAATTTACATAATGAACATTTGCAAAGCCTGAGATCTGGGTTCACTTTGTACCACATTTACTGTAGATGACCTTCAGCATATCTTCACAAAAGTTTCCCAGGCAATTTTCCCAAAGGGTGTGAATGTGAAACCTAAGATCATCAGGGAAAGAGGAAAGGGGAATGAAAGCAGATTTCTGAGATGTCTGTCATTCAAAGATGTTTTTGCCTCTACAGCAGAACAAAAATATTTGAATTCAAAAAGAAGAGACTTCTGTCTCTAAAGCAGGTGTTGGTATCATGTCCCTCAATAAAGTGACTTTAATTAATTTTGCCTTCCTAGATCTGCAGAAAGACTATTTCCTTGATAAAAATGCATTTGAAAAAATATTTAGTCGAGGGAAAAAACCCTCAGAGAGACAATTTTATTTGCATTCCTTCATAAGCAATGGCTGTTAAATGAGTTTATCCACTTTGGCCTCCTGATCAGGTAATGAATCTGAAAAAAAAAATCTGGTGACAAATAACTGGCAATCTAGCAGAGATTTAGGACTGAGGAGGAATTCTGACCTCGAAGGATAGGAATAGGACATCAGGGTGAGAACAAGCAGCTGAAGCCACTTATGGCTCCTCTGAAGGTGTCAGCTGCAGCTCTGATTGCACCTCCTGATAGTGCTCCAGCAATCACGAAGTGATAAAGCAGGAACTGACCCATTTTTGCTTCTGACACCCATCCTCAATGAACTGTCCTTTTCAGCCCCGAATTCCTGCAGAGTTCATCTGACAGAGACTCCTGGGAAGGAGCATCTCCAAGATTATATTGAACTTTATGTTATATTTACATGGGGCAACAGGGAAGACACTTCTATAGGTATTGGCTGGCTTCTGGGATAAGCACAAGTCAGGGATCATCTCTCATCTGAGAGGTGCTTGTGAGTCCACTTTTTGTTGTTGTTTGGGCAACACCACAGGTTACTGCTCACTGCAGCGATGGAGGATGCTTTAAAGAAGAAATTAATTTTGTAACTGACTCAGCACTCCTGTTTGTACAGAAAATGAGCTGAAAGCTGAAGAGCCTTATTCTGGTCATGAAGAAGGGTTCTCATATCAGCTGTCATAAGACTCTTCAGACAGAATGAATCACAAACCCACCATGACAGGCATGCTGGAAATGCTCACGTAGATAAACCTGACACCATTCCTGTTGCTGTAGGCCAGGCATATATGAAATGTTGCTTTACATAATAATCTTGAGAAGGCAAGCAAGCTTTGTGCTTTGAAAACAGTGCCCTGTGTGCCCTCCTCTTAGGGCAGGTAGGTGTATTTGCACACTGCCAGGTAATTACAATGTGACTGGTATTAGCTTGTGTCTTCCCACCTCTGGTTTGTTGCCAGTGGTTTATCCCCATATCCTTTGGGATTGATGTTACAGCTATAGGGCCAGTGTATGGATGAGAACTGGAATCGGGGTGGATCTTCACCAACTTGTTTCTTTTAGTGTGGTCTGGCTCCTGGACTCCAGTCATTTCCTTGGCCTGCAAGCAGATAATTGTATAATTAAGTATTTGGAAGATGGGCTGTATATTGGAAACATTCCACCTTGGGGCCAAAAAGGAAAGGGGGTGTTTTGGAGGGAGGAGAGGAATGCTGCTGTTTGATGGGCCCTGGGAGGGACCTCTGGTGCTCAGAGGCTGCTGTGTCAGGCACAGCAGGCAGGGCTGCAAGAGGAGCATGTGTGTCAGATGAGGTGTCCAGCACAACGTCATCCTGAGCCAAACATGGGCCTGTGCAGCTCCCCCTATGCATTGTTCTAAAATGACATGAATCTGCCATGGTCACAGTTCAGGGCTGCTGGACCTTCCTCCTGGATTGGAAGGGCTTTTGCTTTTAGCCTTAAAGAAAGAAAGAGCATGTGTTTTTTAAGCACATGCTGGAGTTGTGAACAAATGGCTTATGTAGCTGCAAGGCAGCCAGAGAAACTGTTCCTTGGGCTTAGGAATGCTTCCTCTATTCAGCCTGCCCTTTTTTTATCTGTCTTTCTTCTTTTTTTTTTTTTTTTATGGTACCATATAGTGTTTAATAATTCAATACATACATAATCCAAAATAAACACACTAATTAACCTTTGTTTTGAGAAATTTAATTAGTTAATGCTTAGTCTCTGTTCAGCTTCCAAACAGTTTGGAGTGGGAAAGGTGCCATGGGGAAAGCATGGCAAAATATGTTTAATGCTGAGCACCTTCAATTATTTAAACAGTAACGTGGGCTGGACCAATTAAAAAACAAAGTTGTTATACAGGCATATACATGCTGAAATATCTTGATGCAGTGTTCCCAAACTACAGCCTTGCTGCAGAATATGTGGTGAAATATATCTGTGCATAAAGCAACTGTCTGGAGGAGGGGATCTGGTGGATGAGCAGTGATTCAGCTGCTTGCCAGGAACCCCAGAACTCCCCTGCTGGGCTCAGGGTGCAGCAGGGGTAGGGGAGGTGCTAAAGCTCTTGTGGTGCACACTGACCATCCTGGCTAAGGGAAGCTGGAGGGCAAATCTTGCCCTGTGTCCCAAATAGATGATGAATTTTCGGAAAGGTCAAATGCTGTGCTCTGACTCACTAGTACTAGTCATCCACAGCCCAAGTGCCTTCCTTCAAAATATGTTACTGTAGGGTAATAATTTTAGCCAAATCCTCAAGCTTTAATATTCTTCCCCAGATGAACTGTAAATAAAATTATTTCCTAAGAGCACTTATTTGAGCTTGATTATTAAATACATTGCCAAAATCTGGTCGTTTAATATACTGCCTGCTACTTGAGCTGAAGTATCTGAAAGACAAAGAACGAAGTAAACGAAAAGGAAATCAACATTTTGCTAAATTGCATGTTTTTAAAAATCCTATAATTGAGGCTGCTACTTCATTTCCATTTGTAAAACAGATTGAGTTCCCCTTCCATCAACTAATGGATCTGGTTTATCTCTGATACTAATTGCAGCATTTGCATGGTTTGCACAGGCTGCCGGTGACAGGACTTTGGGTAGGGAAAGTCAAAGAGCTCCTGCTGAGCTCTGGGCTGTCACTGAGGAGTGATACTTGGCACCGAGCTCTGCTGAACTTCAAGCCCTCGTTCTTTCTCCTATGGCTCCAAAGTCTGGGTCAATCAACCAAAATAAACTTGTTAATTCGTTTTCAGGATTCTGTGCCTCAGGTCTCACTTGAGAAGCAGTCGGAAGGCTCAGGTGATAATAAAGCAACCCCAGACAGTCTGGATGTTTAATTAAACTTGTCCGTGCTCTCTCTGACCCAGTGACTGGGCTGGAAATGTCACCAGGACAAAAGTTGCTCGTGAGGCTTCCACATTGGCTTTCCTGCTGCACAGTGATGTGGGGAGATGTGGGGGGTTGCAGCTCTTTCCTCATTCTTTCAGGTTATTGTTGGGAAGGGGATTATGCTCAGAAGATCTGGGGAAAAGAAAACAAGTTTATGTTTCTTTAGATGAATGAGCCTCTTCTTGCTCTAGCAAATCTGTTGGCACACACCTGAATTAAGCACTTCTGGGTGCTGGGTCTGGTGGAAACATGCCTGGCTCCTAGTTAGCAGCCGTTCAGGAGCTCAAGTATGCACCTTTTACTGCCGGGGTGAGGAGGCAAAGCAGCTTTTCAGAGGATTGCACCCAGGAATGTAAGCTGGAGACCTCTGTTCTCCCCTTCCTATTGGTCTCTGCAGCCCAGACACTTTTCCTGGTACCCCTGTGCACAGATCTGTGATAAAAGCTTCTGTGAGGTGTTTCAGCCTCTAACATCAGTATCCACACCTGCAGAAGCAAGCTGAGGATTCACCCTTTGCTGTCCATCCTTTCATTTTCCATTTACACACAGAAAAATTTTGTATTTTTTTTTTTTTTAAGGCACTCTTGAAAGCGATCCATTGGATTCCCAGCATGGCAGAGGGAGCCCTGGCTACACAGTGGCCTTTGTAGAGCAGGTCCATGGGCTCCGTGCCACCAGCACCACAGGGGAGCTTGTAATAACCACACCAGCACAGACCAGATGTCTTGGAGAGGATTTGGTTTCAAGACACATGGCTGCAAGTTCAGGAGAACATGGAGGGGGGAAGGGGTTCTGCTCTAATATACATAATTTGTTTAAAAAGTTTGCAGGTGTTAGAATTTTTATTGAAGGCAGGGAGCTGAGAAATTGTATCCAGTCAGTGAGGTAATGGTTTCTCTACTCGGGGAGCGCACACAATCTGCATTAAATAAAGGGCAGCTGTGTTGCCAGCAGAATTTTATATAGATGAAAACTAATATGAGCCATACCAAGCCAGACCTCCGCTCCTGCAAATCCTGGGAGAGAACAAGAAAATCCACTGATTGCTCTCAGCTCTCCTCCAAAAGCTGGTGGGGACTCATCCCCCCAGGCGTGGGAGCCCCTGTCCTGGCTGCCATCCCTCCATGGTCTGCACCCCAACAGCTGTGGGGACAGGGATGCTGCTGTGCCTGAGACATCCCTGCAGCTCCTCACAGGCTCTGGGGGAGTGGGAACAGCTGCTTCCCCTGTCAGCTCCCAGCTAAAACGCCTGTGACGTGTGGTCCCACGGGGGCCAGGTAGAGCCGGGTCCTCGCCTCAGCTCCAGCTGCAGGGTTTTGCTCTCCTAAGGCACAGAAAGAGAGCACACACCAACAGTGGTTCCCATGGAGCTATTCAAGGGTTGTAGTCTTCTGTTTCCTCTTTCTCTGGGCTCAGTTCTGCTATATGTTGAAGCCTCAGTAGAGAATTTTTTTTTCTTCTTCTTGTTTTTTTTTATATAGACAGGTTGTAATGTCAGGATATGAGGTTGAAAGGGCAGGTCTGAGTCAACTCTCAGATGAATTCTGAGCATTTCCTTTCTATGTGGATGAGTTCCAAGAATTTATCTCAGTTCAATAAACCCCACTTATTTCTGATGCTCATTCAAACAGACTTTAAATCCCTCGTGCCCACAGACCAGGGCTGGTCATTTGGGTTCTGCAAAGCTCTTTTTGGAGAGGTCAGGACATGTGGAGTCAGTGGGGGGATGTTTTGGGGTGACAGTTGAAGTGAGTTTCTTTATTCTTATATATACTATTGATAATAAAGATTTTAAATATACATACATGTATTTTTATGATCTACTGTCTGTCAGGATACAGCCTGTGAGACTCAGGTATCATCCTTTCAGGTACTGCCTGCATCCAGTGCTTGGGGTAGAAGGCCCTGGCAGACACAGGTCCTGCTCTGAGGGTGTAGTACAGGCTTTATCCTCAGCACAGCCCCTCCAAGAGTGTGGCACCTTCCCATCACACAGCAGTTACATAAACAGGGCTAAAATTAGAGCAAATGACACTTCACAGGCACATCATCCCCAGGGGCTCTCAGGGTTTCAAGCAGCTGGGGCTAAGGAAGGCACAGCAGTGGTGTGGGGCTCTGATGCTGGAGCCCCCATATCCTACCAGGCTGCCCCCAACATCCTCCACATCCCTGAGCCTGGACTGAGTGAGTCCCGTGGGGTCTTTTTGGCTGCCTGAAGTAAATTTTCTCTTATTTCCCTCCAGGCTGTCTTTTCCCCTGTTGCTGAATTTCGCTCAGCATAATGATTTCAAGGGCACCATTTTCAATTTCCTCTGCAGAGCCAAAATTAATGCTGAGTTTATGCCACAGCGTAGCAGTGCTTTAAGCATCCACCAACAGTGTGCATATTTCACAATAATGTAATGACTCCTAAACCCAAATACTCCTTAAACCACCAAGGTACTCCACCATAAATATCAGCAATTCCTGCCTGAACCACCACCAGCAATGACGACTCTGTAGGTGCTGCTGCTGTGCCCATTAACATCCCCCCAGGACAACCATTTTATCAGCACCAGGGGCATGTTTGGATGCTGCTACAGGGCAGGAAAAGGTGCTGGCCCTCACCTGGGAGAATGGAAAGACTCACAGCTTGCATTTTTTCACTTTCTTTTTCAGCACTGCCTCTGTAGGGCAGCCCCTCTCCTCTTGCTTCCATCACTTCCTCTCATCACAGCTCTAGGCAAGGCCTAGATCCAGAAAAGAAAGTTTGGGTCTATTTTCCTCAATCCCCAAGCCTTGTGGGCAAATTATTGAGATGAAGGTTTTTAGTTGAGTTGCTCTTTTGGTTTATGCTCTTCTGTTTATGCCTGACCCCTTACAAGGGAGGTGGCCGTGGGTTGTTTTCTTCAAATAATACATATAGGTGGGAAGAACAGAGGGAAATTTGTCAAACAAACAGGCTCTAAGTGATTGCCAAGCTATGGATTGACTGGCCATGTTTGCTGCCTTGGGATGGTGATTTTGACTGTTTAGAAAGGAGCAGGGGGATCACAAGAACCCGTGTGTGCAAAAGTACACAAGCCATTACTTATGGCCACTGCTGCGTGATAGAATCCAGCAAGAGCTAATGGAGCTTGAGAAACCTGTGGAAAATGTTAGTGAGAGCTGTCAGGATGTTTGTCTTAGAGCTGCTCTGGATGATCTCATCTCCCCAACGTTTCAGAGGGCGAGGGGTGTGCCGGGTCAGCTGGAGCCGGCGGGCAGGCGCCCCAGCCTGGGAGAGAGGGCAAAGGGGTGGGGGCTCAGGGTCTGCCCAGGCAGAGACAGAGGCACTGACGGGGCTCCACGGCTGGAGATGAAATATAGGGATGGAAAGAGCAGGGCTTGAGGGCATTTGGAATGCATAGCGTTGTGTCTTTTCTTCCTGCTCCTCTGAAACAGCCTAAATTAAATGTCACTTGGCATTGCACAACAGGGGGATGCAGGGCCTGGGGAGCAGCTCGCAGGGGCAGCACTGGAGCCCCAGGAGAGGGGTGCAGCAGGCAGGAGGGATGTGGCTGGGATGGGGAGCTAATGTGCTGCTGCATGCAGGCTGAGAACCATTGCCCAGGGGAATTCCTGCTGCTCCCAACCCTTCCCCACGCTGTGGCTCGCAGAGGCTATGCCTAGAGGACCAAGAGATCAAACAGGTCAGAAATGGTGCCTTGGTGATGTCAGAGCCAGGAGTCAGCTCGCTGTTCTGATTTATAAGAGATCTCTCTCTGTGTCCCAGGGCTGCCTTGGCTTTTCATTCATGCTGGCGATGACGAAGGGCCGTGCTTAAGCAGCATGACCGTGCTGGCACGGGCGGCTTTTGGGAGCAGGAAACCGCTCCCTTTATCCTCGCTTGATCTTTCGAGTGAAATACGTGCGGTGCCCTTGTCAGCAGTAAGAGCCTCCTAAGGAAAGGAAGAAAGGTTAGCAAGCAGAAACAGATGTTTACCTTTAACTTCTGGCTTTGTGTGGACTGGGGGGACTGGGGGAGGGGGTTTGTAGGGCAGGAGGAAATGTTCTCTGGAAGCCTGAGAAAGTCCTGTCGGATCGAATCTGCCTTTCCCTTGGTTTTGCTGTGGTTTTTATTTTGCCCAGTGTCCTTTCATCGTTATTATTATTATTATTATTATTTAAACACACCATTCTCTTAAGGGAAAGATAATTGCTTTTTCTTTCTTCTGCCTGAGCTTTTCAACAAGATTAAGATACAGAAACCAAATGTCTGGACATGAGGATGATCTGATAGGCACCAACCAGGCCGAGTCACTGTGGCCCAGTTTAAAAACATGGCACTTTTCCAGAATCTATTTGTTTCTCTTAATATGGTGATTTGTTTTTCTATATTGCTCTCTATAATTATCACTGTGCTGTGTATTCACTGGCTCTAGGCTCAGTGTAATATAAATCTGGAATTACTCTATTGAAGTCAGTGTCAGATACATTTCCTTTAACATCTAAACTAGGTCTTAGGCCCATTTATCCTACTGTAGCTCCAAACTAACTACACTGAAATAAATACACACCAGTGTTTTTCAAAAAGCCCTTGCCACGGTCCTTGCCTACACCTTCTACCTTTAGGCTAAACCTTGGCCTGAGGATTAGAAAAAATATTTTGTCAGAGAATGTAGTTCAGATTAAGTGTTAGAACCATTTTTTCACTAAAGAAGTGGAGAAACATTGAAGTTGCCCAGGGAGGTGGTGGAGTCACTGTCTCTGGAAGCGTTCAAGAGGCCTCTGGATGTGGCCCTTGTGGTTGGTTTAGGGGGGATTGTGGTGGGCTGGGCTGGTGGTTGGACTCAATGATCTTGAAGGTCTCTTGCAACCTTGATGAGTCTGTGATTCTGTGAAGATAACACCTGTGGCATCTTACTGTGCCTTCAGAATGAGCCTTCTTTAACCCCCCCTGGAATCTGGCTGTGTTTGTCCCGGTGGAGAAGGGATGGCTTGGAGCCAGTGCCTGCCCCTGCACTGCTGGTGATGAGGTTGGTGTTCCCTCATCACTTGAGTTCAGGAGTTCAGCCTCCCTCCAAAATGCAGGATAACCTTGGGCTCAGGCTGCTCTTAAATCTGCTGCTCAAACTTTTTTTTCTTTCTCTGGGCTGCCAGGGCTGGAAACTCCTTTTACAGGTCCATGAGATCCTGTGGCTTGTCTCCACACATAACATATGCCTGGTCAGAGCTGAATTGGGTCCAATTTTTATCCTTCCCAAGGTCACGTTCAGTAGTTCAGGAGGAAGGTGGGGAGGCCCTGGCACAGCTGCTCAGAGAAGCTGCCCTGTCCCTGGAAGTGTCCAAGGCCGTGTTGGACAGGGCTTGGAGCAGCCTGGGATAGTGGAAGGTGTCCTTGCCCATGGCAGGGGGGTTGAAATGACATGGTCTTTAAGGTCCCTTGATGTTCTTAGAGGTCTTTTCCAGCCTAAATGATTCTTTAATTCTATATATGTGGAAATTATTGTCAGCATTGCTGTCCTGCACACGCACATGGAGCTGACCTGCCTTGAGTCAAGGGACCACGGCTGGTCCTTGCTCCTCCCCTGGAAGCAGCCAAGTGCTTTTCTGCAGACTCTGGCAGACATTTCTTTAAAATAAAAAAAATATATATAACTTTTAAATCTCTTCCAATTTTAGATTCTGATAATCTGGAGAGATCCTAATATATCTGAGGGATTAAGGGCTTTTTTTTCTTTTCTCAGATGAAGGCTGTGCACATCAATGGGTGCCCAAAAATACACCTTGTGCTTCCCAGTGTTTTCCCCAATTTTTTTTTTTGTTCTGTCGCTGCACAATGAATGCACTTCACAGGGCTGTGCTGCTGCTTGATAACACAGCTGGAGAGAAGCTATTTTCTGATTTTCAGATACTGTGGTTTATCTCTAATGTTGGTTTTCACTGGCAGTTTAAGAAGTTCTTAGAAAACTCTTCAACTTCCCCCTCAGTACTGAGATGGTAAGAGCAGATAAAACTTGTCGTTTAATAATACCCGTCATAGAATTTAGAGGGTTTTTTTTGAGATAAACTCAGGAGCTATTATTTGGTTTTTAGAGACAACACATGGCTCACCTCTACCCCAAGGAGAAAGGGAAGTGATTAACAATCCTTTCTACGGGACCTAAACAAACCAACAAACAAAACAAACAAACAAACACCCCTGTCCATCCCCCCCCACCAAAGAATGTAGACTTTTTTTAATTGAAAAGTTGAAACTTGAAGATCTGGGGGCAAACCTGTCAATTCAAAGCCAAAAGATCTGATTGGGATATTTTCTTGCTGGGTAGTTTTGAGGGCCAAGACACGTGGCCTATGTGACCACGTGATGCCCTTTCAGATGGGAATCAAGATGTTCCTGGTCATGGTGCCTCAGTAGGGATGAGGCTGGGCTTGGGAGCTCTCCCCATGAGGAAAAAGGAAGGATTTTCTGTTAGGAAAAAAAAAAAAATTTCTTCTTTTCCACAGGACAGCAGATTTGTTTGTAAAGATTTCTGTTACAAACCCACCATTTTTCCACAAAACATTGTTCCTGCTGGCTACATGCATTGCTTCAGAGCAGAGAGATCTTCTGGTCCTTTCCTAAGCATCCCCCCAAACCAGCAATATCAAACCAGCTCCTGCTCCCTGTTAGAATTCAAACCACAGCCTTCCTCACCACTCCTTTTCTCAGATGACATTTAAACCTGTCAGCAGTTACAACTGGTGTCACGTAATCTTTGCAATCAGTGCAAAAATTGCACTCTGGCTTCTAAAAACAGAAAAAGGAAGGGGATGGCTAAGGATGGACATAAATACTCCGAAATGCCTGTGTGCTGCTGTCCTTGCTGCTGGCCTGACAGTGTTTCCACCACCCCTGCCTTGGAAACAAAATAAATCAGGGCAGTATTATTGATATTACAGATTTGCAGGACTTGGTGAGTAACAACATTTAACAAGCAGAGATGAGAAATACATTCATCAGCGGTCAAATGACACGAATAGTGTGTCACCCCTGACCCCACGTCACACTGGATGGCACCTAAGTGTCTTTAGGGATAAGGAAAGGGTGCTGGGACATGTCTGTGGAGAAGCTGGAATACAATTCCCAGAGAGCAGCTGGAAGGGGATCCCTTTTGGGATCCTCAAAAGACTCCTAAATGGATTCATAGAATTCTTAAGGTTGGAAAAGATCTCTAAGGTCCTGAAGTCCAGCCATCAACTCAGCATCACCTCTGTGTTCACAACTAAAGCAAGTCCTCAAGTGCCATATCCATGTGATTTTAACACTTCTAGGGATGGTGACTTCACAGCTCCCTTGGGCAGCTTGCTCCAATGCTTGACAACCCTTTCTGTGTGGATTTTTTCCTAATATCTAATCTGAGCCTCCCTGAATTCTGTCACCCATGGGCTCTGGCATTTCAGTGCTGAGCTGGTCAGAACACAGCCATGCCCAGATACTGCTTGAGTCTTGAACACACATGTGAACCATCCTAATTGCTTTCATCTGGCCCAAAATGTGGCCACTGGTAAGCAAAGACCTGCTGTTTATGTAAAGTACAAAGCGGGCCAGACAGTCCTCTCGAGCTGTTTCCGTTTCCCCATGATTAATATATTCAAGTCTATAGTCATTTGTTTTCACAAACTTCACAAACAAAACCTTGATGTTTTGGTACCAAGCTCAAATATGGGAACAATTTGGTTCCCAGCGCCAGCATTTCTGATGCAAGAACTGAAAGGCGTCCAGAAATGCCGTGTTTTCACTGAATAGTCTTCAGTCCCAAGATATAGCATTTTTAAAGCATTACAGAAGCAAAAACAATCCCAGTGCCTTGAAAGCTTTTTACACTGACTCTGCTTCATGGAAACACTGACTCAGGGCCAAATGGCTGATTATGTCGTGTGATGTAAGAAGGAGTTAGAAAGCTTAGCAGGGCATTAGAATAATGCAGTGTGTGTGTCTGTGTCTGTGTGCAGTGAAGGGGGGACATGCCATTTATTAGAAAGCTTTAAATCTTTTGCAGCTCCACGTTAGTCACTTGCAAAACAGCCTCAGACCCAGTTGAAAGCGATGGGGATGTGATGTGTGACAAGCTCTAAGCTGCTGAGCTGAGCTCCTGCTCGAGATCTTTTCAGTTCATTTCAAGGCTGCAAAACCTTCCTGGCTGGGGTGTGGGGGAGGCAAACACCGCTGCTGTGCAGCCAAGGCAGAAAAGGACTCTGTATACTTCTGCAAGGGGGGAGCTAAATTGTGGCTTGGCTTCTGCTGTCACACTGAACTAAGGGTGGAGATCTGGGGATGGGGCAGCTCTCCCCCAGTTCAGATGCTGGCAAAGGGAGGGATGTGATGTGAGGGGAGTCCCAGCCCTGCCTGTTCCCTGCTCTGTGCTGGTGGGAGCCACTTCCTTGGGGAAGATTTTATCATTTACTTTATCTTATTGTCCAGAGAAGCCATTCATTGCAAACGTGAACTTTGAGACAAGTAAAAATCTGAGATGACCCAAGTGCCTGGAGGCATAAAACCAGCAGCTGAGTTGTTCAGCGTGTTTAATGAAATGGAGCAGCACAAAGACACAGTTCAAGCACAGATCTCTATATACAACACTGGCATTCAATTTATGGCGCTCACTGCAAATTTAAGATTGGAAAACCCGGCTGGTGCCAGCTGTTAGGAAGAAATTTAGGATAGAAAGTCCTATCAGAAAAGCTGCCCTCGCTGTAGTGCTGTGATGGCAGAACACGCAGGAGCTGGAGATGTGCCAGCTCAAAGCTGCTGTGGGAGGTCAAGGGGAGCTGCTGCTTAAACCTCAGGTCTGGCTACAGCGAAGTGCTGTTGTCATCTCGCCCTTGAGGGGTGACTCCCTGCAGAGCCGCAGGTAAGTCACTGTCCCTGCTGCTCCTGCAGGACAGACTGAGCTACGAGGCAGATGTGCTGCAGTTCCCTCCTGTTTTCTAAGTACTTCCATTGCACACACAGACACACACAGAGCCATACCACAGCCATCCACACCGTGCTTTCCTTCCCAGCCACCCTCGTTCCCAGCAGTTTCACTGTGAGTGGGCAGCTGTCTGCCCATACTGCCCTCTCTCCCCCCCTGCCCACATTGCCCTCGATGCCCTCTCTGCTCTCTCAGCCCTCTGTGCCCTCACCCTGCTTGTTGTGTGCCCATGGCACAGCCCCGTGGCCTCTCCTGCCCGCCGGGCAGCTGTGATGGCTCCACTCCCCGAGTGCTCCCAGCCTGTTCCCAGCCTGTTCCCGGTGTGCAGGGGGAGCCAGGCTGTCTCATCACGCTGCTCCCACCTCCAGTGAGTCATCAGCCAAGAGGAGATGCAGGCACCGAACTATATTTGATGCCTGTATCTGAAACACTGGGTTCGAATGACTGTGCAGGTCATTAGATCCCTAATTTCTTCTTTAATGGATTTTCTAATGTATCTGATGAATAAAGAGATGCTCAATAGTAAACAGAAATACCATTTGCAACCTTGGATGCGGAGTGGGGCCATAATGTTGCCTTTGTTTATGTTTACCCAGGGGCTGTGGACCTGATGGAGGTGGAACAGAGTGGGTGCTGCAAGGCCAGGGGCTGGCAGTGCAGGGCAGTGCCCTCCGGGCTCCTGCCACAGGAACAGTGTGTGTGTGTGCGGGGTTTTTGGGACGTGAGTGATCCCACTGAGTCCTGATCGACTGCGGATACGACCTGGGCTGAAAGGGGCTTGTGTTTGCACGGAGAGATGGCCCAGAAGGGCCCAAGAGTGGCTCCAAGCAGACCTTGCTCAGTGTTGCTCTGTATGTGCAGGGTCTGTCCTCCCCCTGGCTGTGACCCCTGAGGAGGGTCCCTGGTGCCAGCGTGCCTGAGGTTGTGCTCGGGGAGGGGCTGGGTCCTGCCTGCCTGTGGCTGACCAGCTCTGTGGGCTGGACTGAGCCCTCAGAAGGGCTCACAGTCCCTGCACGGGGGCTGCCACCCCTCCTGCTTGGGAGGGAGCTCTGTGCCCTGCTGGGTGCAGCGATTTGAGCCCCTTGTTTCACAAGTGCCACGTTGGTGCAGAACAATGTGATTATACATCCACATCCATTTGTGTAAAGCTGGCAGCCTCCTCGGCGAATATTTCTGTACCTCCAGTTTCTAGGTGGCATTTCTGCTAACAGCCATATATCATCATTACCAGCAAGGCTTCAGAGGATGCACGAGCAAAGTGTGATATTACTTACACCTCTGCAAGTACTGTCTGATAATTAATCAGCCGTGGGTTGGTTATGTTTTCACCTCACTCGGTGAAGAGTAATGCAATGCAAGGGAGCAGGATTTTGGTTAAAATTCTGTGGTGAGCTGCTCGCCCCAGGTCAGGACAGCTCGCCCCAGCTGTCTCCCTGTGTTTGTGTGTGTGAGGGCACCATGGACCAGAAGGCTTGTCCAAATCTTCCTCCTGAAGCATCAGATACCACTGAGTCAGTGCCAGAGGTGAGAGCTCAGCCCAGAGGAACCCAGAGTGCTCTCCAAGGCTGCTGACCCCCAGCCCTTGCTGGGGGGCCCAGACATAATTTGATTTTTGGGGTCTCATCCTGCAGCTATTTCTGCTGTGGTGTTTTCTCCAATCGTGCCATTATGTATTAATAGGGGATGGAGCTGGCAGCAGGAAAGGGCAGCAGAAGCACACATTTGTCTTGCTGTCCAGTAAGCCACATAACAAATAGCGATGCCAAGTGTAATCCCGCTTCAGTTAAAACTGTTGCTTTGGTTTGTCATCATTCATTGTTTGCAGTACAGCTGCTTAATGACAGGATGTGGGAAATGAAAAGTTTTTTATGTCCTAGGAGACTTTTTAAAATAAAAATTCCTGAGTGATGAAGGGGAAGAAGGTGCTTGTGTGGAAACTCTGGGTCTCAGCACTGAGACACAGCCTGGATGGAGTGAGCCTTCCCCCAACAAGGCTCAGGAGATGGAGGTTTTTCTCTCAGCTTTAAAAATAACCTGCTGTGTAAATCCAAGCAGTATCCGTGCCTCAGCTTGCTTTGCTTACATTACACATCTGGTGCAGCTGCCTCTGCCTGGTGCCTTGCAGCACAGAACCCGTGTTTGATAGGAAGAAATTAAAAATAAAAGACAAATGCCATGGATCTGTGTGGGGCCACTTCTTTGCAAAATGCTCCATGGCCAATTAAGTTAGCAAATGTTACATATTGAACCTAAATAGAGAGGAATGGAGGGAATTTATCCATATGGACCATGAGAAAGCAGATGAAATCTGAGATGGACAGGGCACTTGTAGAGGAGACTTCATTTGAGCCAGTAAGGAAAGAGATAACCCCAACTATGCCAAAACCTGGGGTGCATGGAGGTGCCTTTTTTATTTTTGGGAACATTTCAATGATCTTGATTTTCATACAGGCTGCAGTGGAGCCACAGTGGGGTTCCACCCCTTCTGCCTGTTCATCACTTCTAATTCTAAATGACAGTGCAGAATTACCAGTGGGTGCATGATCTTTGCTCCCAGTGGGAACTCTCCTACGTGGGTGCACTGCACATCATGTAAGCAAAAAGGGAAGGTGATGGGTTTGGTGGGAGATGCATTTCATTGGGGCTTTAAACTCATTTCTGGCAGGTACAGCCCTTGAAGGACCACTGATGTGTATGTGGCCAACAAATCTGCATAATTGCTAGCCCATCCCCTGCTTCACTCTGCCTCCAGAAATACTCTCCCTCCTCTTCTGTGTATATTTATTGAGTCATGTCCTGAACTATGTGGAATCAGTGTGGAATTTGCCTGAGGATCCTCTCTGCTGGCCCAGGGCTTCTCAGCAGCGTAAGCAAAATGAAAGGAGGTGCTGGGGTAGGGATGAAACCACTCTTGATTATCAAAGAGAGAGAAAGAGACAAGTCAGGGAGTTGTGCTCTCTGCCCTCATTGCTGCAGGAGGATTGGGGAGGGGCTGAAATCCCTGTGGTGGACTTCTTGCATACCTGGGATTTTCTGTGTTTTACAATCTCAGCTAAATGTCACTATTTTTTAGGATTATTTGATATATTCATCCAGTAATCTGTTACCAGCAGATCACTCTCATGCTCATCACCACTCTCTAGGTCCAAAAGTTGTTTTTTTCTGTGTGTTTGCTTGTATCCCTTGAAAATTTCTATTTCCAACAAGCCTACTGTTATCTCACTTTTGCTATTTTAAGTTCCGTGGCACAAAAAGGCTGACTCACAGAAAGCCATGTTGTAGGAAATATAGGCTCAGCTGAGGAAATAATTCTCAGTTCATTCTTCCACTCTGAGATTTGAGGAGTGTTTTCTGCTTTTTTTTTTTTTTTTTGTGTTTGTGTGTGTGTGGTTTTGGTCTCACATTATGGCACGCATCGAGCACTGTGAAATATTGACAGCTATTCCTAAATGCACTGCTCTGCCCAGTAGGATCTTTCTTTTTGTACAACCCCCAAAGTGTTTTATGTACCTGCTAGGAACGTTGCACAGGATGCTCTCACAGCTCATAAAAGTGTGTCTCACATTGGAAATGTTTTGTGGGAATGTGCTGCTTAATCTACTGCAGCCACTCACAGCCACTGTCATCGGGAGGGGGTGAAGATTACAGCCGGCTTGGGGAAGTTTGATACCTTATCAGAAGTCCTCAAGAATAAAACTGAAAGAAGTGGATGTTCAACAAAATGTAGATAATTGACTGAAAAAAGGGGAAATACGGCAGGCCCCAGAAGTCACCCTTTTGGCTGGACTTGTGCTGCTGTCAGTTCCCTCGGAGCACCTGCAGTCACCCTCTCACTAAGGGATTGAGTGGAATAAATCCTGGGTGTGCTTTAATTGAGTGTTAAGCACATCAGTGATGTGCACTGAAAGACAAGGCTGGAGATCCAGGATGGAATCCTTGCCCAGCGGGATGGGGAAACAAAAACAACCCAACAACTACAAAACCTCTATTGACTTCAAGGGCTTTAATCACTGGAGCAAGTTGTCTAATAACATACTGCAGGGTGTGCTTTGGCACTGCCACCTTCATCATTCATTTTATGCTTAATACACTAGAAAACAATGTTTAACATCTGGTATAAGTGGATATAGCATATCTGTCTACAAGAAAGCAGATGATGCAAATAATTTAAGAAATTAAACCAGAGGCCTTCAAGTGTACCTATTGATATTTTCTTTTCTACACTTTTTTTGACACCATCATTAGCAAAACCTAATTAGAAGGTGGTTTTCAACAATTGCTGTCCTCAAGACATCAAGTATAGCTCTCTCATAAATAATATTATCATCTTAAAAATACTTCATAAACACTAATTTACCCTCCCAATTTTCTTATGAGATAGATAATTATGTGTTAACAATAATATAATCACCATTAGTAGCTGTGTTAGTCCTCTCTTTTTATAGACAGAAGCTCATGCCCTGATAATAAACAGCTTGCTGAAGGCCAAATGAGGAGTCTTGCAGGACTCTGATTAAGAAGAGGATCAGTCCTGGCTCTGTCCTCCCCTCACATCAAAACCAGAACAATGTTGGTATAAAGAAAGAAAAACAGGGTTTAAGTGCGGGCAAGAATGAGAAATCTTCTTCAGGTTGGCTGGATTCTTGGACTGGCAGGAAATATTAAAAAATTATGTGGCAGAGATCAAGGTAAATAACAAATATTCTATCTTTTGTACTTGTGCCTTTATTTACTCTGCAGTAATTACACCAAGTAATGTACATTATGAATCACTATGACGCTTACAAGACTGAATTTTTTGCAACCACATCCTGAGCCTGTGAGATAATCTGTTTGATCTCCCACGAGGACCAGATACGTCTTGCTTGAAACTTCAGAGGTGTGCAAGAGCAGCTGGGACACACCCTTTTTCGTAACCGTGTTAAAATAAAACAAGTTTGAATTTGCTCAGCCACTATAGGACATAACATCTGAGTTACAATCCCGCTGTGAAGGCAGCTTTGCCATAACCTCAGAGTTTACAGAGGCCTTTTCAGTGTTTCTGTCTGAGAAGTAACATTTTCTTTCCATCTTAAAAAAAAAAAGCGTATTTACATAAGCAAAAAAACCCCAAACCCGAAAAAATCTGCCAAAACAAAACAAAAAAACCATCTCTTAGCAAATTATTGAAGACAAAACACAAATTTGTTCCCATACCTGTAACAACCCCAGTTCACACTGAAGCTACAGTGCTGCACCTGCAATAACTAAACCCATTCTGTGTCGCTTCCCAAAGTGAGGTCTCAGCATCTTTCCATGCTGTTCACTCATCTTTCTCCTCTCTTGTGTGAAACCTCCACCAATCCTCCTGGGGCTCAGCTGTGGAGAGCAAGGGATGATATTCAGCTTTTACTTTGTCCTCCCTCTTGTGCCAGGAACCACAGTGGGAGCTCAGGTGGGCAGGGACATTCTCTGCCCCAAAAAACAGCCCTCCATGGGCAGGAAGGCCCTGGGACTGCAGCAACAAACCCACCAGTTTTCCTCTCAAAATAAAGAAAGGAACCATGTGGCCCAGTAGAAGGCAAGGTGCAGAAATCTGGTGCAGGGTACTTGAAGGAGCTCAAGCAGTGGGCATCTCTTATTTTCCTTTAAAATCCATTCCTCTGGCACTCATCTGGAAGCTCTCCTTCGTGTGACATCACACACACATCTGTGTTTCTCTTACAGCCTTCAGGGAATGATGGCCCTCTGGGTGGGAAGTTGGCAGCAAGAAAACTATTTTCGGGGTCCTGTGGTAGGTTTTGAAAATAGCAATGTGAAATTGCCAGTGCAGAAGGGCTAGGGCCAGCAGCCGTGCCCTGCAGAAGCTCTGTGCACCAGGGAGGTGCTGAACAGTTCACGTGCCTGAACATCAAGCTGGAGCTGAACATGCTCTGAGCAGCAGGACTTGTGTCTGGACACTTCTGAAAGAGCCACTTGATGGCTTTGGAGCACACAGCTCATCAGCTGCCTGTGTGTGAGGGACTGTTCACCTGGCCATGCTGTTCCTCTGCTCCTGCTGTTTATTCTGGGAAGCAGAAGCCTCCCAAATCGATCTGGCCAGTGTATCAATGAGATGATTGTTTTTGGACTGACTCCTCCCTGGCTTATGGAGATCTAAGATCTACAACGTTATCAGTGTGTGTATGCTTTAAAGCAACAGATGAAACTGGTGGTACTGGTACACTGATCACCAGTGTTGGACATTTTTTTACCACATATGATCAAAAAATAAGGAATTGCCAATATATTTATGCTAAGGTGGGGCAGAAGATGCTCCCTACTCAGAAAGAAGCCCTTTTCCAGCATGTCTTCTGTAAAGAGTCATTGTCAACAGCCTCAAAAAGAATATAACCAATGCCTTCAAACCAGCGAACCTCCATTTCCTTTCTCAGTATGCATAATACAAAGTCAAATAATTTAGAGAGTTTTTAAATTATTTTTTTTTAATGTTGATATCTCCCTCAAATTAAGGGAAAAAAAAGGTCTTAAGAGTATGAAGGCATCCAGGCCTAACTGTTCAGTGCTGCCAATCCAGAGCTCACCATCACGGGGAAGTCTCGGTGGAATTGCTAGCGTGTGGGTGTACCTGCCCATTAGGATTAAAGTGCCCTTGTGGTTCCCGTTAATCCACTTTGGGATGCAAACTGACAAAAGCATCTTTGTGGGGGATCCGTCCGTGTGGGGAGCCCCGTCCCTCCCCTGCCCTGCCAAGCCCGGAGCTCCCCCGTGGGAGCCTGATGGTTCTTCTGTTTAAACCAACAGGGTTTGAGTCCCGCTGCTTTAAATAACAGGTTTAACCGGGGCTCGCCTGCATATCAAAAGCACTATGGTAATTTTTACGAGGGAAAGTGCGAAGGGAAAAGTGTTTGCCGGGTGCTGTCCAGGCTCCTCCCTGCCCTCCCTCACCCAGGAGCGCCTGCACTTTCCTGGTGCTGTGTTTGTGCAGGATGGGGCCAGGCTGGGGGAGCCCCTGCATAAACAAGAGCTAAAAATGAACAAAGAGCCTTCCTGGTTCGCTGGTATTTATTTACGCACTGCCATGCGTGGCGAGCTCCATTCTGGCACCTGGGTTTGTGTGTGGACTGGGCTTGAACTTTTCTGGAGCCAGCCATCTGCTTCCTGCTGATGCGCTGGTGCCTCGCCGCGCCTTCAGTCTCGCTCCAATCTGCACAAGATTTATGGATGGATATTATATAGATTTAACACAATAGCATGGGTTTTATTATTTGCTGGAAAATGTTAATAAACCCCAAGTATTACAGATGCATTTTAATCCCTGAAGTGATTTTTGAGTAGAATGCATGAATTATTAATTGTTGTTATTGTTATTATTGCAGTGCATACCTACCTCACAGGGCATTGTGAGGATTAATTAATTCTTGTAAAGATGTAAAAGGCCGTATAGGTGTCAAGGGTTATGACTAAAGTGCTTTGAAAATGGAAACAACTCTGCAAGTGCCAAGTATTATTATTTATGGAGCCCAGGCAGTGTGCTTGGTGCTGTGCAAACACTGGGCCAGTTATTGCAAATATTTGCTTATATGTGCTGGGTAGGCCGAGCACTCCCTGTTACAAGTCATTTCAACTATTTTAAGGATGCATCTTAAAAATATGGGTGTGAGAAGACTTTCCAGTCATTGGGATGACAGAGCCACTGGCCGTAAGCAGCTGTGTCACTGAAGAACTTCAGAAGCCTGCTTTTATTCAAACACAAGGATGAACCAAGACCTCAGATCTGCTCCAGTTATACATCTGAAAGTAAGGGTTTTTTTCCAATCTTTCTTGCTACTTTGGCAAGGGAAATGTAACAAGAGTTATTAGAAGTGGCTCTCCCAGAAGGCAAAGCCAACTCCCTGAGCTCAGCTCACTCAGTGAACAATCTGCTGTAAACCACAACCTGCTCAACTGCCCCGTGTTACCCAACATCCGTTCTTGGAAACCTCTGAAAGCGAGAACCTCCTTCCCAGACGCTCTGGAAGTGTCCCCTGTGGCTCTGAGTCCGGCTGCACATTTGTGCAGGAGAACTGCAAAGGCTAAAGCTCATCACAGAGAGTGAGAGGCCTCTGTGCAGTCCTGCGAGGTGTTCGCCTTCACGAACAAAGGGAAACCAGAACAAAACAGATGGGGGACGACCATTAAAGCACAAATCCGCCAGAATGAGCTTTGTAGATCCTACAGAGCAGAACTCCTCCTCGGGAAATCGCCCAGTTGAGCACGTCAGCATGTTAAAAAAGAGAGCCTGGCACCCCAGAGCCGCGACTGAACATTTGGAGAACACCAGACCACGGAAACCTTCAGCCAGATGACTTCAGCTCAGCACACTGTCGCTGCTCGGCAGATGGATGGCAAGACAGTGTTTGTAGTTCCTGAGGGCCAAACAACGCACATTCAGGGATTCTCCCTCCCCCGTTTCTCACACAAGCTTTCTGAACGTCACACCTCTCACTCCCATTTCATGGACTTCTCACATATCCTTCTTTAGGCCCCTGCTGTCCCCCAGTCCCCCAGAAGAGTTCCCTTTCCTCTTGCCTTGGGCTATGTGCGTATTCCCATTCCCCTTCCTCCACACACTGTTACTGTGTTATCTTCTTTCACCTGGGAAATAAATCAGAGTATCAAGAGGTCAAACTCCATTAGAAGCGTGGACAGATCTGAGATTATAATGCATGAACGTGTTAATGAGTGCCTTGCCACTTTTTCTTCCCCTCTTAAATTTCTTGACTTTCAGCAAATTTTGCAGCTGGACTGGATATTGTCTTTAAAATTATCACTTCTTTACATACTTGAAGCAGACAGCCTATACACCATTAGTGAGAAGAGAAAGTTGCCCACTTGGGCCACCAAAATCATTACACAAATAAACGGTGGACATCAAGTGATTTGCAATTACAAATATGCTTTCTGGCTTTCTAGAGAGATTTAGGTTTCCTTGCATAACTCTGGCCTCTTCAAGCAGACGGTCTGAAGGGCTAGGGTTTTCTCAGAACTAAATAATTTTGCAATGCAAAAAAAAAAAAAAAATCTGCTTTCTGCAAGTATTTAAATATTTTTCTTCATAAAGGAAGGGAAAATACGTGGGTTTGACCCTGATAAAATGAGTACTATGAGGAGATCCTACACCCAGAGACCATCCCAAGGCTTTGTGGAGCTGATTGTCCCCAGTGCTTGTACGATGATGCTCAGGTAGGCAAAATCTGCCTATGGTATATCCTGGGTGTTAGACTGAAGGTGAAATCCAGAACTGCTGCCTTAGGACTAGCATAATTCTCTGGCAATGGCTAGCTCTAGCCACAAAAAAACCCAAAAAAACAAAAAACAAAACAGAAAAAAAGGCACTACTTTCATGGCCATCACTTTCTCCACTGCCAGCTGCAGTGAAATCAAGTTCTGAAATTGAGTGTGGTGATGGGGATGCCCTGTTTGAGCAGCACCAGAGCTGGGCTGGGGTGTGTGGAGAGCCTTGGAATGAGCTGGGATAACATCGGATGTTGCCATCGGATCCGTGCAGGGTTTGTGGTCATCGGGACTCTGCACAGGTGCCAACGTCCGGACATGAGAGTGCTGGACCATGGCCCAAGAGTGCGAAATGCTGTTGCAAAACCATTTGAAGATGGAAAGGGCTGCCCGGTGACGAATGTGGTTTTGATTAACAAAGCTCGCTTTCAAAAACAAACAATGCGGCCATATAGATGACAAACAGCATTTAACTTGTGAAAACGAGCAGCGCCCAGGTAGGACATTGCGGTAGTGCTGTGGAGGATTGTTTTCCTTACACGAGACGCGAGGGCAGAGGCGGTAGCGGGGCGCCTGTGCAGGGCCGGATCCCGGTGCCAGCTGCCATCGCCAACCGCGACGGGCTGCGAGGAGACAGGCACAACCACCATGTTACATCCTGCATTTACATAAGCTCTGTTGGCAGCGCAGTTTAATGTCTTTCCTAGAAAAGCTCGGCGGCCTGGGGCCTGCCGTGCCCGGGCGGCCTGCCCTCCGCTTCCCTGCCTTCCTCCGCGGCCGCCTCCCCTCCCGCCCTGCGGAGCGCGGCGGGGAACGGGTCAGGGAGCCGGGTCCCCCTCCCCGACCCCCGCGCTGGGCTTGTGTGGCCGGGCCGGGCCGCTCCTCCTTGCCTGGCCTCGCCTCCCGGCCCCGCTGCTTCCCTTCCTCCTTCCCTTCCCTCCCTTCCTTCCCTTCCCTTCCCTCCGCCGGCGCCCATTTCGGCGCGGCCGGGCACCCGGAGTGTCTGCGGGCCGCCGGCTGCTCCGCGCCGCTTGGCTCCTTCCCCCAGTAACAGCTCCCACATT
>VYXF01008898.1:187703-202894 GCA_013397295.1 Polioptila caerulea
GCCCCATCGGGGCACCCACCCCCACCCCCGGGCCATTCCCGATGTTTTCCCCCAAATCCAAGTTATTGATCAGTCTTCCGGCGAAGTTCGGGGCGGAACGTGCGATACCCCGCGGTGGCAGGGAGCGGGCCCGGTTCGGGGCTTAAAATAAGCTTTTATTTTCCCATTTCACAGCGTGTCTCCTCCCCAGGGCTAACCCTCGTCCGAAACCCTGGTGTAAATTGTGTGTTGCATCAATCGGAGGGGCTCGCACCGTTGATGCGATGTGTGCTGTTTTCTTGGTGGAGGGTTTAAGTCCTGAAATATGCGGCTTGTTATTGTTGTACCCTCGAAAGGGTTAAAATTTATCGTGTTGTTCCAGGTGAATTTAATCTTTCATCACCGAATTTCCTTTTAAGGCAGCTTGACAGAATAAAAGTCTCTCCCTCGCTTGTCTTTATCCCCAGAGCAGAAAACTTTGTCTGTGCTTTATGGCAGGGGCTGGTTGCTGCAGATGACACGTGAGTCTGGAGGAAAGTTTGGTTTGTAGGTCGCTGTGTAGGAAAGTGAAGTTTGCTGGTGAAGTTTTTACTACTCTCCAGTGTGCTCGACTTCCTCGTTTTCCTGTCTGTGTAAATCAAATTCCTAACTGATTTATGGGGGAGGGGATCACAAAACATATTCCTTCCTTATTGTTAAGGCATGGGAGGCTTGATCAGGAGAACCAGGTCTTTGTTGCATAAAAAAAAAANTGAATAAAAAAAAAAAAAAAAAAAAAAGAGTGTTGTGGGCTTGTCTGACTGGCTTTGCTGTCCTTTTGTGCTAAAATAAATGTCTGAGCACGTTGTGTGCATTAAGAGGGTTCTTGGCTGCTGGTGGTCTCTCCCCTTTGGGTGTTGTGAGTTGTGCTCCTTTAGCAGCGAGGGCACCAGCTGCAAAATGGGTGTTTGGGGTTTGGTCGTGCCTGGGCTTTGGGGCAGTTTTGTGCCCTTGTCTTGTCCATGTGAGGCTGTCTTTGGGTTTGGGGCCTTCCTTTGGACGTGTGGTAACAGGCTTTTCGGAATACATTCCAAATGAGGACTGGACCTGCCAGCTCCTGTGTGTGTTCTTAAATTTAGGTGAGTGGGTATGTGTTTGTGGATGAGCTGTGAAGGGCTTTTTGCCTTATCCATTGAAAAAAAGGGGATGGCGATGGTGCTTAGGGCACAGCTGGGTGCCTTGTAATTGATCGAAACAAACTTTCTTTGGTTTTCTCTAGTGTTTTTTATTTTTTTTTCTCTCTGTTTTTGTTTAAGGCCTAATGGAATGGTAACATTTTGTATTTTTTACCTAAGGTCACTTGAGCTGGTACACTGTTGCTGTCGTAAGTTTTCCTGGGGGAAGTTGGATTTTTCTCCATGAGAACTGTGTTTTCTGGTACTGTGTCTAGGGAGCATGGTGGCCTGCCTCCCAAACTGTTATTGGGAACACCTGGAGAACACTTAGCTCTCATTCCTTGAGGAAAGGAGAAGGAAATGTAATTTAAATCTATGAAAGGAGTTGGAGTTTGACTTTTGGGCCTTATAATTTATTTTTAAGACTGTGCAAGAGTGTATAGTTTTTGTTTGCTTGAACGTGCACAGCCATAACGTGTGTGTGTAGCATAAAGAACACAATAATTACAGAAGATTCTGTTGCTTAAGCTTTTTTCCCCCCTTCAAACAGGTAGTTAAGATTCTTGTGAGTTTCTTTTTTAATATGAATACTTCTTTCAGTTTTACTCTATATATGGTAATTATTGATGTTTGTGTAATGCTTTGAAGTTGCAAGGCAGGGTATAAGCGCTAAGTACCCAACAGCAATACTTCATAGTCATTTTCCCATCATGAAAGAGTTGGATGCTAAAAAGTGCTACAGCCCTAAGCATAAAGAGGCTCTGGATGGATTAGGGGAAATGGCCAAAATTGCTGATAACGTTGTTTTCAGATAATAGTTTTAAGTTAGGAAGAACAGATCTGAATAATGTAAAGCAAACTGAGTTATTTTACCTAACTTCATTTTGGTCTGGAATTTAATAGAACGTGGACTTCACATTTGAGTCAGAATGTGCTTGCTGTTTTCAAGTTTTGTAGTGGCAGCAGAGACCCACATCCTACGAGGATGTAATCGTGCAGGAATCAGGAAGTCCTGTAAAACACACAGCTCTGTGAACATCAGCAGTCTGGTTCACCTGAATGAGCTCTGCAGCTGCCTGTGAAGTTGCTCCCAGGAGCTGGGTGTGTTTTGTATTAGCGGTGGGCAGTAGGATGTGAATCTTCCATCACACTGATGCTGTCTTGGTACAACAGCACTGTAAAGTGCTTTGGGAAGGCTGAGGTGTGACCCCTTTCCATCACTAGCTCCTCTGCTCTTTGGGAGTCCCAAGTGACAGTCAGGCCTCCAGTTTTTGCTGGCTTTGCCTGTCTCTTCTGCCCCCTGGTCCCACGGCTGAGGATGGTGGTGGCTGTGTGAATTCTGACACCTTGCTGGCGAGAAGAGACAGACACAAACCTCCCGCCAGCTCTTCCCCTTCCCCGCTGGGATAGAGTGGTGGTGAAGTGGTCTGGTCTGTGCTTTGGAGAGCAGGGCAGGGACAGGGTGTGCTGCAGGTCGGTGTGGTGTCGGTACCGAGCTGTACCAGGTGTGACCCATCCATCCTCTAATTCCCATTGCTCATGTTGAGTGGTGTGATGCTGGTCTGTGTGCTGACCATCCTCGCTGGGTGTTGTTGTGTTGGCACATGCGTGCACCCAGAGTTCAGGGAGAATAATGACTGCATTTAATGCCCTAAACTTCAGCTCGTGCAAGTAGCTGCAGGTTGGGAGAGAAGTGAAAGTGTGTGTGTGCACACTCTGTAATTATGCATGTTTGGCTCCTGCAAAAAGTAACTGCTCTGAGAATATACTCATTGTGTGCTCATTTTTAAATACAAATTTAAGTGTTTGTGTTAGGTGAAGAAGTGTCAGTAGCTTCCCATTAGGAACTATGATTGACAGCTCTTCTCTCTTTTTGAGTTACATTGCTGCATTAATATAGTAGCTTCAAATTACCAGATGATGAAGAAACCATTTCTATGTTCCTGCTATTGATTTAGCTACCCCTGTCCCAAATGTGCTCAGTTTTTTAAATGTAGAAGTATGAAGTTAGATGGTCTTAATTTCTGTAAAGTCACTTAATAACGAGTGACTTTACTAGAAAAAGGTTCATCGAGTGATCCCAAGCAGAGTAGATGGAGAGTGCTTTATTCATTTCATAATTGGTTTCTTCTGAGATAAAGTGTGACAATGAAATGAGGAATAAGGAATATCTTTTGATACGAAATTGTAGGGGAATATATTGGCTTTCCTTTAATTTTGCAAAATTGAATTAGCTAACTGGAGGTAAGAAGCAGTGAAAATGAGGCAGTGCAGCTGTCACTTTGGGAGAGTTGATTGCTTGAGTGAAAAGATTTGGAAGTCTGGTCTGCAAATTGCCAATTTGTATGAAAACTGGTGAACTTCTTAGGGTCCCGTCTTGTGGTATCTAATCCAAGATGAAAAGGCCCTTTCCTTCCTTCTTGTAATGAAAACAAGGCTGAACTTGTTTATACAAAAAGCCCTGGAGCCTTGGTGGCCTTGTTTGAGCTCAGGTTAAACGTTCCTTTGGTTCTGAAGGATCTGCAGAACCGTAACTCAGCTTACACCCTGAAACCTTTAATACCTTACCACTTACCTTTCTGTGACATCCTTCAGACTTAACTTTTTATATTGATAAGGAGCCTTAAAAATAATTCTGCCTTGGTAAGAAGTAAATGGTCACTCCAAGCTGGAGGTTGTGTAATTGTAGGGGAAATGCATACACTGGTTGAGTGTGTAGGATTTTGCTGGCTTGTGTGGCCAAGAAGTGAAATTGCTGGTGTTGCAGCTCACTCCTGCTTGCTTGCCTCTCGAATGGGCTGATTTCAGGAGAGACTTTTGAGTGTATTTCCTTACCTGTAGAAATAGTTATCAGAAAGTCTGGTGAATTGGTGTAGCTTTCTGAAGAACTCACCGGAAGAAGCTCCGAAGTGATGAGGGGGAGCATTATGGAATTGTCTTGGCCAGCATGTGCAAGGTCTTTCAAAGAGTTTCCTTTTACTTTGAATGGGATTGTGTGTGGCCAAACTCAGTGCTAAGTGAAGATACTGAGGTCCTTTGGAATATGTTAGCTGGAATGCCAGAAGCAACATCCCTAGGTAAGGTATCAGCCTAACAGGCCATTTTTTGAGGCTGAGTAGTGCAGGCAGATCTGGTGTCAGCCTGCCTGTGTGCTTCAGTGCCTGCCTGTGGCCCTTCCTGGTGCTCTGTGTATCCTGCTTGTCTTCAGGAGCTGGCAGTGAGGATCTGGTCCCTGAATTTATGCTGTAGTTGTGCTTGGCGCAAGCATGACTCCTCTTAAGAAGAGTAGAAGCTGGCATCTGCATCTCTAAAGTTAGATATTAATAGTCTTATTTTCAAAGATGCTGAGTCCCCGCAGTTGCATGTGAAGTTGGCAGTCTCTGTGTGTGCTTAGCATTTCTAAAAATCAACTCTTGTGTGTGGTTTGCAGGCTTTTGCAAACTCCCGTGAGGGTGTAGTTTCTGTTCCTGGGAGCAGTATTAGTAAAAGGCTGTGTTGTGTGCTCTGACTTGTGTTTATTGTTGTAATTCTGAAATCTCCATGTTGCAGAGGAGCAATCTTGCTTACTAGTAATGTCTAGCAGTAAAAAATCAGAATCATCCAGAGGAAAGAGTCGTGTGGGTTTTTTTGTTTTATGAAGTGAGGCTCTGTTCAATCTCTGTTCAGTCAGTGTTGCAGACACTCTCTAAACCCTGTGCCACATGCAGACACGCTGGGTGTCGTTTCGGATCGCTGGAGGTGCCTTGCTGGAAGTTTCAGCTGGTGGGGTGTGAGTGGCAGACCTTCCCTTCCCCTTCAGCAGGGCAGTAGTTTTGCCATCCTGGCAGGGCAGCTGTCCCTGCAGTAATGCTGGTGCTCCTTTTAACCCATTGTGGGTTTGGGGCATGATTCAGTCACTTCTCCAGCTGCATGCAGAGCTCCCTCTCACCCCACTGACATCAGGCCAATGGTAGATTTTTACGAATTGGGACTGTGGAAGTGGAAACTTTGCTCTCTGCACAGCTACGTGCCTATTGGTGACCAGAGAGCTACAGAAAAGATCTCTGTGCTGCCTATTCCTGGAGCATTTTTCCAAGGTTATGAGTTAAGGGTCAAATATTTAGTATTTGTGAAAATATAGTGCTAAATACTGTGCCTGGTGCCAAAACCACAGAAATTGTCAAGGTCTAGAGCCCTAAAGAGAAGCTGTCCTAAAAGTTGCATCCATTTGGCATCAGCAATGTTAAAAGTTCAGGCTCTTCACCTGAGTGACCTATTGCAGCAAGCTGAGAGGGGAATTATGGATGGCAAGCACATGTGAGGCAGATTTCAGTCCCTTGATGGTTCCCTAAAAGTACCAGGTGAAGAGGAGACAGTTTGATTTCCTGGAAGAAGTTGCCCAGGCTGGCTGAGGAGTGGAATAACAAGTTTCATAGCTCTTTAGTGGTTTTTGGACAGACTGATTCATGCTCGAGTGTCAGCATGGCTTCTGAAAATGCAATTTTGCTTTGTAAAAATAGTATTAAGATTTTGTTATTTTTCATTTATTATCGCTATTGGCCTAAATTACAGGGCTCTTGGACAGATGAGCATTTTTGCCATTAATTTCAGCAGGTGAGACAGGACCTTACCTTAAAATACTGATTGGTCTTGAGAGATGAGTGAGTCTGACCCTCCCCCCTGCTTCCTGGTCTCTCTAACTCTCAGTAAGCATGAGAACTTTTCCTCTTTTAGGTTACGTCTAAATTTGTGGGGGAAAAAATAGTTTTGATATTGCATAGACCTATGGGGGAAATAACAAGAGATCTGGGTCAAAAAAGTAGGACGTGCAAGATTTAGAAGCTGTTGAAGTGTATTTATTTGTCCTATATTAGGTTAAAGGAAGTATTGGTGCTCTCAGTTTGGCAACGTGTCCTTCAGTCTGCGGTGTGCTGTAAAGGGAAGACAACTGTTAAACAATGAATCACCACTAATTTTTGTATGGATGTCCACATTCTTCCCTAGTGCAGAAATTTCTGCTTGTGCATCAACACAAACACACTTTCCTAAATACAGGCTCTTGGAGATAAATTTGAATTGGGAAATGCTTTGTAACAATGCGGATTTTCGCCGTGGTGGTGTTTGTGGTTCTGTAATGCATTTACTTTGGGGTTACATTTATCCAGATTTTATACTTTTTAATGTACTTATAAAGCAAAGTTAGCACAAATGTGGATGGAGGAAAATGAGGGACGGTGTTGTCAAACCATCTATTAATGCTGACATCAAATAAATTGTGCTAGAAACATATCTTGTTCAACAATGGATTAGCTGTTTCCCATTGCTGGTGCAACAGATCTGGGGTTTATAGAAGTGGGGTCTGTACTTGCTGAACAGCATTAATGTTTTCCAATATTTTCCAAATTTTCTGATGCCAACACGGTACCTGATTTTCCACTTTGTTTTGAATGCACAACTAAATTTGACAATCTGGTGTCTTGTTTAGACTGTAAGTATCTAGCATTGTGGGCATGAAAAAAAGTCAGCAATATGAAACTTCAATATGTTGAGTTGTGACAGAACTTGAACACAAATACAATGAAACAACCTACCAAGCAGTTCTGGTGAGCTTGATCTGATTGCAAGAACAGATATCGAAATGTAGCTGATTAATAGAAACCAAATCAACTTATTTTTCCTTTTTTTTTTTTAACAGCTTTTGCCTTTATAGTAAATATTTGTCACAGTTGTTTGAGTTGTAAGAAAAATGCTTTGTATTTCTGTGCATGCCTTCTAGGGCAGATTGTGAATGGCCTTTGATTATGTTAGAAATATCAATGTTATCTTGCTGTTGGCAAAATCCATGTTAGTTGCTTCTTCTGCTGTCTACATGTGCAAGGTTATTTTGATATGGATTAGTTATTCCTAGTTCATCAAGGCCCTTTGTAAGATTCTTTCCTACAGTACATATAATACACATTAAATACATTAGCAATTAAGTTTTAGGAGTCTCTTTTATTAAAATAAAAAAAAAAGCCCTCTTGGCCCCTGGGCCATCCTGTTGAGGTGCCTGGGCACCACAGCTCTCCCAGATGTATTATCTTCTGGTAAGATGGGCATTGCTTTTGTCTTAAAAAATGAACCCTCTCTCTTTTTTTGGGTTCTTTGGGTTGGTTGTAAAAGCACCAAATCCAGTTTTCCCATCACTCTGCTGTTATCCCAGTGCCTGGAACACAGCTGGGAGTCCCACGTTGGAGAGATGTTCACTACTCACGTACTGGGGACTTAGAGATCCTGTGTGTATCGACAGAAATGGTGGGAAGAATTAAAAAAACCCAGAACTACAGGGAAGATATAAAGGGATGGAAACTTTCAGAGGTAGCCAGGGCAAACACTGTGGATGTGTTTTGACTCGCTCCGCGGCGCTGCGGGTGACTTCATGCGCGGGGCTCGGAGGGTATGAATATCTGAATAAATGTGAGTGTCAGACTGAGTCCCTGGCTTACGTAGGCTGAGATGGGTCTGTTGTGCCAGCAGCAAGGCTTGTGTGTGTTGGACACTGCTGCAGAGCTCCAGAAAGCTCCATTGCTGGTGTTAGAATATGGGAAATTTCATTTACGTGCTTAGCGTGCCTCCCACCCTCCCACCTGCGGCCTGTAACTACCTGCTTGCAGAATGGAGTTTTTTCAAGGTGAAATGAAAGAAGTGCACAGATTTTAAAAACTCATTCAGAGATCAGGTTAGTCAGATTTCATTTGTGCTAATGTTCCTGTAAATGGTGAAAGTTTGGAACTGCATTGTACTTCCGTGTGCCTGTTGCTGCCTACTTGTATTTGTTAATCTGGTGCTGCTGGGCCTACTGCTGTTCTGTGTAATTAAAATAACCCCCCAGACCTCCCCCTGTGTGATAAAAAGACAAGTGGTGCAAGATTGTGCTGCTTTTTTCTTTCTGAATTAACCCCTTCCAAGTGTCAGGGTGGCTCTGTGTTCCCTCTTGGCTCTGCTTCCTTGTTGTGCTGTAGTGGGAAAGTGGAGTGTAGTGAAAAAAATGGAGTGTAGTGAACTGGAGTGTTTTGTGTCCACCCTGACAGTTTGCACCATTTTATTCTTACCCCTTCCAAAGGCTTTAATTGATTTTTCCAGTCATTCCCTGTCTGGATTTTTTTTTTCCCTGGCCTTTCTCTTTTTGTTATTTTGGACTTTTCTTTTGCATTCTCCCCATCTGTTCTCTTGTCAGTCCTTTAAATCAAGTTGGTCCCTTTTTGTTTCTGTTCTCTGGGTTCTCTCTGCTTTCTTCCTCTTTCTCAAAATGTTAGTTAAGTTTATCTGCAGGACTGGCTCCTAGGTATCCCTCTTGAACTGGAGGGGTTGAATGGGTTTGGATGATGTGGGCTGAGTCAGTGGAGGAGCAGAACCTGCTGGGGAAGTCTCATTTTCCTGTGTGTGTCCCTGGCAGCGAGCAGGAGGTGAGCGAGGGGCCTGCCTGCGGGCACACGGGTGCTTGGGATGGGCACACAGGGCAGGAAATGCAGAGGACAAATTTTGGCAGTGCTTTTGTATGATAAAAATAATCTTGGCTCTAGGCATATAGCATTGATCCAGCTCTTGATGAAGTCAGAGGGAGGCTTTGGAGGGAGTTGGTGTGAGCATTTAGTACAGACACAAAAAGCTGAGGAAGTTGGAGTGAAAACCTTGGCGCAAGGTGGGGTTGGCTTTGGGCTTTTCTAAGTGAGGGGTTTTATGCAAGAGGTTTTTATTGACGTTGTGACTTAAAATTAGCGAAAACAAAGTCAGTCATCGTGAAATCAGTGGCAGCCTTATCTTATTGTTTTTATTGTGGGTAGTGTTGACAAGTCACATGCCCCATTGTTCTGGGTGAACAAACAGGGCTTTGAGGCTGCGAGCCGGGACGTGCGCACAGGCGCCTTTGTCCTGTGTGGAGCTGCGACTTTGGAGGTGAGGGATTTGTCTTTAAAGAGTTCACATCCAGAAACTGCATGGTAAAATGCTCTCTTGCTGGGTATCTAAGCACCGCTTTTGTTTCATGTGTCGTTGTCCAGAACCTAAGAAAATAAACACAGGTGACTGAATGGATCATAAACTCTCTCCTACCTCGCTGCCCAGCAAAACCTGTGGATGTGCTTGGGACAGAGAGAATGCAGAATGTGCTTTTGAGAAAGGCAGTCAAAGATTTTTGCTTGAAAGTCTTCCAGGTGTAAGTGCTTTGCCACACAACTGGTGACACTTGAGACAATAATAGTGAACCTCATCTCTGCTGAAGTCACAGTTTTGTGGCTCACTCATGCCGTTTATAAATCCCTGTAATCAGGCTGTGTGTAGTGTAACTAAGATGGATGCAGTGGGGACTGGCTGCAGGAGCAGACTTGGCACGTGTAGGCTGTGGATGTAGTCATCCAGCCGTATCTGGGGGAGAATTCCATTGAAATTGCTGTGAGGTTTGCTTAAGGAAGAGCAGAAACATTAGTCTTCCCTGCCTACAGTGATTTTTATGATGTTGTTGTTTTTAGTACATCTTAACAATGCTTGCGTAGCTCATTGTCTGGTCCAGTATTTTTGATCTGTAGAAGAAATGTAGTTGTGGCTTGGGGTTTGTTTTGTTTTCTTTTTTTTTGAATCAGCTTGTAGTCTTGCTATTTCCTCTTTGGAAACTTGCTTGCAGTGTGTTTTGTACCCTATACAGGACTGTTCACCAAAATGATCTTGAATTATCAGAGCTCCACAGCAGGTTATTACCAAGTTGCTTTCATGTGTAATGGCACGGAAGGTGGTGGAAACTTTCAAGCTGGTAGAAATTCTCGTAGCAATCTTGACTGTGTGTCGACAGTGTCAGCTGTGTGTCCATCTGGTATTAGAAAACATCCCCAGTTTGAGTGGCTGGCAGGCAGTCTGTAAAATACTGCTTTAATTTTGATGCAGAATGAATGGCGAACTTTTGGCGTCCTAATGTGGGTGTAATACAGCGATGGAATATATTCTGTGGGTTACTGCTCAAGGTTTGCAGACTTTTTTTTTGAGCATGACTGCAGTTTGTTTACACAGTCTCTTCAAAGGAACTGCTTGATAGAGGGATTTATGGAATTACTTTCTGGTTCTAAATTCTCTCCATACATTTCCACAGGCCTGTCTAGCTCTGTGGTGGATCCTCAGGGACACACCTCCACTCCCCACACCCACAATTCTGCTTTTCTGAGTTGACCTAATATACGAATATGTGACAGATAACTGTGTTTACTTTATTTTTCATTTACATCACTGAAGATTTTCTGTCCACATAATGATTGGGACAGAAAGCTGGTGTCAGGATTATCTGTTATTTCTGCCACCGTGTGACCTTAGCAAATGGATTAACAAATTTGCCCATGCACCAGTGATTTAATACTTAACAGGAGCTTTTTCAGACCAGTTGAGTACCCTGAGATGTTCTGGTGAAAGGCTATGTAGCAGTGTAAAGTGGCTTTGTTTAATTTTTCAGTCTCTGCTTACTTGGAGTTTTCAGTTTAAGCAAGTGCTCCATTTTTATTTTTAGGTTTTGTGTGTGTCTTTTAGTTTTCTGTTGGACAGAACGTGGTCTTTCACATTGAAAATATTTTCTACTAGTGCCAGGACATGTTGAAATTAGGCTACTTGGTTCATAAAGTTAGGAATGTTTGTGTCCTTAGTAATGTGGAAATGCAACCTTATATGAAGTTTTAAGATGCCTGCACTTTCTCTGGACCCTGGCAGAGTTTGGGGAGTGAGGAAAGGCAGAACTTTCTTGGTGGAGGCACTTCAGGAATGGGTTTTGGAGAACAGCTACACAATCAGCCACTTTTCCCAGCACTGGGGGTGGGAAAGGAGGTGATGGGACCTGAGCTGATAGCTCAGCCAGCCCCTGTGTGCAGGCTTGCACTGGCTGCTTGGGTTCACCCATATGTCAAATAGACATTCATCTTTGTCATGTGCATATAATTTCATTTGGGTGAGTTGTCCTTTATAGCTTCCCAAATGATGCTCGTTTATAAGTTTAACTATAAACTAATTTACAAGCTTTTACGAAAATACTTTTTTATGCCCTTTACTGGGAGCCAGTGGTGTTTTCCTGGTCTGAGGACATTGATTTCTGGTGAATGTTTTCCTTGTTGGTATAGGTGTCTCCTAAAGCACAGCTTGGTCCTGGCTGTCACAGCTCTGCTTGTGACACTGATGAGCAGACATTTGCTGTTAAATTATCTTATTTTCATATGTTACTTGGACATTTTTTCATCTGCTGAAAAAATGAAATTTTAGGGAGTGTTTTAATTCTGGGGAGTCTCTTCAGTTTGGGAGTAGTACTTGTATTCATTTGGATTTTGCCATTATAAATTGTACTTCTGTATAGTGACTTTTCTTATTTTCACCATACTCTACCCTGAGAAGTATCTCTGGTTAATTTGAAAAGAAAGTCTTGCTAGCACTTTAATAAATAACTTAAACTTTGCAAAAATGTATTTACACACACTGGCAGCATGGGTTGAAGTTGAAAGTGGGAATTTACAGTACACTCACATTTTTTTTGGAATGACTCCAGGAAGAAAGTGTCTCATTCCTGTTTAGAGTAATATATATCTATATATCAGCTGATATAGCTGTTGGAGTAGTCAAGCCCTAATTGTTAAAAAAAAAATCACTTAAGTGTGATTCTTTGGTATATTTAGAAGAGCTGAGTGAAGCCATTGAACCATTTTCTTGTGATCTGAGGCAGTTTGCATGTTCCTCCTAAGAAATATCTTACTGCTCCATTGAAGTCAGTTCGGGTTCTCTGGAAGTAATCCAACCTTCAGGAAAGAAAAATATTAGTGTGCATGTTGAGGGAAAGGGTTTCCCTTTATTTTGGAATTTGCTTGTCATGTGTAGCAAATAAGCCATTTTCAGATGCATTAAGGCTCTGTGAAACTAATTTTCAGCGCTGACAGTTTTCTAGTCCTGGGTTAAGCAGGGAGATTTAAATTAAATGTTTCCAATTTATTTTTTTTTTTTGTTTTAAATAGGAAAGACTATGTATATTTGCTCAGTTATAATTTGAGTGCCCTGAATGTTTCAAGATAACAGATAAATGAACCATTTGAAATGCTGAGGACGACGGGGGTTTTTTTAGTCAGTCATTTGTTTCAGTGTCTAAAATGTTTTCTTGCCGGTTTAAATGTTGGAATTTATGGAAGTAGCCTTTGCTTGGAAGCCTTAAATATTTGCAATGTGTTGTTTATTTGCTTTACGAAGTTTTGTGCCATTTGAACGCTGCTTTTTGTTTTAGCAGGGGTTTTGGCAGAGCACATTCTAGCATATGTAGTTAGTCATAAACAGAGACCACTAATGCTTTAGTCCTGTGGCTGTATCAAAGCATGTAAGGCCAAATTAAAACTGTCTGTCTGACTGTGCTTCTTGGACCCGTGCTCCACTGAGACCTTCAGGATGCTCACGTTAAAATTCTGTGCCTTCTGGCATTAAAGCAGTGACTCTAATTTTTTGCAGCTTTAACCTTATACTCAAGGAGGGCATTTCAGGTCTGCAGGCTTGGTTTGTGGCTGAAGAGCAGGCAGCACCCCAGACCCTGTGAGTGGGGCGAGTGGAGCCCCAGTGACTTCTGCAGGACTGAGTGTGATTCCCTGTGGGGTTCTCTGCTTTTGCAGAAATGTCCCCGAGATGTTAAAGGTCCTTTTCCTTGCCCGAGATGAAAACAAGATGTAAAATCTTCGGTCTTCAGGGGTTTTTTTTAATTGTTTATTTTACCTTGTCTGAAACATTGTTCTCTCTGTCCTGCCGAGGCCTTCACAGCACGACAGTCTGAGGTGATTATGTTTTATACTCAAAACTACCTATACCTTATTTACAACTATTTTCCAGTACCTATCACCTATGTTAGACAATGTGTATTCTCTCTAAACCAATCACCAGTGCCACCATCACAGCAGAATCATGGAGGAGATGAAGAAGAAGGAAGAAGCCCAAAAGCCATGTGGTTCCTCCATCTTGGCTTCACCCACCCCCATGTACTGAAACCCAAAATCTACTTTTCCACCCTGTGACAATCTTATTATCACTCTATTTAAATTTGTGAGACTTGTCGTTTTTCTTTCAAAGCTGTTAGACGTTCCCAAGGACTAAAATCCAACCCACAGGTGTCTTGGGCTTGGTGCCAGGGCTTCTGAGCCCTCTGGGCCTTCTGCACAGGTCCTGAGCTCCCAGAGCAGTCAAGGACAGGCCCTGGGTTCCTGCAATTCCCAGGGGAGGGCAGGGGTTTGGCAGAAGGCTGCCCTTGGAGGTTACACCAGCTGGGTCACTTAGCTGGGCTGGGAGGTGTGCAGGTGGGCTGCACAGGTGAGGTGCCCCAGGATCAGGGCTCTGCTCTCCAGGCTGCCCTGAGCTGGGTGTGGAGAGCCCGGGCAGGGCTGTCCCCCAAGGGGAGGACACAGGGGGACAGTCAGGGTGGCCTCTGGATGGGTTGGCCTTCTCCTCAGCACAGGAGTTAAATATGCCACGCTGGAGCACTGCCCTTCTCCAGGGAGCTGCCACCCTCCCTGGGACCTGCCCTTCCTGCTCTCCTCAGGCTCAGCCACCAAACCCCTGCCCTTCTCCCTACACCTGTTCAAAGCACTCTTGTCACTGTTGCTTCTGAACTAAATGCTGTGTCCGCCTTCCTGTTGTTGCAATCATACAGCTACAGTTTAGAAATTACTATTTTTTTTAATATTTGCACATATTTCAGTCTATTTTCCTAAATTATTTATTTAGGCTTTTAACACGTTAATGACTCAAAACCTCAGCTAGTTTTGTTTGGAGCTGTTTCTTCCTCAGGCAGAAATCTGACCTGAAATGTTTTTTTTCTGAAGTTTGTGAAGAAAAAGCTTTGTGGTAGCATTTCTGACTTGTTGAGATCAGCTCTGAATTTCCAGATAATGTAATTTTCTTTTTTAAAAGAGGTCCCCTCCCCCCCTCCCCGGCAAGCCCTAAAGTATTCTTTGTGTGAACGTAATATATGATCTCTAATTATATGATCACATACCATTCCACAAATAGTGCAATACAATAGCATAGAATTATTGCTAGGATCTGGTAGAGGTCTATTCACTAGACTACCTTAAACCCTGAGCTTGTGAGTTGTTTTGTGTAAATTGACTCCTTTGCCTCCCAGAAGCCCTGTTTAGTGTAGCTCTGCCTTAAGCCCAGCTTCAAAGCTTGTTATGGAGTCAGGGTTTGAGATGTCAGCGTTGGAAGTTGCCATTTAGCTGCTCTTATACAGCACATGCATATTAAGTAGGACAGCAGAATAACAGTGAAATTGCTCACCTAGGTCTGCAGATGAATTACCATAATTAACTGCTTCTTCCCATGAATTGCACCTAACGAAGGCTGTGCTGTTGGCTGAAAATAAATTGCATAATGCATTGCTGTTGACTAAATTATTTACATACCTCAGAGAGGAGATGGTATAAAAAGGCTGCAGAACAAGTGCTGGACCATTATGAGAAAGAAATGGGGGGAGGAAATCACAGCCAGGCCGTGGTGTAGCCTGCCTTCTCCTGGGTCACCCCGGAGCTCTGTGTCCTGTTTGCAACACACTGTGTGCCTCCATGGTTACATATTTATCACATTGCATTGCATAATGTATGTGTGGAGAAAGCAGAGTTAGATCTGTGCACACAGCCTTGGGCCTGCTCTTAAAAAGAGTGTGGCTGGGTAGTTATAAATTGCTAAAAATGACTTTTTTTTTTTTTTTTTTCCTCCTCCTGTGTAACTGGTCCCAAAATATCTGAAGTCAAAAGCAGAATTTGGCTTAAAAAAAAAAATCAATTATAAACCAAACTGGACAATTTTTGAAATGCTTTGCTGTTCTGTGTTTACCTGTGTTTTTTGTGTGCCTGTTGTGAGGTGGTTGAGGATTAAGCTATATCCATTATGTGTTTTTCTTAACTTCCTCTTTAGCCAAGAACTGTTTTAAAAGAGCTGTATTTGGATCTGCCATCCTTTTGTTGTCTTGTGGAAGGCAATGCAGCCCTATTTATGACAACATACTGAAAAAGAGAGATTACTTACACTAATTTATCAGAGGAGTCAGACAATAAA
>VYXF01008898.1:212683-247345 GCA_013397295.1 Polioptila caerulea
TGAGCTGGATTCCCACAGGGTGGTGTTTGGGACAATGGAGGTGAGCTGGATTCCCACAGGGTGGTGTTTGGGACAATGGAGGTGAGCTGGATTCCTATGAGGTGATGTTTGGGACAATGGAGGTGAGCTGGGTTCCCACATGGTGGTGTTTGGGACAAGGGAGATGAGCTGGATTCCCACAGGGTGGGGTTTGGGACAATGGAGGTGAGCTGGGTTCCCACATGGTGGTGTTTGGGACAAGGGAGATGAGCTGGATTCCCACAGGGTGGGGTTTGGGACAATGGAGGTGAGCTGGGTTCCCATGAGGTGGTGTTTGGGATGCTGGGAGTGAGGAGAAATCCATTGTAAGGGGGAACCTGACTGCTTGGGGCTGCCAGGGAGAAGGTGGTGTCACCCCTCAGGATGGAAAGCAGGGAGTTATCAGGCATTTGAGGTGGCAGGATTTGAGAACAAAAGAGGTGGCAGAAGAGGCTGGGGAGGAAAAATGGCTGGAAAGTGTCAAGGCAGCAGACAGAGGTGGCAGAGGGTGAGTAGCTGGCAGAGGAGAAGCTTGTTTCAAAATGACTGGGACCATTTGGTTTATGTTAACACATTCTACTTCACAGTTTGGGAGGAGTGCAAATAAACTAGGTCAGCTCATGCAAGCCTTGTTAAGAGAAACATGAAAAAATGGCTAAGTGTAGAGAGAGAAACTATGGGAAACGTCAAAGATAAAATTGTTTGAATGATTTTATAATTTTTAAAATGATTATTTTTATTGGATGTGCAGTGTTAACTTACTGAGGCAGCATGGATTTTATTTTCCCTGCTGTTATAGTTAATGATTATCTTGCTTCTTTTGGAGAGTGAAAAATAACAGTGGCCTAGTGTGGCTGGGGCTCTGGAAATATCTGTGACTCAGTAGGCAGCAGTTCCGTAAACAGATGCGAGACATCTCAGAAAAGGATATAAAATTATTAAACCATAAAGCAGTGAAACCATAGAACCTTTCAGTGTATTTACCAAAGTTCTTATAGGTTCATGCTCAAAGGGAATAAAACCACTGCTGGAGAATCTCATTAATTTCTGTCTCAGTCAGCTTCAAATCTGTACCAAAAATGCATTTCCTGACTTTAAAAATATGAATTTATTAGGACACTACTGCTGTGCTGTGGGTATCATGGGGAAGTTGCTCATCTAGTAAATTAATGGAGGCATGTGTGTTGAACTTCCTTACACAGCCAATCCCTTTTGCTACCCAAAGCAGGCACGGATGACTTTTTCCCTGCTGTTGCAGAATAAGGAATTGGACCAGAGACAGATTAGGCTCTAACAGCAGTTGTGTTAGAGCACTACTGAAGTGCACAGGAACCAGGTCTGTGGCTCCCCTGCAGGTTTCTGGTTCGTCACAGCCTCAGTGAAGTTCAGCCCTTGAGAGAAAATCCAATTCATCTTTCACGGTAGTGAGACGAGGCATGGAGATGGAATAACCACAGCAGTGGGGGAGGATTGGACAGTCCTCAGTGTCCCTGGCTGTCTTTCCCCTTCTGCTGCCATCATCTGGGTGACGTGGAGCATCTCTCTTCTCCTGGCAGCAGAAATTAGTAGTGCTGACACCTTTGTTTGTACACTGGACTCAGCATCTCATGTCCTTGAGGCAGAACAATTCCAGAAGCCTGTCCTGCTAATGAGAAAAAAACCAAAGCGGTTTCTTTTAAAGTCTTTTCTAGAAACTTAGCAAAGTGTCTGCTTGGGTTTACGAGTTGGGTCATCCCCACAGTCAGAATGGGCAGTGGGAGAGTTTCATTAGGCACTGAGTAGTGTTTGAGTGGCAGGAACCCATTAACAGCTGAGGGAGGGGATGGGAGAGATTTGTGAATTGGAGAGCGCTGTGGTGAAGGTAATTAGGGAGTGATTGCTGTTCCTCTGATGCAAAGACTAAAGGCAGCAAATGAAACTGAAAAGTGATATCCAAAATAAACGCAGTTAGGTATCTTTTTCCTGGAATATTCCTGCAGGATTTTTTGCCTTAGGACATGGTAATGCTAAAAGTTGATGTGAATTCAGAAAGCCATTATATATTCATGGAAGAAAAATTGACCTGGAGCTATTGAACACTCAGTTTTTGAACTGACATGGAAAGGGAGACTTTTGAAAAGGGATTGAAAAGAGACTTGTGAATTTAGGAACAACTCTCATAATGAGCACTGTGTGAGAAAGCATCCTGATGCTCATCAGAAAGTACAAGTGCATCATTAGCCATTTGGAGGGAGCTGAAGATGCTCTCTGGTGCCAAATTAGTGATAAGCAAAGTGCAAAGGCCCTTCCTGGCTAATAAAAGAGAAGCCTGGTAAGTGTGTTATGTTTGAGGCATTAGAAGGTGAAGCTGGTGCAGGGCTACAAAGAGACATGGCAAGACAAAAGCCAGTCACCTTTTCAGAAGGATTTTAAGTGGTTCTTGGTGGGGTGGGACTGCCTCTGCCAGGAGCAGCATAAGCTCAAGTGTGAGATAACAAAAAACTTCAGTTCTATGGGTGGATGGAACAGGCCATGTTTTAGTGGTGCTAAGCAGAAAGAATTGCAGAATTTAGATAGAACCTAGTTAGATCTATAGTCTGTGTAAAGACAGAGGCATGTACACCAGTAAAAAATGTGAGTTTTTAAGGAGTGGCATTGTGCATTTTGTATGTGTACTTGAGCATTTTGAAGATGTAGAGTCACAGTCTCTAAGGCTTTGGAAATGCTTTCAAAATAAGAATAACTTCAGTTTTTATTGCCATTTGCTTAAAGTATAAGGAGCCCCTGGAATGTATACTGAGGCTTCAAGAAGTAAAACAATCTTGCTTTTCATCGTGGTTATTTGAAGAGTAAATGCTCTGATTGTGCAGGCTTAGTTAAGAGGATTCTTTGAAGAGCACTGGAAATGGAATGGTGGTGTATGTCAGCCTTTCAGCTCATATGCCAACTATATGCTTTAATCAATCTTTTTATTCCAAAGTGATCATTACATGAGATTGTGGTTACTCTAATGCAAAGTCTAAAGGTATCACATGAAAATAGAAGGTGATGTCCAAAATAAGCACAAGTATTTTTTCCATAGAGTATTCCTGGAATCTGCCAAGTACTGCTCAGATACACATCATAAAGTCTTGGTTTTTTTAACCTTGATTTGTGAATGTTTATGGGTTTTTTTCATATCTTTGTGTTAGGAGACTGAGTTTCATAGTGGGAGGAAGTTCTGTGCTAAGCAGATACTTAGCTAAAGGGAGGAATTTTGCAGGTATTTCAAAATCATAGGAGCATTATAAGCATCACCCTACCAAATTAAAATTTAACTTCAGGATGTGGTTTAAACCTTAATTTTTAAGAGAATTCCTTTTAACAACTCTGATTTTTATCTACGTAAAGGTTTGATTAGAAGCCTAGTGCTCACAGAATTAGAATATGTCACCATACAATTAAAATATGTCCCATGGGTGGTGAATGTTACATATTTGGATATTAGCAAGGTGGGATGGGATGAAGGTAGGGCTGCTGTTCAAGCTTGGGAAGATGGTTATGTTAAAGTTTCTTGCCTCTTCCCCCCCCCAGATGTTCACAGTTTAATTTCCAGCTTTCTTTCTGTGCAGCTGCTGTTTTTTCCTGGCAGAAGATAACTTGGGGGTAGCATTGGTTCCAGTGTGGGTGCACGTGTTTAGCTCCCCTGGTATTTAGGGGGAATGAAGCTGGGCTCTCTATGTCCTCACCATGCTTTGCTTTTCATGTTTCAAAAATGTGCTTCTGTATAAAATATTTAAGAGTGTTTGTGCCTGTATACATATATATAAAATACAGTGTTTATGTGAACATGCTTCTTGGATCGATTTGCCTTGGTTTAGGTTAGAAATAGCAATTATGTGCTAACAAATTGCCTATTACATATGGCCAGTATACAATTTTTCCAGTAAATTTGTAACAGTTTGCTCAGTTCCAAGCCTGTGTGAACGTGTGCTGCCTCTCCAACCCATTCTGGTTTTTGCATGCGGAAATAAATTAATTTGGGTTTTGCATGTTAAGTACTGTATTAATGAAAACTCAAATAGTCACATATATTTATGGGACTTTGCAATTGCTTGACTTTAAAGATGCTTGATAACGAATATTAAATACAAACTCAAGGAGCTCCTCTGGCAAATAAGCATAGATGCTCACTGCACTCATCATGTGGCAGTTTTTCATGCACACAGTATTTACTTTAGCAGCATGAACTGTAGAATGTACCCCTTAAAGTGCCAATTTTGGCTTAATTATAGACACAGAAATCACAATTTTGAGTTGTTTTGCTGAAGGCTGTGCACTGGCTCTCTCTGAAAACAAAGTGCACATTTTGGGAACAAAAAAAAAAAATCCACAACCAGCAGTACCCACTGGACGTGGATGAGCTGGAATGGTGCTTCCTACCAGGGTTTATTTTATAAAAGAACACTGGAACTGTATTATTAAGGTTTCAAAGTCAAATATCCCAACATCAGTGAACAGACAGAATGAACCATTGTGGGATCCAGGATGTCCAAGAGCACACAGCACCACTGGCTGATGCTTGGCCAAGACCCACAGGGTCTCCTCAGCTGTGGGTCCCAGCCTGGGTTGACAGAAGGGCTCTTCCCTCCCTGGAGCAGCACCCTGCACTTGTCCTTGCAGGATTCCAGTGGGTCCCTGGTCTCTCTGCGTGCCAGCCCTGCTCTCAGGTGTAGCTGCTGGCTGCCCCCAGACTGGTGTTACCCACAGGCTTGAGGAGAGTGCATTCCTGGGCTTTCTCCAAGTCACTGGCAGAGACATTGGATAGTTCAGGTCCCAGGAGGGATGGCTGCAGTGGCCTGGTCACCACAGAAGGGTTTCTGTTGGAGGGGACATTAAAGACCCTCTTGTTCCCACTCCAACTCGGCCTGGAACAATTCCAGGGTTGGGGCATCCACACCTTCTCTGGGAAACCTGTTCCAGTGAAACCCCTCACAGCAGGCAATTTCTTCCTCATATCCAATCTAAACCTGCCCTCTGTCAGTTTAAAGCCATTCCCCCTTTTCCTGTCACTATGTGCCCTGGTACAAAGTCCCTCTCTGGTTTTATTGTAGAGGTCCCTTTTAAGTACTGGGAGGTGCTCTAAGGTCTCTCTGAAGCTTTTTCTTCCCCAGCTCTCATGGCTTCACAGCAGAGGTGCTCTAGTCTTCTAAACCACTTTGTGGCCTCCCCTCAGTTGCTGAAGGAGCCATTAATTGCTGTGTTTGGAGCCCAGCTGAGTTTCCACCCATCTGGTGGTCATTTATCCAGCTGGCCACATCCCAGGTTGGATAGGTCCATACTGAGGGATTTACACGGGGGTAATACCCACTGCTGCTCTCCCTTTTTATTTGGGGGTGGCAGGAAACCAGGAAACCTGCCTTTCTGCAGCCATTGAGGGCCCCTCAGTCCCCACGAGTTCTCTGAGGTGACAGTGGTGGCCCTGCTGTGGCCTTGGTTCTCTGCACCCTCAGACACAGCCCAGCTGAGATCAAACAATCCCTGATAGGAGCCTCAGCCTTATCTCCCATCTGCTGCCACTAAATCATCCACCTCCTCCAGCAACAGGCCCACTTTCTCCCTGTTTAGCCTTTTACTATTATTTGCAGCATTAAATGTCAAACTATTTTCTAAGCATTTCTGTGAAACGCCGATTTGCAAAGTTATGGTTTATCAGTGAAATGTAATGCAGCGTGTTACACCCCAATTATATGTGCATTAAGCGTTCCCATAAGAAGTCTAAACTGAATTTTGCAAATTTTTATTTAATTATAGACTTAAATTTCAGGATGTATTAGGCCACCCACTAAGTGTGAGGGCGTTCTAGATTGCTCCCAAAGAGCTACCGGTTGCTCTGGGAAAACTTAGTTCTTGTCAACCTGATGAAGTTTACAGGAAATCTTCCTGCAAAAATGACAGCAGCTCTCCTCTGACTTCTCTGTCGTACCCAATAATTTAATTTTAAAAACATAAAATCTAGTATTTGAAATAACTCCTTGTTAGTGACAAGTATAAATATTTTTAACTTTTATTCGATATTTGAAACAAGTGCTGTGACTGTTTGTGTATGAATGTGTGCATTTGTACACTGCAGAGAAAAATACTCAGCATTTATGTGTGCTTCATTCATTTTACTGTTATGAAAAAACCCCTTGTATGTCTAGCCAGAACAGAATTTTACTTTAAACCTAAAGCAGTGTGCTCATTTGTATGGGTTGCTGCAACTGGAATTTTTCAAAATGCATAATGTGGTGGTCATGATAATGTGTTTACAGAGTGTAAAATTTGAGCTTGAATTATGATTACTAAAATAATTGATCGTCAGTATTTGTGCTTTGCATAAGAAGCTGAATATTAAATAAACAGTATGTTGGATGAACAGCATTTCTCTTTCAACTCATCAAAGGAACAGAAACTAAAAGAAGAGCATGTATTCTTATTGCCAATTACTGTCCAAGGAGGATAATGATGCAATCTTTATGACCTGCTAAAACTGTATTCTTAAAATAAATTTCCCAATACATTCCTCTCTGTGTTAAAATACAGTCTTTCTACCAGCAGATAAGTTGTGCCAAAAATAAAACCAGAAAGGTCTCTCATAAATAGTTTCTGGTTATTAAATAATGTGCACTCTCCCTATCCCTTCCCAGCAGGATCTTCTGGTTTCTCCAAAGGCTTAAGGGACTCCTGCAGGAGCTCAAGGAGCTGGTAGATGCAGGGGGTGAATGAACAAAATTAAAGTTCTCTCCTTAGAACTTCTCACCCATTTTGATCATCTCGCAAATGAGCAGAAATGTGTAGAATTTTTGTTTGTTGTAAAATAATATTTACACTGTGTCTCTGATACCTACAGAAGAACACTCAGACATCAAAGGGGATCTTCCTTTTGTGGGAATTTTAAGTTCTGTAACAAAATTATTATGGAAATCGTTAGGATTTAGAGGTACATAATTAATATGTGGGAGTCAAATGCGTTGTGCCTTCGGTGTGTTTGATCAGCCCATGTTCTGGGACTGCAATCTCTTGGAGAGGCCCCAAATGCTCTGTATTGTGTGTGGGCCAGGGTGAAGGATGGAATGAACACCTCTGATCAGAGCAGAAAAGCACAGTGAGCCTCCTGCTTTGGGTGGGGAGTGTTTGCTGCTCCGAGGGGAGAAATAACAGAAATAAAATGACAGAAATAACACAGTGTCAGGGCTGAGGCCATGGCTGCAGCCAGCAGGGGAAATCTTTGAGGAGATGATGCTTTAGTCTCACCGAGATGTTTGCACCCCTGTGCCTTTGTTTTCTGGAACTCTGCTCTGGCAGAGTGGGATGCAGCTGCTGCAGAGCCAACAGGTTGCAGGATGTAGTGGGAAAAAGGGGGAATATGTCTGGCATGGCATAGGCAAGAGGAATACAGGAATATCCATCCCCCACCTTTTTGGGTTTTGTTCCCTTTGGCAGTCTCTACCATCCCTAGTACATCTGTTTGTATACTAAAATGATCAAATCAGTAATGATCACTTTCTTGGGTTTTTATGCTTTTTCTTGTTTCTTTTCTGCAAGGAGTCCTTCAGGGCTTCTGAAGATCTCATTTCTATTCTTGTGATAGCAGGTGCCTTTGATAATCTGTTTTTCTCCAGTCTTGATTATTCTTTTTCTGTGTTGTTTGTTTCTTCCTTTTGGCAATTACATCCTCAATTTTGGATTATTTTAGATTTCTATTGCTAAATCAAAACATAGTCACTAATCGTCTTTCTGCATTTGCTGTTTTATTTTTTTGGGCAGCGAGGCCCCTGCTCCTTTGGCATCCTAGTTGTCTGCATATGGTAATTTATATTGTCTCTTAGCTGCAAGATATTTTTTGTTCAGCAAATTATTCGTGTTTGTTTGCAGTTGATCATTTTTGTTTAATAGCATTTTCTATTCCATGGCACAGCAGCGTCCTAGGAGAAAAGGATTTTCTCCTGGTGCTCTAATGAGGCTTTTTTTCTTAGCTCTCCCAAATGGTGTCCCATTCTTAGAAACAGTCCAGCGAGTGTCCCCGTGGTGTGCAGGGCTTGGCAGGCTCATTCTGCTGTGTTTGGGAATTTCTGAGGTGCTGAACTGGATCACAGTGAGTCTGGCAGGACACTGGTGGGGCCAGGGTGAATTTGGGGAGCCAGCCCAGGTCCCTGTGTGCTCTGCCCAGGGACTCCAGCTGCCCCTTGGGAGGAGTGACCTGGCAGAACACGAACCCCCACGTCTCCAAACCAGGAGACATCTGAAATGAGAGTTTTGGTGCTATGATCAAAAGAATTTTTTGCAGTTTCCATGAGTAAAATCCCTCCAAAAGTAGCAAAAGGGTTGTATCTGCTGATCAAAGGGTCCTTTGGCATCCCCAGCCAGTGAGATTCAATGCAAAGGGAATTTTCAGAAAGCTCATTAAAAATTAACAGTATTGGGGGGGGGGAGAAAGGCCAGAGATAAATCCTTAGAGATCGTGTTGCTTCAATAGAAGTTTTTACTTGAAATGAGAAATACCTGAATGCTCACTAGAAAACAAGTTCTGTAATAAATTCTTTGCACCACATTCCCTATTAGAGGATATGGGAGGCTTATAAATTCTGGATTTATAACCTGTTTTGTTTCTTGTATAGAGAACTGTTTGATTTATCTCAAGTGTTTGCTACTGTAAAATTTACCATATTAAAAAAAAAAAATCAAACTATGGGTTTCTACACCTTAAATTCTTATGGGTTGTATTGATCTTTCAGGGCCTTTCTTGTTTTTGAAGTGTGTAAGACAGTGAAACCTAAATTCAGAAGGTGTTTCTGAGGTTTTTTTTTTTATAATGTATCTATTTTATATTATTGATTCCTTATTTGCTGCTGTACTAATGGGACCAATTTTTTTATTCTTCTGACATCACTTGTAGTTAAAATCAGCCCTCTTGGTCCAGTCTTTGGTGTTTCTTACTCATGTTCCAGAAGAAATACAGAGGACGTAGTGTTAAGAAATTTCTGGATGAGATGTGCAAGTTAATTTCAATGAGCTGTGATTTTATGATATCCTCAGTGAACTTGGGGGGAATGCTTCCCCACAGAAGCAAGAGCAACTGTGGCACTGCTGGAGTGAATTATACAAGTGAAGTGTAAAAAAAGCTTAGTTTTGAATGCATACTGAATGCAGAATTAATTGCTGGCACAATTAAGACAGGTGACTTCCTGTGGCAACTGCCCTCTTATTCTTTCTTTCTTAGTGTAATTACCTGAAGATTACTGTAGTCTGGATACAACTTTGTGGCTTATTTCAATGTATTTGCTGGTTTTAAATTAATAGGAAAAAAACCAACCCACCAGGACTGAATGGTTAAATTTCCTTTATTTGTTTGTTTGGTGCTCACTGTTCTACCTCCCAAAGACACCAAAACCCTCAGGGTGTGGGTTATGTCCTGCTGGGGTTTTCCTTGGGTCTGTTTTCCATGACTTGCATCCAGAGACAGAGGGACCCTACCTAGTGCTGTGTGCTTTTGCTGCCCTATTCAACATCTTTTTCTTTTGGAAGTTGTGAATATCAAGGCTGATTATAGATGTTGTTTTAAGGAGGTCTTTTTGGCTTTAATTTACACCTTTGGCTGTTTAATACCAGAAGAAATGTTTGCTAGGCCCAGAGTGGATCGAAGGGAAAACAATTTAATCAACAGGTAGGAGCCCTTGTTTGAAGTAATTGAATGTAATTTTGCTTTGGATTTAGAGAAATCAAACTTTGTTGAGAAAATAGCTGTGCTGCAATCTATTAAAATGTTTGATTTGCAACTAAGATTGAATTGTTGTAGTAGAAGGGGTATTTATTTTGCTAATCAGGCTGATTTAGTGCTTTGCTTCTGTTAAAGCACATAACCCTTATTTATACAAATTATTTAAGTTTTTACGACTTTTTAGGAAGTTGCACATTGATGAATAGCATGTTTCTAATTTATTGTGTCAAACTGCATTTAGAGGAAGGTGTGTATCTAATGCACAAAATCTTCACTTGGTTTACTGTTGCAGTGTCCTGGATAAAGAGGGAAACTTGTGCATTTCAAACTGGGGAAAAGTGCTCTTTTGACAGCAGTGAAATGAACTGATTTACTTGTTCAGTATTTTGGAATTTGTCGGTGTTTGCAGTCTCATAACTGGCAAAGAAATTTCTTATCCTTGAGTGTCCAGAGTACATACAAAGCACTGAAGCCACTTGAATGCGAAATAGTTGTGGTATTAAAAATAATTTCTATGCCACTGTAAAAACTGGCAACTTAACACTTCCAGTTCATGAACTGCCTGTGATTTCCAGCAGTCCCACTGATTGCTTAGTTGATTATTTCATTTGTCTGATTTTTTTTCTAGTGGCTTCAATCAGATTTTGGCACAGGTTGCCAAAATTTTAAATTTAATTCAAAATTAAAATCTAAACTCAGTTTTGACATGATATTTCTATAGTATCTGTATCTGCATTGGTTCTGGTGTCAAAACACTGAAGAATTTCAGTTAAAGAATTGCAAAAGGATTTTTTACTGGCCTTTTTTTTTTAAATAGAAATTCTTTGCAAATATGAAAAAAAAAAACCCTCCCAGTTTTTGAAAGGAGTGAGCAGAAATGCTTCTGTAGTATTCTCTCTTGTGCTTCCCTCATGCACTGGGCAGGAGACAGAACTGCCCTGCAGTTCTCTTCAGGCACCATCATTTAGTTGTGTTCTGTTCCAGTTGGTTAAAATAGTGAAGCAGCAGGGTTTAAAATTTACTCTGTGGTGTCTGTAGGGGTTTGTATTTTAATCTTTCTTAATTCTAAACGTATTTAATAATAATGTCATGTAAGCATCTGTCTTCTTTACCAGAATTTTTAGGTTCACCCTGAGTCAGTTCTGGCTTTTTGGGTCCCTCTGGCCATGAGTAACTCAACTACTCACCTTGGGCAGTACCCACACTTTTAATTTGTGAGAGATGTGGTTAATTTAAAAGAGAAAAATAAAAGCCTCAGGAGGGTTTGGGTGGAGTGCCTGAGATGGGGCTGCTGAAATGACCTCACCAGGTCAAGTCTGCTGGTGACTAAAGGGGAGCAGGAGTATCCTTCTGGTTTGGTCATCAAAAGAAAGGCAGATGTTGGCTTTCATGCTTTGGCAGGTTCACCTCTCTTCCTAAAATGTGTCACATGAGAGAAGTGACAGAATGAGAGGACACAGTCTTAAGCTGCACCCAGGGAAATTTAGGTTGGACATTAGGAAAAAGTTCTTCACAGAAAGAGTGATAAAATATTGGAATGGTCGGCCTGGGGAGGTGGTGGAGTCACCATCCTGGATGTGTTTGAAAGAAGACTGGATGTGGCACTCGGTGCCAGGGTTTAGTTGGGGCATTAGGGCATGGGTTGGACTCGATCTTGAAGGTCTCTTCCAACCTGGCCATTCTGTGTCATTCTGTGTCATTCTGTGAAATGTGTTTGTACACAGGGAGTCGCATCAGACTGCCCCTGACAGCTCAAGTACCCCAGAAAGGAGGGGCTGCTGCCGTGTTCCATTGCACCACGGCGCTGGAATCCGGGGTTATTTCCTTATCTTGCCCTTTGTGGCTCTGCAGCTTGTGCTGGGACTCAGGAATTCCGTGCAGTGATGGGGGGCTGGCTGGAGCCCTTTCATACGTGTGTTACTGGCACTTTACACGGCTCTTGCCTCCCTGGCATGAATTATTTGCACTCCCCGTGCCTTCATCCACACTCAGCCTTGCCCTGTGAGCCCCTGCATGGTCCCATCCAGCCACTGTCTTCAAAACTGGGTTAGAATGTTTGGCAAGTGTTGTTTTGAGGACTGGCAGTGGTTCAGGTCAGTTAAGAATTTTACAGTAAAGTCGTTACACAATGAAGTTATAAAAATTAACTCTTCATATGCAGGCTAAAATAAATTAGTGTAATTGGGTTTTTTACTGTTCTACAAGAAGATACTAGGAACAAAAGGATAAAACTAGTAAAGTTTTCTGAATCACTGAATTAAGGGATTAGCTAAAAATGCCCCAAGGAAATGATCTTAACCAAAGAGCAAATAGTGCTAATTGCTCTTAAACTGAGCTTATTTAGTCTGCAGATGTTGCTAACAAAAGTGCATCCTTTTTGTTTTTGTGGGAGAGGGAGTGTCAGTGTGTAGGTGGGGAGCACACCCGGCCTGCCACAAGTCCAGGAGGGTCAATGAGACTTCTCAGAAAAGGTGTCAGAACCAGTCCAGTGGTAGTATTCCTGGGGCAATAGGGCAAGTGGATTTATTTCTGGGTAAAGTTGGTGCAAAAAAAGAAGGGGATATGTTAAATGGGTCAGAAGTGCTAGTGTATGAGATGTTTTTATAATTCCAAGATTTTGCTTGTTCCTTAGGCAGTGATAAGAAAGATAAGACGCAAGAAAAAGTCTGATAAATGATTGCAGCTGTACCGTGTCATACAACAAAAAATATATATATCAAACCTTGTTTTTATCTGATCTGGTAAACATCTCTTCTGAAGTGCAGCAGCTTGGAAACCTGGGTTTTTATTACTTGTTGGTGATGGAAGATGCATCATTATTGGGCTGCCAAGTCCTATGCATTTATTGCTCTGTGCTGTATAGGGTCTGTGTATTTATTAGTGCTAAATACCTCGTGTTGTTCCATTCCAACATTCTGACACTGACTTGGAAAAGCATGGCATAAAAGTATCCTCAACAAAACAGGGAAGAAGAGCCCTTGACTAGGTGTGACTGAAATAATATCTACAGTGTTCTGCTTGGAGATGAACCAGACCCCAATATTTGGTGTTTGACACTGAGGGGAAATTCTTTTGCTAGGTGGAGTATTTTTGACAAGTGCATTTGATACTCCTCTCCTGAGCATTTGTCACTTGCTCCCTTGGTTAACCAATGTGTGTTAGCTTGATCACAAAAGAAGGCAGCAAAATTTACAGGCCTTCTGTTTGTTCTCCATCAATAAAAATAACTAAGTATCTGTAGGTTCAAATGGAAAATAGAGGCATAGGGGTTTGTTTTTGGTTTTGTTTTTTTTTAAGTTCATAAATATTCATCACTTTTTTTTTTTCCGTTTGAAAATGAAAACTGGGCTGGTCTGTGGATGCCTTAATGAATCTGTATCAGAACAGGAAAAACCACATCAGCAGCAAATCACTTCAGTGATGGTACCTGCCTGGCATATTTTAATATTAAGATGTGGGTAAATTTTCTGTCTTTAAGAAGCTGAAAGATTGGGGAAGTTATATTTTCCAAAGACCAGCAGCAGAGGTCTTGAGTTTGTTGCTTTCTCTGTCCAGTCTAGTCCATCACATGGATAGGTGTGAGTTGACTTAAAAAGCAGAGAAGAAAAGTCCCAAACCCACCCGTGTCATGAAGCCCTGACAGCAGTTACAGAGAATGAGAATTCCGTAGGTGACTGCAGAGGCAGAATTCTGTAAATGAAATTCCCAAATGGTGAAATCCTATCCCCAGCCTATTCCAGTTTGAACGAGATTTGCAGGATGCACAGCTCAGGCAGTTTCAGATTCCTGGTGTGAAACAATCAAGATAAGCATCAAAAAGTAAAGAAAGGGAAAAGCCCTGTTAGATCAAACACTGGGCACTAATCTCTTCGGCAGAATTACTCCTTCCAGAGTCCTTACTACTCTTGTTTAAAATAACAGAAGCCCCATGGCACCAAGAGTTTCTCTTAAGTTGTCTTCAGCTGCATGATTTAATTATGGGGAAGGTTTTCCTGGTTATTTAAAATGTATTTGCAGCTACCAAATCTTCACCGAGGACAAACCTAAGTCTTCTCTTGCCCCTGACATTTGCTCCTGTGAAATTGCTGGTTTTTCTCCTGTCGGTGATGTTGTGTAGCTGTACTTGAGTCTGATCCCTTAACTAACATCAGCATTCTTTTTTTTCTGCTTTTTAAACTGTTTGTAAAGTGGTGTAATTGGTTATCTAATCCCACTTGCACTTGTTTGTAGGATAAACACCTGCTGTGTGTTGCTCTGTATGTGTAACACATAAGTTCAAAGGGATATAAATTGAGCTGTACAGCTGCAATGACCGTAGGAAATCCAACAGAAAATATTTCCAGTGAAACAAAAATATTGACTTCACTCATTTTGGCAACAAATTAATTTTGCTTAGAGTTTCTTTACACTCATTTTCAATAGGGAAAAACCTTTTCCTACAAGCAGGAAAACCAACATAATTGAAATGTTAATTTACATTATCAAACAGTATTTTTAGGAGAAAGTGGGGGGGGTTTTGGGGGGGGTTTTTGTTGTTTTTTTTTTTTTTTTACATTCAGGATAGACCACCTAGATCTATCCTGGAAATACATAGTTTAACAGTTCACATGTATATGTATAGCTAAACCCTCTTTACTGCTTAGGACAGGCTTGAATAAGGGCACTGTTGGGTTGTCACCAGTTAATCATGGCCTAGTTGGTGATCTTTGTAAGACCTCTCTGCTGTGGTTTTGTTTCCTGATGCTCATCAGTTCTTTTGATTGTGTTGTTTTTGATAAATCAAATACGTGTTTTCCTTGCTCATGCTTAAGTCCTGTTAAAAGAAAAAAAAAAAAAAGGCAAAGAACAAGTGGCATGATTATATTATTTTAATATGCTGCTGTTGATTGATTACTTTAGTCTATTTATTTAATAGATGCTGTTCTCCTTGACCATAGTGTTAAAGTAAATATTTTGCTATGTTTCTCTGTACTGTAAACTCCTTATTCTTTGGAACAGGTTTTGGTGTCTCTTACTCCATGTACAAGTCTAATATTGATGCAACTATTTTGCCCTTCAGTCAGTGTGACAGACAAACAGCTCTGGTATCTAAATGGTTTGAAAAGACAACAGAATAACAGATACATGTTCTATACAGTTAGTGTCTGTGCTGTTTCTGGTACAGCTCATGCCTGGTACATCATCCCACGTTTGCTGAGAGCTTTTTTGCTGCCCTTTTGGTGTCCAAGGCACCAGGCATCCTTTGGAAACATGTATTTTGGTGATGGAGCTATCGGGCAGTGCTGCTCCTGCATTTCTTCCCTTTCAGGGCTGTGTTCCCTCTTCCTTTCCTGAGCCAGTTCTGTCCTCCTTTGACCCTGCAGTGGGATGCTTCAGGAGCTGAGTGGAAGAAAACTGGTTGTTTTTTGTTTTGGTTTTTTTTTTTTTAGGGGAAAGGAAGTGTTGAGAACACCCAGCTGGGAGAGTGTAGATGAGGGTAGACTGAGGTCTCTCAGTGCAATAGCAGTTAGATCTTGGCTAGGATGTGACTTGAGCATAAAACTAAACCAAAGGCTCCAGGTGAGCCACACCTCTGAGCTCTTAGGGACACGAGACAGCTCCTTTGGGAAGGAAGTGTGCTGTGCTGCTGCCTTCTGTGATTTTAGCCCCTGCTGCAGGGAAGGCTCCCCTTGCCATGGTAATGAGAAGCACGGGCTTTCTTCCTGTGCCCTGCTCTGCAATTTGTCACAGCTCAGTAGCTGCTGTGTTAGAATAAGTTGTCCTTTTAGCAGGCACGGCTGGATAACCAGTGCATGAGCAAGGGCAGCCCTCTCCAGGTAGGTTTTAACTCTTTGTGAATCAGAGCCCTCACGTGAGCTTGCAAAATTGCTCTGTTACAGAAGTGATGGAGACATGGAAAGAGCACAGGCCAATGCTTGTAGGAAAGATGATATTGTCTGCTGGTGGCATGGTGTGAAGATTTGGAAAAAGGAAAAAACATCCTTGTGTTGCTTGGTCTTGGGCAGCTACTTAGTCACAGGGTTTACCTGTACAGGAGGAAGAAGCTTCATCTGTAGGTTATTTGTGTGAAAATATGACCAAGACTCAGTAGTTGTTTGGACAGGTGATACAACACGTTGTGATTCAGGTGTCACTCAGTTTTGAAGGTTCCTGGGGAAATGAGAGGGGAGCTGTATCCCAGGAACACCTGGAGTGCATCAGCCCAAGCTCCACTGCAAACTTTGCTTTTGGCCTCTAGTACGACTTAAAGTATTCAGAAAAATGTTTTCATACCTGTGGATTTTTAAAGTGCTTTTGAGTTTTAAAAGTAACTCATAATTTTGAGGGCTATTTTAAAGCAATTCCTGGATCCTCACTCTTCAGCCTCTATACTACCACTATCACATACCCAATATCACAAGCAAGGTAGATTTTTAAGAGCATTTTGGAACATTTTGGAATTTTAAACGTGACCCTTTGCTGCAAGGGCAGGTATCCTGGGAGTTATTCCTGCAGTGGGCAGACAGAAGGCAGCCAGCCTTCCTACTGTGTCCTCAGACAGGGAGAGTCACTTCAGCCCCACTGGGTGTACACAGCGTTCAGGGTCAGTGGCCACAGCAGGACAGCTTGAGCCTGTTGACGTCAAGCTGTCTGCAAACACCTCTGGCAGCAGAAACCAAGCCCCACTGCATTGTCTGAATGTCCTCAGCAGCTCCTTAGCTTGGCTTGGCAAAAACAGAGATTACTCTGAAAGAATGCCCTGTTTGACTCCTGGGTGCCCAAAGAACTGAAGGTGGTCGTGGTACCCACCCTGAGGCAAACCCAGCCAGGGCTCCCATGGTGGTTACACTCCTTGGGGTTGAGAATAACACAATATTGTCAAGTCCTTTTGTTATTTTGGGAGATTTCCTTATTTAAGCATTTTGAGCCTAGTTCCAAATGTCATGTCTGCATAGAACATGTGTCACACCTCCCCAAATCATGGCATATTTGAGACAGAATTTTAATTAATTCATTAAATTAAGCTTGCCATAATCTAGATAAGTTCTTCTGCAAGGCTACTGTGAATCTCAAGGCAGGAGAATGTGTTGTTCTGAAAACACAGTATATGTCTAAAAGCACAGATGAGGCAGGCACTGTTAGCAGAAGAAGGTGATTTTCAGTTTTGTTCCACATCCCCATATTGGAGACCAATTTAAAAGTCCTTCTAACCTTGCAATGATCAGTTCCCTGCAAACACATTTCCATGCTGACAAAAGCAGCTGCTGCCTCCCTTCAGCTGTGAAGGCTTATCTGAGTGAACTGGGTGTGAATGGAGAAGGGAAGGGTTCTCACCCACCCGTGCAGCTGAGTTGATGTAGTGAGCTGGAGAAGGCTGAACTAGTATCATGGGAAATATGTCTGTTCTTACTTTGAGGAAAGAGAATGGGGAAAAATATTGTGATTTGTTTGTTTCTTTGTTTTTTCTGTGTGTCTTGGTTCAGTTTTTTAGGTGTGTATTTGAAATCTGTGATAACAGAGTGGCCCCTAAATGTTACACATCAGAATTTTTTTTCTTTTTTTTTTTCTTTTTTTTGAGTAGGAAAAACAATTTTCTCTTTCCTATTTGAAGGGAGTCTGCTGAGAGTTTTAGCTGATTATTATTCCAGTGATGAATTTAAATTTAAAACACAGTTCTAGACTAAAAACACAGAAAAATTATTTGACACAAGAGCACTGCTTTGATGAATATGTCAGTGCTCATCACGTCCGCTATTTTCAGAAGAAGAATTCCACAAATTGGAAGCTACCTTGAATTTTCACAGGTGGGCCCCCATCCTGCAGGTAGCAGTCTGTGAAGGTGGGGTTTTGTGAGTGCTTTAAGGTCCTTTGGCATAACAGTGCTTTGAGTAATAACTCTTTATACTCCTTCCCAGTCTAGACTGGGTTTAACTTCATTCTCTAGGACCTTCTAAATTCGAGTTTATGTGAATTGGATTATTTGCTAATGAATTTCATTGAAATGCCTTGCAAGTGAAATGGTGCTGCAGCACTGCTGGCCCTCCTTCCCGTGGTGCCAGCTGGTTGGTATTGACAAGATTATTGGGGTGCATTACAGGGTTTTAATGGAGCTGGCTCCGTTGGTTTCCTCTCCAGCAATTCAGCTGCCTTCCCTTTCAGTGGGCTACGAGCTATTTTCTGTGATTGCCTCAAGTTTTTACTGTTAAGGAAATTGGTGTTTAAACTTCTGCAGTATTCTTTTCCTCTGGTCTGACTGGTCCTGTGTTTCTCATTGCACAGTGAATCCTGTTTCTGTGGGTTTACAATGCAAGGTTTCTGTATCTGGATGAACTTTTCTCCAGAGTAGTGCTGTCTGCTTGCCCAGTTCTTATCCTTTATCCCCTCAGATACCCTTTGTTTTAGCCATTGATTCACATATGTCCATACATACCGGTGCTTGTTCTATCTAAGAGTATTCCTGAAGGGAGGAAAGTTGTGCAGCTTTAATTTGATATGAATGTACAAGTTAAGCATTTCTTCTTTGAAACATCTGGAAAATCAACGTACATCAGGTTTTTCTATATTTCTGATGGAAAAAAGGTATAAGAACAAAGATGAGGAAATAAAAGTTTCTCAGTTGGCAGAGAAGAGCTGTTTCAGGTAGAGTTTGGGAATTTGTGTGGATACGTCTCTGGGCAGGTCTTAAAATGCTTTCAGTGCTTCCTCATGAGGCTTCTTGTAAGCCATCCTCGCCCACACTGTGCTCCCAGAGTGAAGTACTGGAGCAGCCTGTGCCTGTTATTTTGTCACTGGGAACCCTATTGCTACCTACCAGTTTCAAGTACTGACAGTTTTTAATGTCGTCTTGTGTGTGGTGCTGATTTCCCCCCACACACTTGTTTCTCCTGAAATTTCCGAGTTGGTATTTGTCTCACTTTAGCCTCTCTGTCAGATCTGAAAAGCAGATGTTGTTGTAGACGTGCTGAATTGCTGAAAAAAAATTGCCATGCATCACTGTGGAACTGTGATTAAAAGAAGTAACTTTGGTTTTCTCTGTTTATGTTCCAAGCACAGCCCTGTTCGAATCACCATTAGCTTTGTATGTGCCTATTAACCAAATGAAAGGAAGGATTCAATGGAGTGATTAGTTTTCAATTTAGGCTTTTAAAATTATTGTCTCATGCCTAGTTACTGAGGGGAATATCCAGGATTTAGTTATTTTTAATTCTATTTTGATTGGGACACTTTTTCCAGATACTGAATCCAGATAAAAGCAGGATACTCAAGGATAATTTAGAAGAAAAGATACTGTGTCCTTAGAAGGCTTTTGTGATTCAGAAAGCACAACATCTAATGACTAAATTTGTTGTTAAAACTCAAATAGCACCAAGATCTCAGAAAGTATTATAAACAGTGTGATCCTAAGAAGATTAGGAAAAAAACACAAGAGCACAAGTTCACATGGTGTTCTGGAGCAATTCAAAGCTCGTGCAAAAAACCACTGGTTTAGCTGTAACACAAACCCAGTGTCATGTCTGGGGAGGAGAAAGCAGCACCAAGAGCAGCTTTTCTAAAAGGAAATGGTTAAACAATTCTGCAAGCAGTGCTTAGAGAAATCCTTGCTTTGAACTGGTTGTGTTTGGGGACAGGTAAGGACTAGCATCAGTGTACCTCTGGTCTGTGTTTATGACCAGATCTGTCACTGTGTTGGTGCCAGGCTTGTTTTCATCTGTGGTTTCCTTTGTACCACTCGATTGTTACTTGGTTGATAGCAGCAGCCCAATCTGTGCAAGCTGCCTGGGTGGGTATTTGCTGCTTTGCTGTGTTAGTTTTGGCCCTGCAGGTGGGAGCTGCCTGCAGGCTGGGTTTGAGGCTGGAGTGTGGCTGGTCTCTGTACAGCACAGCAGGGTAGGATGCTCTTCACAGGGAGATGATGTTGGGTGTTGTACCGAGTGTTTGGCCCCAAATCTCCAAGGGGCACAGGCCTCAGGTGTGTCATTTTGTGCAGAAAAAACTGGTGTGGGCAAGGCTGGTAAGCACTGGCCCTGAGCACACGTGTGTCAGTGCACACAGGGCAAAATCACCTTTCTTTTCAAGTTGAGGGGAGCAGTTTTCAATTGATGTTGAACATGTTCGTCATGAGGCAGTGGTGAGCCCTTCCCAGCCCCTCCAAGGTGAAGGATCCAGACTCACAAACTGCTGTGCATTCCCCAGATGTGGCTTATCAACTTGCAGGGCATCTGGTGGATTATTTTTAAGTGTCACGTGGTATAGCTATTACTACATCTGGGCACCTATTTAAATCAACATAGCATGTTGGAATATAAAGGTGAGAATCAATAAATTATAACTGTCACCTACATTGTTTCAAGGTACATGCCAAAATCCAATAAGATAAATTTGGAAAGAAAAAAAAGCTGCTGATGAGGCGTTTGTACTCAGCAATTGATTGTGAAGAAGGACATTGCAGAGTTTTCTAAATGTTTACACATCGCTTCAAGCGGCCTTATTTAAAATTGGAGCCTACAACCAATTAACATTGAGTGAGGAATGAAGTGAAGTCAGTGAACCCTTTCTTTTCTCATTCTCTGCTCTCTTGAGTCTTTGCTTCCAGCTTCTTTCCGTGTCACTGCCCTGTTTAGATGTAAAGCAAAGGACAAGAAGCCTCTTCCACGGATCAGGCGGAAAGGTTTCCCTCTCTGGCTTCGATGATAAGTACTGCTCTCGAGATTGCACAAGGGCAAAGAGGAGTTGGAAGGAGACAGTTTGGGCAGTGTGTACTGAAGAAAGCCTTTCTTTCCTTGAAGAAAATGGTTTATGTTTGTGCAATCATCCCTTTATTTATGTTTGCAATGTTCCTTCCCAAATGGAATAACCCAAACCGAGCGTTGCACTCGGGGTAGCAGGGCCCTCCTCTGCCTTTCTCCACACAAAGCTTTTGTCATGATTTAGACTGTTCTCAAAAGAATATTGGTTGGTTGCTGGTTTGTTCTCTTTTTAAGGAAAGCTTGTTATAAGCAAATGATGTTTTTATGGGGTCTACAGAGCAGATGTTAAAGCTTTCTCTTTTCAGCTGGTCAGCGGCTCCAGCTATGGAAAAAAAGCTTTCTGAGTAGCCTTGCATGGGATACTGTACCTCTGGAGGACTGGAGTTTCACTCAGCCTATTTACATATTTTCTGCAGCACTAGTACAACCAAGCAAGAAAATCAGAGCATGTTTGCAAATTCTTTCAATTCCCAGCATTCCTGCATTCCTCAGCATCCTCTGCCGTGCCTCGTGTTTGCACTGTGAAGGTGATGTTTCTGCCTGCCTTGTGGGATCTTCTAAGAATAAAATAAGCCCAAATGCTGCACCTTTTTTTTTTTTTTTTCTTTTTTTTTTTTTTTTTTGGCTGGGTCCAGAAATGGCTCTGTAATGAATGATTTTGTTGAGCTTAAAAATTGCACGCGACAGCCTCGTGTCGATCATGAGTCCCACAAGCTACAGTTATTCTTTACTCATAGTAAAAGTTTTTTGACCACAGGTTGCAGATGCTTGGTGAAGAATTTAATCTAAAAATAGTCTGGTAATGCTTCATTAGCCACCCATGTCCATCTGTCACCCTTCCTGCTCTTTGAGTGGGCGATTAGATTATGTCCTAAAGAAAAGTCATCTGGCAAGTATTCGTATGGAGGGCAGTCACTCAGGAATATTGGTGTGGGTAAAAATCGTTTGTCACTGCTGAATAGAAATGAATGTTGTAGTGGATGGAGTTATTTGGACATCAAAAGCTGTGTGCTTATACTTAGTTATTTTATTGCTGGGTGCATAAAATTATTATGGACATGTAAAGAAAATTACTTAAATGTAGGAATTTGTGGATTTGTTTGCATTATGTTTTTGTTTGTGTTTTAATTCAAGGTTTCTCTTGAATTTTGCACTAGGAAGATTTCTGTAATTTACGTGTTGTCAAGTGTTGCTAGCAATTAGTATGAACTGATTGTTTTTTTTAATTACTGAGGTCACTGCTGGAGTTGGTAAATCTTTGGGCTCATGGGCACACCTGTGTATATAAATTATTTAGTGCAAGATGTGTTAGGAGAACGGATTTATTTTTCTTTTCTGCTTCAGAGTGGATGTAACCATTTTGGAAGTCATACCACTGGAATGTTGATTTTTGTTTGGGACTTTTCCAAGTGTTTAGATGTCGGTAGCTGTGGTTTATTTCCCGAAGAAATTTGGCATGGGCAGATGATACTGTAAGTTGCCTAGTTGCCTTCCTGAAGCTTTTTTGGGAGAGCTGAAGCAAAATGCAGACATCAGGATGCTTCTGCCCAGGTTGCTGTGTGTGTGTGCTCGTGCTGAATGGGTGCAACCACCCAGAGGCCTGGAGGTGCAGGTGTCCATTCAGCAGCAGCATTTGTCCCCAGGTCTGTGTTCCCAGCCAGGCTCCCTGCAGGAGCAGCTCTGTGATGTGGGGAGGACAGGAGATGTGCAGGTTCCAGCTCTGTGCTGTGCCCCAGCTCTGCTCTGGGCTCTGAGCAAATTCCAGGAACTGAGCAGGCTGGGAGAGCCAGGAAGGTTAAATGAGAACATTTTACAGTGTGTTAACAACACTGCTTCCTAAGTAACAAATACTAACCTTTCCTATTTTTCTCCTTATTTCCCTGTCAGCATCACCCTTCTGTGGCAAGAGGCACCCGAAAGGAAAACTTCTGCATATCAATGCACTGCCAATGGTAAGCACCTTTTAACTGACTAAAGGTGGTGTGGTCTGTCTCTGCACACATGCCATTAGCAGGCTTACACTGCAAACAGTATTTTTAGAATAACTGCTTTTTAGTATTCAAGTGGATTATTTTCATTTTTTAAGGAACATCTAGACCATTATGCTATTTGCCAAAATTATTACAGTAGCACCTGGCTTTATCCTGTGGAAAGTAGGCCAGCATGTTAATTTTGAAGTGAGAAGTGTGACTTGACAGTAACATAGCTCATCCTGTTGGTGAGTGGTGTTTCTTTCTCTTTTGGCCAAGAGCCTGTTTGGGGGGAGCTGTAACCAAGCCGTGTTCTGTTGCCCCCCCTTGGGTGCTCTCTGCAGTTTGTTTCAATACTAACAGCATTTCCCAGATAAAAAACAAAACCAGCTCTGCATTGTCAGGTGTATTTTACTTCAGCCCATTTGTCAGTGTAAGACCAGTGAAGTAAAAATCTTAGCTTCTGTAGAAAGGGGCAATCTTATTCCATCTCTGGAATGTCAGTTTTACAGACTATTGCAATTTCCTATTTTCTGATTGTCCTTATGGTTTGCGGGTGCTTCCTGATATCTGTGGAGATGGAAAGCAGAGCTGAGGCCTGAAGGGAAGGACTGGGACTTACTGCTTCAGCTTTGATCAAATCACCTCTTTTTAGCAGTTTTGGTGTCTTGTGCTGTTACAGTTGAGGTACAAAAGAGGTACCTTCAGCATTAGCCTGAAGAATTTAATGCATAAAGTGCCAGCCTGAGTTCTGTGTTTGAAGCATCTCTAGATCATTGTGCTCTGTACAGAAGTTAAAGGGGTAATATTTTGAATCACTTGCTTTGAAAACTCCATTTTGGATCTGAGAGCTGAGCTGGCTTCCTCTGGTTTGCGTGTGGAAATGGATCTAAAGAATATATAAATCAATTATATCCTCACTTATACCTTTGCAACTCCAATGTCTTTGCCCTGTGAGCAAAGTGATGCTCAAAGAGAGTTTGCTTGGATGGAACTGCTTTACTTGGAGGTAGTAAGCAATTCTGTTAATGCCCAAAGACATTGTGGAGTGAAATGTAATATATTTGTCACAAAGTAAAGCAAATACACCTCTGAGATCAGAAGATCAAGCATGTGTGTTGTTCAATAGTCTGGTTTTTAGGCTCAGAGTTGATATGAGTAGAGTTTATATTAATTTGGGATGAACTTCAGCTGTTGGAATGGATTGTTGAGTGAGAAAGAATAGTGTTTACCTGGTCACTCAGACTTCTCACTCCTGAACTAAGCAGTGCTCTCAGCCTTTTCTACTATTGTTAAATCTTCATTGTTGTTGTTGACCTTTTTCCAGCAAAAAGCTCCTCTGTTTTCTTTTTATTTTGTAGTGGTTGAGTGTTATTTTAGTTATGATTTAAGATACTGATCTGTATTACTGCCTCTCTTAAAAACATGACTCATTTCATATTAACCTAGTCCTTATACTTCATAAAATTTTAAAATACTGTGAGACTGTACTTGAAATGTTGCTGCATTTTGTCCTAATTTCCCCCTACAAATTATATTAGAAATTCAGAATTGCACAGTCTCAAGGGCATGGTACTTGTTACAGTGATCATAAAACATACTCAACTGTTACTTGCAGGGAAGTGAAGAACTCCCCACTCTTTTCTTTGAGGGCTGTTTTTGTGCTCTAAGGTGTTATACTTTATTATTCAAGAGATTTCTAAACCATTGCTCACCTCTGATTAACTTGGAAATAGTTTGAATGTAGATTTAAGAGACAAGTTAGACACATTTTTTACCGTCCCCAATGTAATCGTAACTAAACTTGTACAGTAAAAAATACTTTTATTGGTTTTTATTATGTTTTTCTCTTTGCTGTGTGTAAACAAGGTGTGGGCCAGAGGTTGCTGAAGGAAGCAGGTTGTGTACATCTCCCAAACAGGCCTTGCTTTAACCATGGTTGCCCATGTTCAACACACATATCTGAATAAAAAATCAATTCCTGATTCCCTTGAGAAATGGTTGTAGGGTTTTTGGTCATGTTTTTGCCCTGATTGTCAGTTCCATTTCTTAGTAGTAAAAAAAACCAAAAATAACAATTTACACATATTCCATCCTTTTCTATTGTTTTCTTAGATTTTTCAATTTTCATGGTAATTAAAATAAGCTTATTTTTTGCAACATATTGCTATGCTATACATACATATGTTATGTATATGTTAACTGATAAACCAAATTGGGTAAAATACTAGTTACTCCTTAAAAGTTATTGTAGTTGTTGGCAATTCTTTAGAAAATTAAATATTTATATTGTGATATAGCATGGCTGTGTTCAGTGAGTGTAAGTTCTCCGTCCTATTCTTCCAGCCAAATTTAATGTTCCTCACAATGTCAAAGGAAAGATGCAAAGGCTTAATGAAAAAGACCTGGTAATTGCAGGAAAGTAAGTGTCTAATGCTGCTGTTCTAGGATTTTGAGGGTTCATTTAGAGGCTGATAAGTGGGTACTTAATCTAAGGTCACAAGAATTTATGAATGTGTCGGAAATAAAAATTTGAAGTCTTGGATCTTTGGTCTAAGCAAAAGATGACATCAGGATTTCAACAAGGGCTTTAGCAAATACATTTTCTTATTATGTGATGGAACAGGCAGCTTACCCAAGAGAGATTTTCCATTTTATCTTGCAAGGCTTTTTTCTGAGTTCTTGAATCAAACCAAGTTTGCCTTTCTGCCTCTGCAAGTCATTGAAGCAGGTTTGTGAGTGTGCTCATGAATATGTGTGGGAATATAGGAGTGTGCTTATCTGTGCATGTATTTATACACACATATAGATGTGGATCTAAATTTAGAAATGCAGAATGGACTGTGCAAAACCCAGGAACATACAGAAAGGTGGGAGCTACCAGTTTGTGACTGTCCTGTGGCAGCTTGCTGGGATGGGTTTAGTTCTGCAGAGGTAACCAGAGAGGGCTGGGAAGGACTCAAGCAGGGCAATGTGGTGGCCTGGTCACAGGCATCCTGGAAAAAACTGTCTGGGTTCTGAGCTTTTACATGGATGATTTGACAAAGATTAACATCCTGATCAATTAAAAAGGTCTGATGAAGAAGAGGATAGAGGATATTATTGTTTATTACAAGCTGGCACAGGTAAAGTCTGAGATAGGCAGTCAACACAAAATTACCACAGGCAAGTAGTGTCATTAACAGCTGAGGCATGTCCTCACAGTCTTGGGGGGAATACCAAGTAGGTGATTTAAATCCATTCTTCAGTGCTGCCTACTTTTAGGTGAACACATTATGCTGTGTTTGGAGGGTGTACCACACCTATTGTGTGCTATGTCAACTGTTCCTACACGTAAGAGATGTTACAGAACAGCTCTGCAGGCACTGAGTCTCTTGGGCCAGGAAACTCCATGGGTGCAACATTTCAGTCTAATTACCTAGGCAGGGGATTTAGCTCAAACAGAGGAGGGCTTGGAGGAGCTGGGGAGAATGAATAAATCACTCCAAAGTGAAGGCACTGGAAGATGTCTGCAGAAATTTGCCCAAGACTTGTTTTGGGGAAATAGTTGTTTTTAAGTTGAATGCCTTTGTGGTGCCTTCAGGTGGTCCTGTGACATTACCAGTCCTTGGAAGGCAGGTGAATGAATAAATGGATATAACTATTAGCCCAATAAATGGATATAACTATTAGCCCAATAAATAGAACTATTAGCCCAATAAATAGAACTATTAGCCTGTGCTCCCCCAGCAGATAAACCCATCCAAACACTGATCTGCCAGGCCATTATGTTAAAATGCTTCCATGCAAAGGAATCCCAAGGGAGGGGATGTGAGCTGGGTTTGGTGTGGAAGCCTTGTCTCTGCTGGCACCCACCAAGGACAGCTGGAGGGCTGTGCTGCTCGCTCCAAGGTTTTTGCACTGGAATTGCAAAACTGGCTTGGTTTCAAGAGGAGCTGAATGGCATCTCTCAACTATAGGTATATCAAATAAGTGTCTGCAGATGAGCAGCTCTTTGTAAGGCAGTGGAGCTGAAGGTCAGTTGTCATTATACTGAGAACAGGGACCCCTGCTTCCCAGAGTTTATGAAACTTGACAGTACTAAAAATGTTGCCCTCAAGAGCCTAGAATAATTGATTCAATGTAAGTAACCCTGCAAGACTAAGGCCCTTATTCTGTGAAATACAAATGCAAGTGCATCCATGTAACTTTTAGTGCAGGAGTAGTTCTTTTTAGATATAAATAAGGGGCACTTGCATGCATAAAGCTAACCAAGCTTGAAAGCACTTTGAACAGTAGGGCCTAAAAGTGCTTATGAAGTTTATTGTTGAGGCTGTTGGTTGTACAGTTTATGGAGTGCCACCTTAAAAGGAAAAAAAAACCCCTTAAATATTTATTTCTAGCAGGTTCTGAAATAGTCTAAAATAACTGACAACATGAAATTTTGGACTGTTTTGCTCCTTCTGAAATCAGTGGTTGCTATTGTCAATGAAGGAAGGTGAAGTGCAATGTATTTTGTGTGATAATTTGTTGTGGCTAAACAGTTACATTTCAAAATGTTCATACATCAGTTCTATTTATTGGATCAGCATGAATTAGCTAATCTAGTGGTTTATGTGTGGAAGAGGAAATACTACTAATAATGTGATACAAAAGAAAAGTTCCATCGTGTGGTAGGGTGCAAACTGTGATAAGCATTAAAAATTTTATGCACACTACTCTGAATCGTTTTTGGAAAGGTTTTTGAATTTTCTGCTTCTTTACAGAGAGCAAGTTAATCACACTAGCAAGATCCCTTTGTGGCTGAGAGGGAAAACACCCCTTTTCTCCTTTTTCTGCCATTAAAGTTCACCACTGCATGAATCGACTGAAACGGAAATGAATGTCCTTTAAAAAAATTGAAATGTTGGCTCTGTTTTGAAGTAGGATTTGTCAGAGAACTTTCTCTGCTGTTTCTCTAAGCATTTTGCAGTTCAAAAATAAGCTTTGACTAAGAATTCTCGGCAAAATCATAAATATGTAATTATCCAAGCAGCCGGGCTATTTAGGCCCTGGCAGGTACCCAGTGCAAGAGCAAAGGGAACTGGGCCAGATGTTCTTCAAGCTAGAACATCTTCTAAAACAGAGTGAGGGCCATTGCTGTTCCTTATTTACTGCCATTCCTAGGTTTTAAATCTTAAATGTGCTTGAAAAGAGGCTGTTGTGGCTGCAGTGAGTTGTCTTCTCTTACAGCTGGTTTATTCTGGTTTTTGTCATTGTTGTCTTCCTCTGCTTCACCTCCCCCCCTTTGGTTTCTTCTGTCTTTACTGCTTCATGCTGGTGTTGGTTCAATAGGTAATAGTAATGCAGTTAGCATGAGATTGTATCTTACTTGATCAGCATGCCATCTGCTTTAGAGGAGAGGGAGATTTTGTGTTTCTGCTCTGGGTTCACTGCCATATGCCCGTGGTGTAGTTGTATAACCTGAAATGACCCTTTTCCTGCTCTGTTATATGAAAGAATTAGAAATACAGCATAAAGTCTTCTTGACAAAGTTTGTTGCATGGTTAAAAAATCCAACTGACTTTTGAGTGTATGTGAAGTAGGATATTGTAGAGAAAACTCAAGGACAGGCTCTTTTGTGTCCCAGCATGAGTGTTGCCATCTGCAGAAGAGCAAGGCTGATTTCACAGGAGACTGTGTCAATGTGTCACTTGTATCATCAGGCCTTGATCCTGGTTTCCTTCTTGTCAACAGAAAGTTGATATTAGCTCAAGTTAACAAAAGTAAAAGCTGCCCTTAGTTTCAGCAGTGCTGATGCTGGGAGATAATGAATATTGCTGCAGAACCATAGGAAGTCTGTAGGCTGTGTGGAATGACACAGCTGATGCTGCTTTTACTTACTCAGGAGAAGCAGAGACCTGCTGGCCTTTAAAAGCCAGGACCCTGTGTGGCCATCAGCATGGATGGCATGGCTATCAGCCTGTATTTGCTTTCCAAGTCTTTAGTTCTCTGAGTGATGAGAAGAAAAATTGTAGTCAGTGCACCTATATCTGTAAACAAAGGTCATGTGTGGTGTTCTTATTGTAATTTATTAACAAATATAAGATACTGTTCAAGATGAGGAATTTGAATCCCATACTGAGCATATGTAGGATTGGCATCCATGAATTTAATATTCACACAAATGGAAGGTATCGATGTCAAATGTGAGCTGTAGTTAGAATCTTTGACCTCATTAATGATATTCATGAAATCTTCCTCTTTCATTTAATTTCTTTGGGCTGTAGATGGACCGTATTTTATTACAGTCTACATGTGTTTTAAAAATGTTTTATCCTGTGTTCACGTGTTTAACAATGGTTTAAAAAAGAAAAGCTAAAGGTAGCCTAAATTAAACTCAAGTCCATCCTCCATGTGAAAAGGAGAGGACTTGAATAAAGTAATAAATTGGGCACATGGTGTGACTTGGGAATGGTTCTGTGCAGGGCAAGGAGCTGGACTCGATGACCCTTGTGGATCTCTTCCAACTCAGCTGATTCTGTGATTCTGTGAGACTGGAAAAGAAGCTTTTACAAAATCAGCCATTTCACTCTCTTGTAACTTGTTTTCTCTTTTAGCTTAGTGGACACTTTCTATGAGAACAGCCATACACTTCTGGTAAAGAGCATACAGTAAGCCAAATAACATACACATGATGGACTATGAAGAAGTGATTTTAAGTGTGTGCTTACTGATGAAAATCCAGAATAAAGTCACTGGTGGTTAAAACAGAGAACAGATGAACCATCAGAGCAGAGTCTTTTTTCATGAATAAAAGAAACAAATTTAAAACTATCAGGTACATAACACACAAATTAAGGGGAAAATAGATGGTCAAAGGTTAAAGAGAGAATGAAAACACAAGTTTTATGGTCACAAGATCAAATGAGGCATTAGTTAATTTTCCTTTTTTTGGTGCAGTTCAGCAGGAGTTCAAGTAATTCAACCGAGTGATTGAACTGGAACAGGAAAGAGTGCCAGAAAAACTGGTTGCTAATAACATAAACAGAAAAAGTAATCAAATGAAGCTAAGACTTGATTTCAACATTTCACATTAAAATCCATTTGAAAAGGCCAGAATTCCATCCTTGCTCATGGAACCTGATTTACGTAGAAAACAAATTTGTAACAAATATTCTTTTAACAGCTGATAAATTATTCTACTAATAAGCTGTCAGAATGGATTTAACCAAGAAGTGGCTGAGGCTCAGATGGTGTTTTCTGGACACTGACCATCTGGGAAATTGGAAGTAACCTGAGGAGTAAGGGTATTTGAACTGTGAGGAGGTGACTTAATTACATAAATAGCAAAGGGAAACCACATTAAGGATGCTGGGGTTTTGCTCGAAATAGAAGATAAAGTACAACTTAATATTTCCTACCATTGATACCCCAAGGTGATGTGCTACTCTTTGGGCAAGAGCACTGCTTCCTTTTCTTGTACACATTCCATACCTCTTATGATAAGCAAGTAACTGGTATGTGTTTGAGTTTGTGACTGTGAATGGAACTTAGAAAAGATTGCTGGCACACCTTTTCACTGGCCTAATTCCTGGCTTCTTTTATATTTAACTTTTTCTAAAAACAAAATCCTTTTTTGCTGAACTGTTCAATTTTGGTTATTATTAAGATTTTTCCTATGCTGCTGCATTTTACAAGGTTCCTGTTTTAAAGTCCTCTCCAGTTGGTGAGACTCTTGCATGTCCCAGTTCTTGGCTTGGACTGGGAGCTGTGGTGAATTGGCTGTTGTGGAGCAAAGTTGCTTCCACTGACCTGTCCAGTTTTGTTTTAACATCCTTTTTGCCGAAGCTGACAGAAATTTTTCAGCAGATTGGCTTCTGCATTGCCCACAGGAACAACTGTTGCTGGTTTGTTTTGTTTTTTGGTTTGGTGGCTTTGGTTTTTTATTCACATGTGTCTCCATGGTGGTCCATCTATTTCAGCTGAATTTCCTTTTCATCATAATGCAAACTAAATAAACTCCTGATTTTTTTGTCTTTCAAAATGCCCATGTCAAGGCAGTTGCCTCAACCCTGTTGAGGCTGACTTGCATTTGGACTGTGTCTGTTAAAGCTTCCCATTTTCTGCAGACTGCTTTTCAGTCTGTCCACAGTTGGATGTGGATTGTCACATATTTGGCAGAGGAATGAGTGTTATATGAGACCCTCTGAAGTATCTTAGTCCTGATGTCCAAGTATCTGGAGCTCATGGGACCTGGGTTGTGAGGGAACTGGGAACATGGGGCAAAAACTGTGGCCTGGGAGAAAACAGTGTAATGAACATTACAGTTCAGCAAATTCAGAAGCACATAAGCAAGTCCTGGACTCATTTTTTGTCTGATTTGGAAGACAGTTTGATCTGTTATGTAAATCTTTAAATTTATGCTTTGAAAAAGGAGTGTTATGTGCGCAAATTCTAAATCATTCTGAAAAGAACTTGTGGCATCTATACATAGCAAACCTATGGGGAAAAAATAGTCATTTTTAGGGTTCCTGAGGTTCTGTTGTTACCCCAAGATAGATGCAGGACGTTTTGCAAGTGCGGGAATGGAGAAACATCAGGAAAGGCAAATCTTGAGCAGAGTGTTACTAGAAGTGCCAAGTTACAGCTGGGATGGGTGACATCAACTTAAAAAGATGTCAGCTATGCAGGACTCATAAGTTAAGAACTTCTGTGCTTGCTTTTGAAGAAAAAAGCATTGCAGCTTCAGTGAAGTCAATTGTTCCACATATTTTTGTGACTCGTAGCTCATCTGCTGAAAAATCTGCAGTGGTTTGTAGGCAGGGTGCTGTGAGTTGGGAAAGGTGCTTGTGGATCCCAGGATGAGGTCTGGGGCACAGAGTAACACCCTTCCTTCCTTATTTCCTTGCCCTGGCAGCGTGGCATTTGTGTATTTGCCGTGCTATATCCACAGGAATCTGCCACTGGAAAACTAATTCCTGTCAGAGAAATCATTTATTTAAACTAAATCCAGCCTTGCCTCACACATCTCTCTGGCTACACCCATGAAAATTGCCAAGAGGTCAACTGAGAAACTGCCTGGAGGTCAGCAGGAAGGGCCTGTTTGGAAAGTGGGTGAATTCACAGCCCTCCCTTGGACGGTTTATAGGAGCTGAGTTGCACTTGTGACAATTGGGAAGATGATGCTGTGGCTTGTTTCCACAAGCAGCTCACTGCACACTGTGTCAGGATGGAGAAATGACAGTGCAGTCTTACCATGTGCGTGGTTTGAGGGGGGTTGAAGAGCAGTTTTGTGGCTGCCTCAACTTGAAATTCAGTGCAATACACAGCGCCTCTGCCAGCATATGCTGAAATCCTGTAAGAGTGCTATAATTAGGAAGCTTAGTTGAAGAATTGGGTGAAGGAAACACTTGCATTCCTTAAGTATAGAGGATTTGTCAAAAAGCAAAGTGTTCCCTAACTTGCTATGAATTCCTAGGAGGATTTCATGACAGACATCTTGGGTTAAATGAAAAGGAATATACTGAAAAGGGGGACAGTTGTTTCTGTTGTAATGTGTGAATGCCATAAAATCCTCCAAAACGCAGCATTTTGAAGTAGGGATTTTGCTTCTTTTTCCTTCTCTCATTTTATGTTAGTACAGGAAGGGATTGTAGGATCTGTAAAGCGTGGACTTCACTCTAGGAAATGTATCTATTTATCACTTCGAACCAAATCCAGGCGAGCTGGACGGATTGTTTCAGTAACACCTAGGACAGAAATAATTTGTTTGGGGAAACTTAAATCTACTAAATATTTGCTGAGTGAAGAAAGAATCGTAGCCAGGCAGAAGTGCCTGTGTAACATTTTGCCTCACACTAGGATAATGGCTGCAGATTTCAAGAGCTTCAGCTGTTTAATAAGGCATTCCCTAACTCAGCCCAACAGCTAGAGCCAAGAACAGAAAAAAAGTGTTTTTCCTGGGATGCTTTTACCTTCTCTCTCTCAGCCTGTTCCTGTAAAACACTTCCCCCAGCTCTGGCATAGCTCAGTGTTTCTGCTGGGCTCACTGGGGCTGAGCAAGGGCCTGCCTGTAAGAGGCTGCTTGCTATAGGTTAGAAAATAAGAGAATCCCATTCTTTTTATACTGGCTCTATATTTTGTTTGTTCCAGACACAATTAGACTTGTTACATGGCTCTTTATTAGCTCTTAAATAAACCAAGGACTAGCATTTAATTCTCATTCAGTACTACAAATATTTCATTCTACTGGCCAGAGAAGTTACTGAATTTAGATAAAGATGACAATATTCAACATTGTGTTATCTTAACTCAGTAACAACTGGCACTTTTAGGAATGTCTAAAAAAGCTGAGTTAAATCTCAGCACTTCCATTATCATTGAAAACTCTTCAGTGTATTTTGTCTATTTTGTCTCACACAGAAGAGGAATCTTTTCTTTTTTTTTTTTTTAATAGGTGTGCTAGGAGGACAGTCCTGGCAGCAGCAGTGATACTCTCTGGGGGACCTTGGTCCATAAGAGAGAGCAGCAGATGGTCTAAGGGAATATCTGTTAAAACAAAACAACAGAAGTCCTGGACAAATTTGCTGATAATAGAGACTTTGTTGTTGACCTTTGGTGTTGTTTATTGACCTTGTCTGGTGAGATTCTGATCTCTTCAGCACAGGAACGAAGTCCTATGTGTTTATGCAACATTAGCAGCGTGGGGATCCCATCTTAAAAAGGGATCTTTTGATGGTGTTATTTAAATAAATGGTGGTAATAATAATGTTCATTATGTCTGGTTTTAGTTGTGAAGGTTCCTTGGGCAAAGAGATGTGCCTGAAGTAGAACAGCAACATTTTAAGTGAAATGAATAAAGTCCCCATGATATCTTGCATGTGTTGCTTTTTAATTGTCTGTGTGTTTTGTAGATGTTTTGTACCACTCAGTTTTATCCCAGTGTGTATAAAACCACACCAGAGATTTTACAAGGGTTCAGATCAGTGCATTTTGTGATTTATACTCAGTAGTAAAGATGATGACTGCCAGAGGTTTTTTGGTTTTATATAATCCTGGATTTGCAGCCTTGTAATTTGCTTGCTGTCTGTTTTAGAGTGCAGAACAGTGATAAAAAGTTTGCACATAGACTTGTTTGACTTTTCCTGCTCTATAAGTCAAGGAATCACAGCTGAGGGGGTGGCCACCCCTCCTCTGCATGGTACCTGCTCATTTTCCTCCCAGGCACTGATTTCTGGTAGCCTTGTTTTCTTTCAGTTTTTTTTTTTTTCCCTCAGGATTCAGAATTACGAATGGAATTGAGGGACAGGGTAAATAGAGATGAATTTGGTTACATATGTCTGTGCTGTGAAAAATGCAGGTCGTTTGTGTCTAGAAAATGGGTCAGCTTTTAATTGCATTGTCAAGGGTAGTTAATGCTTAAACAGTTTGCATCTCAATATAAAAGGGAACAAAACCGGATCTGCTACTAAGTTTTCAAAGCGTTTCTAAAATTACAGTATGTATGCATAAACCTCAAGTACAACAGGCCTAGAAAGCCCTACAAACCTTTAACTCCTTGCAAGTGCTCTCAGTTTTTTTCATGACAAAATGAGCTATTTTTGTTTTTCAGTCCTGTCTCTTGTGGCATATCTACAGTGAGCCTCTTCTCCTCCGAGTGTTGCTATGCTGAACAGACAGACCACTTCTTGTGACCTGAGGCAGAAAAATAACATTTTTGGAGTGTTTTGAGTAGCTTATCTAGCAGATTAAGGAGCTGAAGTTGGAGTCCATGATCAGTTGCCAGTGCTGCCTCGTCCTTGTGCCCTGACTGCCTTCCATGCCCTGTACCCCACGGCTGCCCTTGGCTTACTCAGAGGTTGTGTTCATGAGTAACCCTGTCTGCTTTTCTGTTGTGGTGCACAGGGTCATTGGATTTTGCTCTTTTCTCAGCTGCATTTCAGATGAAGAGCACGATGGCAAAGGATTTATTGTTCCTGTGGTTATATAAGGGGGTAGTCAGTGACAATAATTTCAATTAATTAGGTTAAATTCAGCGGAAAGGCAGCTTCTGTGGCGTGTTGGAGGGAGAATCCTCTTACCAGGAGATCCACCTTAGGCTGACCGAGTCGTCTGTGGTTTGTCTGGAATTCATTCCCTCAGCAGTGTCACGGAACCCATGGGATTTATAACAGCAGTCTGAAAATATACTATTTACAAAAGGGTGTTCCTCAGCAAAAGGGGTAAAGTGTCCATTGTTTGCTTCATTTTTTTTTTTTTTTTATCCTGT